>OY997400.1:0-59000 GCA_963921505.1 Phakellia ventilabrum | reverse complement strand
CCCCTCAGACATAGCTCTGGGTCCCAGTCTGCCCTTCCAACCCATGGGAATGGGGCCTGCCCACTGCGGCACCTGCATTAATACCCTATCCATACCGTCTAAGTTTCAACCCCATTAAATTAGCTCTAGTACAGGCAGGAACGCAGTTTTTGCAATTTAGTTTTTTGCTAAGCGTTCCCTAACCTATTGGCTATTTTTTCGACAGTTTCACTTAATTGGCGGTTAACTCTAAGATAGTTATTTCCGCTGTTCTAGTTAGATACCTGTAGTGATGTACTATTACTCTATGTAGGCTCACACTTGAATAAAATAGCTCTAGAAACATATACTCTACTACCACCTGCCAATTCAAGAAAGGAATTCCGGGCCCTAGGAAGTATCTGTATCACGGCCCCACATCAAAGACATAGCTCTGGGTCCCAGATGACCCTCCGACCCATGGGAATGCGGCCAGCCCACTGCGGCACCAGCATTAATACCCTATCTATACAGTCTAAGCTTCAACCCAAATAAATTAGCTCTAGTACAGGCAGGAAAGTAGCTTTTCCAATTTAGTTTTTTGCCAAGCGTTCCCCAACCTTTTGGCTAAACCTTCGTTAGTTTTACTTAATTGGCGGTTAACTCTAAGATAGTTATTTCTGCTGTTCTATTTAGATACGTGTAGTAGTGTACTATTACTCTATGTAGGCTCACACTTGATTAAAATACCTCTAGAAACATATACTCTACTACCACCTGCCAATTCAATAAAGGAATTCCTTGCCTAGGAAGTAATCAGTATCGTGGCACCACCCCTCAGACATAGCTCTGGGTCCCAGTCTGCCCTTCCAACCCATGGGAATGGGGCCTGCCCACTGCGGCACCTGCATTAATACCCTATCCATACCGTCTAAGTTTCAACCCCATTAAATTAGCTCTAGTACAGGCAGGAACGCAGTTTTTGCAATTTAGTTTTTTGCTAAGCGTTCCCTAACCTATTGGCTATTTTTTCGACAGTTTCACTTAATTGGCGGTTAACTCTAAGATAGTTATTTCCGCTGTTCTGGTTAGATACCTGTAGTGATGTACTATTACTCTATGTAGGCTCACACTTGAATAAAATAGCTCTAGAAACATATACTCTACTACCACCTGCCAATTCAAGAAAGGAATTCCGGGCCCTAGGAAGTATCTGTATCACGGTCCCACCTCAAAGACATAGCTCTGGGTCCCAGATGACCCTCCGACCCATGGGAATGCGGCCAGCCCACTGCGGCACCAGCATTAATACCCTATCTATACAGTCTAAGCTTCAACCCAAATAAATTAGCTCTAGTAAAGGCAGGAACGCAGCTTTTCCAATTTAGTTTTTTGCCAAGCGTTCCCCAACCTTTTGGCTAAACTCTCGTTAGTTTCACTTAATTGGCGGTTAACTCTAAGATAGTTATTTCTGCTGTTCTAGTTAGATACGTGTAGTAGTGTACTATTACTCTATGTAGGCTCACACTTGATTAAAATAGCTCTAGAAACATATACTCTACTACCACTTGCCAATTCAATAAAGGAATTCCGGGCCTATGAAGTAATCAGTATCGTAGCCCCACCACTCAGACATAGCTCTGTGTCCCAGTCTGCCGCTCCGATCCATGGGAATGGCGACTGCCCACTTCGGCACCTGCAATAATACCCTATTCATACCGTCTAATTTTCAACCTCAGGAAATTAGCTATAGAACAGGCAGGAACGCAGTTTTTGCAATTTAGTTTTTTTGCTAAGCGTTCCCTATCCTATTGGCTATTTTTTTGTCAGTTTCACTTAATTGGCGGTTAACTCTACGATAGTTATTCCGCTGTTCTAGATAGATACCTGTAGTGATGTACTATTACTCTATGTAGGCTCACACTTGAATAAAATAGCTCTAGAAACATATACTCTACTACCACCTGCCAATTCAAGAAAGGAATTCCGGGCCCTAGGAAGTACCTGTATCACGGCCCCAACTCAAAGACATAGCTCTGGGTCCCAGATGACCCTCCGACCCATGGGAATGCGGCCAGCCCACTGCGGCACCAGCATTAATACCCTATCTATACAGTCTAAGTTTCAACCAAAATAAATTAGCTCTAGTACAGGCAGGAACGCAGCTTTTCCAATTTAGTTTTTTGCCAAGCGTTCCCCAAACTTTTTGCTAAACTCTCGTTAGTTTCACTTAATTGGCGGTTAACTCTAAGATAGTTATTTCTGCTGTTCTAGTTAGATACGTGTAGTAGTGTACTATTACTCTATGTAGGCTCACACTTGATTAAAATAGCTCTAGAAAAATATACTCTACTACCACCTACCAATTCAATAAAGGAATTCCGGGCCTAGGAAGTAATCAGTATCGTGGCACCACCCCTCAGACATAGCTCTGGGTCCCAGTCTGCCCTTCCGACCCATGGGAATGGTGCCTGCCCACTGCGGCACCTGCATTAATACCCTATCCATACCGTCTAAGTTTCAACCCCATTAAATTAGCTCTAGTACTGGCAGGAACGTAGTTTTTGCAATTTAGTTTTTTGCTAAGCGTTCCCTAACCTATTGGCTATTTTTTCGACTGTTTCACTTAATTGGCGGTTAACTCTAAGATAGTTATTTCCGCTGTTCTAGTTAGATACCTGTAGTGATGTACTATTACTCTATGTAGGCTCACACTTGAATAAAATAGCTCTAGAAACATATACTCTACTACCACCTGCCAATTCAAGAAAGGAATTCCGGGCCCTAGGAAGTATCTGTATCACGGCCCCACCTCAAAGACATAGCTCTGGGTCCCAGATGACCCTCCGACCCATGGGAATGCGGCCAGCCCACTGCGGCACCAGCATTAATACCCTATCTATACAGTCTAAGCTTCAACCAAAATAAATTAGCTCTAGTACAGGCAGGAACGTAGCTTTTCCAATTTAGTTTTTTGCCAAGCGTTCCACAACCTTTTTGCTAAACTCTCGTTAGTTTCACTTAATTGGCGGTTAACTCTAAGATAGTTATTTCTGCTGTTCTAGTTAGATACGTGTAGTAGTGTACTATTACTCTATGTAGGCTCACACTTGATTAAAATAGCTCTAGAAACATATACTCTACTACCACCTGCCAATTCAATAAAGGAATTCCTGGCCTATGAAGTAATCAGTATCGTAGCCCCACCACTCAGACATAGCTCTGTATCCCAGTCTGCCGCTCCGACCCACGGGAATGGCGACTGCCCACTTCGGCACCTGCATTAATACCCTATTCATACCGTCTAAGTTTCAACCTCAGGAAATTAGCTCTAGAACAGGCAGGAACGCAGTTTTTGCAAATTTACTTTTTTGCTAAGCGTTCCCTATCCTATTGGCTATTTTTTCGTCAGTTTCACTTAATTGGCGGTTAACTCTAAGATAGTTATTTCCGCTGTTCTAGTTAGATACCTGTAGTGATGTACTATTACTCTATGTAGGCTCACACTTGAATAAAATAGCTCTAGAAACATATACTCTACTACCACCTGCCAATTCAAGAAAGGAATTCCGGGACCTAGGAAGTATCTGTATCACGGTCCCAACTCAAAGAAATAGCTCTGGGTCCCAGACGACCCTCCGACCCATGGGAATGCGGCCAGCCCACTGCGGCACCAGCATTAATACCCTATCTATACAGTCTAAGTTTCAACCCAAACAATAAAGGAATTCCGGAGCTATGAAGTAATCAGTATCGTAGCCTCACCCCTCAGACATAGCTCTGGGTCCCAGTCTGCCACTCCGACCCATGGGAATGGGGCCTGCCCACTTCGGCACCTGCATTAATAGCCTATTCATACCGTCTAAGTTTCAACTCCATTAAATTAGCTCTAGTACAGGCAGGAACGCAGCTTTTACAGTTTGGTTTTTTGCCTAGCGTTCCCCAACCAATTGGCTATACTCTCGTTAGTTTCACTTAATTGGCGGTTATCTCCAAGATAGTTATTTCCGCTTTTCTAGTTAGATACCCGTGATAGTGTACTATTACTCTATGTAGGCTCACACTTGATTAAAATAGTTCGAGAAACATATCCTCTACTACCACCTGCCAATTCAAGAAAAGAATTCCGGCCCTAGTAAGTAATCAGTATCGTAGCCCCACCCTTCAGACATATCTGTGGATCACAGACTGCCCCTCCGACTCATGGGAATGGGGTCAGCCCACTGCGGCACCTGTATTACTACCCTATCCATACCGTCTAAGTTTTAACCTCATTAAATTAGCTCTAGAACAGACAGGAACGCAGCTTTTACAATTTAGTTTTTTGCCAAGCGTTCCTCAACCTATCGGCTATACTGTGGTTAGTTTCACTTAATTGTCGGTTAAATCTAAGATAGTTATTTCCGCTGTTCTAGTTAGATACCTGTAGTACTGTACTATTACTGTATGTAGGCTCACACTTGATTAAAATAGCTCTAGAAACATATACTCTACTACCACCTGCCAACTCAAAAAAGGAATTCCTTGCCTAGGAAGTAATCAGTATCGTGGCACCACCACTCAGACATAGCTCTGGGTCCCAGTCTGCCATTCCGACCCATGGGAATGTGGCCTGCCTACTGCGGCACCTGCATTAATACCCTATCCATACCGTCTAAGTTTCAACCCCATTAAATTAGCTCTAGTACAGGCAGGAACGCAGTTTTTGCAATTTAATTTTTTGCTAAGCGTTCCCTAACCTATTGGCTAATTTTGCGTCAGTTTCACTTAATTGGCGGTTAACTCTAAGATAGTTATTTCCGCTGTTCTAGTTAGATACCGGTAGTGATGTACTATTACTCTATGTAGGCTCACACTTGAATAAAATAGCTCTAGAAACATATCCTCTACTACCACCTGCCAATTCAAGAAAGGAATTCCGGGTCCTAAGAAGTATTTGTATCACGGCCCCACCTCAAAGAAATAGCTCTGGGTCCCAGATGAACCTCCGACTCATGGGAATGTGGCCTGCCTACTGCGGCACCTGTATTAATACCCTATCCATACCGTTTAAGTTTCAACCTCATTAAATTAGCGCTAGAATAGGCAGGAACGCAGCTTTTAAAATTTAGTCTTTTGCTAAGTGTTCCCTAAACTATTTGCTATTTTCTCGTCAGTTTCACTTAACTGTCGGTTAACTCTAAAATAGTTATTTCCGTTGTTCTATTTAGATACCTGTAGTAGTGTAGTATTACTGCTTGTATGCTCACACTTGATTAAAATAGCTCTAGAAACATATACTCTACTACTACCTGCCAATTCAAGAAAGGAATTCCGGGCCATTGGAAGTGTCAGTATCATGGACCCACCACAAAGACATAGCTCTGGGTCCCTGTTCGACCCTACGACATATGGGAATGTGGCCTGCGCACTGAGGCACCTGCATTACTACCCTATCTATACAGTCTAAGTTTTAACCCAATTCAATTAGTTCTAGTACAGGCAGGAACGCAGCTTTTACAATTTAGTTTTTTGCCAAGCGTTCCTCAACCTATTGGCTATACTCTCGTTAGTTTCACTTAATTGGCGGTTAACTCTAAGATAGTTATTTCCGCTGTTCTAGTTAGATACCTGTAGTAGTGTACTATTACTCTATGTAGGCTCACACTTGATTAAAATAGCTCTAGAAACAAATACTCTACTTCCACCTGCCAATTCAAGAAAGGAATTCCGGGCCCCAGGAAGTATCTGAATCATGGCCTCACCTCAAAGACATAGCTCTTGGTCCCAGATCGACCCTCCGACCTATGGAAATGCGAACTGCCCACTGCGGCACCTGCATTAATACCCTATCCATACAGTCTAAGTTTTAACCCAATTAAATTAGCTCTAGTACAGGCAGGAACGCAGCTATTACAATTTAGTTTTTTACCAAGCGTTCCTCAACCTATTGGCTATACTCTGGTTAGTTTCACTTAATTGGCGGTTAAATCTAAGATAGTTATTTCCGCTGTTCTAGTTAGATACCTGTAGTACTGTACTATTACTGTATGTAGGCTCACACTTGATTAAAATAGCTCTAGAAACATATACTCTACTACCACCTGCCAATTCAAAAAAGGAATTCCGGTCCTAGGAAGTAATCAGTATCGTGGCACCACCCCTCAGACATCGCTCTGGGTCCCAGTCTGCCCTTCCGACCCATGGGAATGGGGCCTGCCCACTGCGGCACCTGTATTAATACCCTATCCATATCGTCTAAGTTTCAACCACATTAAATTAGCTCTAGTACAGGCAGGAACGCAGTTTTTGCAATTTAGTTTTTTGCTAAGCGTTCCCTAACCTATTGGCTATTTTTTCGTCAGTTTCACTTAATTGGCGGTTAACTCTAAGATAGTTATTTCCGCTGTTCTAGTTAGATACCTGTAGTGATGTACTATTACTCTATGTAGGCTCACACTTGAATAAAATAGCTCTAGAAACATATACTCTACTACCACCTGCCAATTCAAGAAAGGAATTCCGGGCCGTAGGAAGTATCTGTATCACGGCCCCACCTCAAAGACATAGCTCTGTGTCCCAGATGACCCTCCGGCCCATGGGAATGCGGCCAGCCCACTGCGGCACCAGCATTAATACCCTATCTATACAGTCTAAGTTTCAACCCAATTAAATTAGCTCTAGTACAGGCAGGAACGTAGCTTTTCCAATTTAGTTCTTTGCTAAGCGTTCCCCAACCTTTTGGCTAAACTTTCGTTAGTTTCACTTAATTGGAGATTAACTCTAAGATAGTTATTACTGTTGTTCTAGTTACATACGTGTAGTAGTGTACTATTACTATATGTAGGCTCACACTTGATTAAAATAGCTCTAGAAACATATACTCTACTACCACCTGCCAATTCAATAAAGGAATTCAGGGCCTATGATGTAATCAGTATTGTAGCCCCACCACTCTGACATAGCTCTGGGTCCCAGTCTGCCGCTCCAATCCATGGGAATGGGGCCTGCCCATTTCAGCACCTGCATTAATACCCTATTCATACCGTCTAAGTTTCAACTCCATTAAATTAGCTCTAGTACAGGTAGGAACGCAGCTTTTACAGTTT
Source organism: Phakellia ventilabrum (assembly GCA_963921505.1). Classification (NCBI taxonomy): domain Eukaryota; kingdom Metazoa; phylum Porifera; class Demospongiae; order Axinellida; family Axinellidae; genus Phakellia; species Phakellia ventilabrum. The sequence goes on along the minus strand of OY997400.1, from coordinate 51,954 downwards.
GGTTTTTTGCCAAGCGTTCCCCAACCTATTGGCTATACTCTCGTTAGTTTCAATTAATTTGCGGTTATCTCCAAGATAGTTATTTCTGATGTTCTAGTTAGATACCCGTGATAGTGTACTATTACTCTATGTAGGCTCACACTTGATTAAAATAGCTCGAGAAACATATCCTCTACTACCACCTGCCAATTCAAGATAGGAATTCCGGGCGTAGGAAGTAATCAGTATCGTCGCGTCACCTGCATTAATACCCTATCTATACAGTCTAAGTTTTAACCCAATTAAATTAGTTCTAGTACAGGCAGGAACGCAGTTATTACAATTTAGTTTTTTGCCATCCCTTCCTCAACCTATTGGCTATACTCTCGTTAGTTTCACTTAATTGGCGGTTAACTCTAATATAGTTATTTCCGCTGTTATAGTTAGATACCTGTCGTATATTACTCTATGTAGGCTCACACTTGAGTAAAATAGCTCTAGAAACAAATACTCTACTTCCACCTACCAATTCAAGAAAGGAATTCAGGGCCCTAGGAAGTATCTGAATCATGGCCTCACCTCAAAGGCATAGATCTGGGTCCCAGATCGACCCTCTGACCGATGGGAATGCGGACTGTCCATTGCGGCACCTGCATTAATACCCTATCCATACAGTCTAAGTTTCAACCCAATTAAATTAGCTCTAGTACAGGCAGGAACGCAGCTTTTACAATTTAGTATTTTGCCAAGCGTTCCTCAACCTATTGGCTATACTCTGGTTAGTTTCACTTAATTGGCGGTTAAATCTAAGATAGTTATTTCCGCTGTTCTAGATAGATACCTGTAGTACTGTGCTATTACAGTATGTAGGCTCACACTTGATTAAAATAGCTCTAGAAACATATACTCTACTACCACCTGCCAATTCAATAAAGGAATTCCGGGCCTATGATGTAATCAGTATCGTAGCCCCACCACTCTGACATAGCTCTGGGTCCCAGTCTGCCGCTCCAATCCATGGGAATGGGGCCTGCCCACTTCGGCACCTGCATTAATACCGTCTAAGTTTCAATCCCATTAAATTAGCTCTAGTACAGGTAGGAACGCAGCTTTTACTGTTTGGTTTTTTGCCAAGCGTTCCCCAACCTATTGGCTATACTCTCGTTAGTTTTAATTAATTGGCGGTTATCTTCAATATAGTTATTTCTGCTGTTCTAGTTAGATACCCGTGATAGTGTACTATTACTCTATGTAGGCTTACACTTGATTAAAATAGCTCGAGAAACATATCCTCTACTACTTCCTGCCAATTCAAGATAGGAATTCCTGGCCTAGGAAGTAATCAGTATCGTGGCCTCACCCCTCAGACATAGCTGTGGAACCCAGACTGCCACACCGACTCATGGGAATGGAGCCTACCCACTGCGGCACCTGTATTAATACCCTATCCATACCGTCTAAGTTTCAACCTCATTAAATTAGCTCTAGAACAGGCAGGAACGCAGCTTTTACAATTTAGTCTTTTTCTAAGCGTTCCCTATCCTATTGGCTATTTTCTCGTCAGTTTCACTTAACTGGCGGTTAACTCTAAAATAGTTATTTCCGTTGTTCTAGTTAGATACCTGTAGTAGTGTACTATTACTGCTTGTAGGCACACACTTGATTAAAATAGCTCTAGAAACATATACTCTACTACTACCTGCCAATTCAAGAAAGGAATTCCCAGCTCTTGGAAGTGTCAGTATCATGGACCCACCACAAAGACATAGCTCTGGGTCCCAGTTCGCCCCTCCGACCTATGGGAATGGGGCCTGCCCACTGCGGCACCTGCATCAATACCCTATCTATACAGTCTAAGTTTTAACCCAATTAAATTAGTTCTAGTACAGGCAGGAACGCAGCTATTACAATTTAGTTTTTTGCCAAGCCTTCCTCAACCTATTGGCTATACTCTCGTTAGTTTCACTTAATTGGCGGTTAACTCTAATATAGTTATTTCCGCTGTTCTAGTTAGATACCTGTAGTAGTGGAGTATTACTCTATGTAGGCTCACACTTGAGTAAAATAGCTCTAGAAACAAATACTCTACTTCCACCTGCCAAATCAAGAAAGGAATTCCGGGCCCTATGAAGTATCTGAATCATGGCCTCACCTCAAAGGCATAGCTCTGGGACCCAGATCGACCCCCGACCCATGGGAATGCGGACTGCCCTTTGCGGCACCTGCATTAAAACCTTATCTATACAGTCTAAGTTTAAACCCAATCAAATTAGCTCTAGTACAGGCAGGAACGCAGCTATTACAATTTAGTTTTTTGCCAAGCCTTCGTCAACCTATTGGCTATACTCTCGTTAGTTTCATTTAATTGGCGGTTAACTCTAATATAGTTATTTCCGCTGTTCTAGTTAGATACCTGTAGTAGTGTTGTATTACTCTATGTAGGCTCACACTTGAGTAAAATAGCTCTAGAAACAAATACTCTACTTCCACCTGCCAATTCAAGAAAGGAATTCCGGGCCCTAGGAAGTATCTGAATCATGGCCTCACCTCAAAGGCATAGCTCTGGGTCCCAGATCGACCCCCCGACCCATGGGAATGCGGACTACCCATTGCGGTACCTGCATTAAATCCCTATCTATACAGTCTAAGTTTTAACCAAATCAAATTAGCTCTATTACAGGCAGGAACGCAGCTATTACATTTTAGTTTTTTACCAAGCGTTCCTCAACCTATTGGCTATACTCTGGTTAGTTTCACTTAATTGGCGGTTAAATCTAAGATAGTTATTTCCGCTGTTCTAGATAGATACCTGTAGTACTGTGCTATTACTGTATGTAGGCTCACACTTGATTAAAATAGCTCTAGAAACATATACTCTACTACCACCTGCCAATTCAATAAAGGAATTCCGGGCCTATGATGTAATCAGTATCGTAGCCCCACCACTCTGACATAGCTCTGGGTCAAGTCTGCCGCTCCAATCCATGGGAATGGGGCCTGCCCACTTCGGCACCTGCATTAATACCCTATTCATACCGTCTAAGTTTTAACCCCATTAAATTAGCTCTAGTACAGGAAGGAACGCAGCTTTTACAGTTTGGTTTTTTGCCAAGCGTTCCCCAACCTATTGGCTATACTCTCGTTAGTTTTAATTAATTGGCGGTTATCTCCAATATAGTTATTTCTGCTGTTCTAGTTAGATACCCGTAATAGTGTACTATTACTCTATGTAGGCTCACACTTGATTAAAATAGATCGAGAAACATATTCTCTACTACCACCTGCCAATTCAAGATAGGAATTCCGGGCCTAGGAAGTAATCAGTATCGTGGCCCCACCCCTCAGACATAGCTGTGGATCCCAGACTGCCCCACCGACTCATGGGAATGGGGCCTACCCACTGCGGCACCTGTATTAATACTCTATCCATACCGTCTAAGTTTCAACCTCATTAAATTAGCACTAGAACAGGCAGGAACGCAGCTTTTACAATTTAGTCTTTTGCTAAGCGTTTCCAATCCTATTGGCTATTTTCTCGTCAGTTTCACTTAACTGGCGGTTAACTCTAAAATAGTTATTTCCGTTGTTCTAGTTAGATACCTGTAGTAGTGTACTATTACTGCTTGTATGCTCACACTTGATTAAAATAGCTCTAGAAACATACACTCTACTACTACCTGCCAATGCAAGAAAGGAATTCCCAGCCCTTGGAAGTGTCAGTATCATGGACCCACCACAAAGACATAGCTCATAGAGTAATAGTACATCACTTCAGGTATCTAACTAGAACAGCGGAAATAACTATCTTAGAGTTAACCGCCAATTAAGTGAAACTAACGAAAAAACAGCCAATAGGTAAGGGAAAGCTTAGCAAAAAACTAAATTGCAAAAACTGCGTTCCTGCATGTACTAGAGCTAATTTAATGGGGTTGAAACTTAGATGGTATGGATATGGTATTAATGCAGGTGCCGCAGTGGGCAGGTCCCATTCCCATGGGTCGGAAGGGCAGACTGGGACCCAGAGCTATGTCTGAGGGATGGTGCCACGATACTGATTACTTCCTATGCCCGGAATTCCTTTTTTGAATTGGCAGGTGGTAGTAGAGTATATGTTTCTAGAGCTATTTTAATCAAGTGTGAGCCTACATACAGTAATAGTACAGTACTACAGGTATCTAACTAGAACAGCGGAAATAACTATCTTAGATTTAACCGCCAATTAAGTGAAACTAACCACAGTATAGCCAATAGGTTGAGGAACGCTTGGCAAAAAACTAAATTGTAATAGCTGCGTTCCTACCTGTACTAGTGCTAATTTAATTGGGTTAAAACTTAGACTGTATAGATAGGGTATTAATGCAGGTGCCGCAATGGGCAGGCCTCATTCCCATGGGTCGGAGGGTCGAACTGGGAACCAGAGATATGTCTTTGAGGTGGAGCCATGATACTGATTCTCCCTTATGCCTGGAATTCCTTTCTTTAATTGGCAGGTGGTAGTAGAGTATATGTTTCTAGAGCTATTTTAATGAAGTGTGAGCCTACATAGAGTAATAGTACATCACTACAGGTATCTAACTAGAACAGCGGAAATAACTATCTTAGAGTTAACCGCTAATTAAGTGAAACCGACGAAAAAATAGCCTATAGGTTAGAGAACGCCTAGCAAAAAACTAAATTCCAAAAACTGTGTTCCTACCTGTACTAGAGCTAATTTAATGGAGTTGAAACTTAGACGGTATGGATAGGGTATTAATGCAGGTGCCGCAGTGGGTAGGCCCCATTCCCATGGGTCGGAAGGGCAGCCTAGGAAGTATTCAGTATAGTGGACCCACCCTTCAGACATAGCTGTCGGTCACAGACTGCCCCTCCGACTCATGTGAATGGGGCATGCCCTCAGCGGCACCTGTATTAAAACCCTATCCATACCGTCTCAATTTCAACCCCATTAAATTAGCTTTAGTACAGGCAGGAACGCAGTTTTTACAATTTAGTCTTTTGCTAAGCGTTCCTCAACATATTGGCTATTTTCTCTTCAGTTTCACTTAATCGGCGGTTAACTCTAAGATAGTTATTTCCGCTGTTCTACTTAGATACCTGTAGTAGTGTACCATTACTGTATGTAGGCTCACACTTGTTTAAAATAGTTCTAGAAACATATACTCTACTACCACCTGCCAATTAATGAAAGGAATTCCGGGCACTAGGTACTATCAGTTTCATGGCTCCACCACAAAGACATATCTCTGGGTCCCAGTTCGACCCTCCGACCCATGGGAATGAGGCCGGCCCATTGCGGCACCTGCATTAATACCCTATCTATACAGTCTAAGTTTTAACCCAATTAAATTAGTTCTAGTACAGGTAGGAACGCAGCTATTACAATTTAGTTTTTTGCCAAGCGTACTTCAACCTATTGCCTATACTGTGGTTAGTTTCACTTAATTGGCGGTTAAATCTAAGATAGTTGTTTCCGCTGTTCTAGTTAGATACCTGTAGTACTGTATGTAGGCTCACACATGATTAAAATAGCTCTAGAAACATATACTCTACTACCACATGCCAATTCAAAAAAGGAATTCCGGGCCTAGGAAGTAATCAGTATCGTGGCATCATCCCTCAGACATAGCTCTGGGTCCCAGTCTGGCCTTCCGACCAATGGGAATGGGGCCTGCCCACTGGGGCACCTGCATTAATACCCTATCCATACCGTCTAAGTTTTCAACCGCATTAAATTAGCTCTAGTAGAGGCAGGAACGCAGCTTTTACAGTTTGTTTTTTTGCCAAGCGTTCCCCAACCTATTGGCTATACTCTCGTTAGTTTCACTTAATTGGCGGTTATCTTCAAGATAGTTATTTCTTCTGTTCTAGTTAGATACCCGTGATAGTGTACTATTACTCTATTTAGGCTCACACTTGATTAAAATAGCTCCAGAAACATATCCTCTACTACCACCTGCCAATTCAAAAAAGGAATTCCGGGCCTAGGAAGTAATCAGTATTGTGGCCCCACCCCTCAGACATAGCTGTGAATCCCAGACTGCCCCTCCGACTCATGGGAATGGTGCCTGCCCACTGCGGCTCCTGTATTAATACCCTATACATACCGTCTAAGTTTCAACCTCATTAAATTAGCTCTAGAACAGGCAGGAACGCAACTTTTACAATTTAGTCTTTTGCTAAGCATTCCCTTACCTATTGGCTATTTTTTCGTCAGTTTCACTTAACTGGCGGTTAAATCTAAGATAGTTATTTGCGTTGTTCTAGTTAGATACCTGTAGTAGTGTACTATTACTGATGGTAGGCTCACACTTGATTAAAATAGCTCTAGAAAGATATACTCTACTACTTCCTGCCAATTCAAGAAAGGAATTCCGGTCCCTTGGAAGTGACAGTATCATGGACCCACCACAAAGACATAGCTCTTTGTCCCAGTTCGACCCTCCGACCTATGGGAATGGGGCCTGCCCACTGCAGCACCTGCATTAATACCCTATCTATACAGTCTAAGTTTTAACCCAATTAAATTAGTTCTAGTACAGGCAGGAACGCAGCTATTACAATTTAGTTTTTTACCAAGCCTTCCTCAACCTATTGGCTATACTCTCGTTAGTTTCACTTAATTGGCGGCTATCTCCAAGATAGTTATTTCTGCTGTTCTAGTTAGATACCCATGATAGTGTAATATTACTCTATGTAGGCTCACACTTGAATAAAATAGCTCTAGAAACATATACTCTACTACCACCTGCCAATTCAAGAAAGGAATTCCGGGCCTTAGGAAGTATCTGTATCACGGCCCCACCTCAAAGAAATAGCTCTGGGTCCCAGATGACCCTCCGACCCATGGGAATGCGGCCAGCCCACTGCGGCACCAGCATTAATACCCTATCTATACAGTCTAAGTTTCAACCCAAATAAATTAGCTCTAGGACAGGCAGGAACGCAGCTATTACAATTTAGTTTTTTACCAAGCCTTCCTCAACCTATTGGCTATACTCTCGTTAGTTTCACTTAATTGGCGGCTATCTCCAAGATAGTTATTTCTGCTGTTCTAGTTAGATACCCATGATAGTGTAATATTACTCTATGTAGGCTCACACTTGAATAAAATAGCTCTAGAAACATATACTCTACTACCACCTGCCAATTCAAGAAAGGAATTCCGGGCCTTAGGAAGTATCTGTATCACGGCCCCACCTCAAAGAAATAGCTCTGGGTCCCAGTTTTCCCTCCGACCCATGGGAATGCAGCCAGCCCACTGCGGTACCAGCATTAATACCCTATCTATACAGTCTAAGTTTCAAACCAAATAAATTAGCTCTAGGACAGGCAGGAACGTAGCTTTTACAATTTAGTTTTTTTGCCAAGCGTTCCCCAAACTTTTTGCTAAACTCTCGTTAGTTTCACTTAATTGGCGGTTAACTCTAAGATAGTTATTTCTGCTGTTCTAGTTAGATACCTGTAGTAGTGTACTATTACTCTATGTAGGCTCACACTTGATTAAAATAGCTCTAGAAACATATACTCTACTACCACCTGCCAATTCAATAAAGGAATTCCGGGCCTATGAAGTAATCAGTATCGTATCCCCACCCCTCAGATATAGCTCTGGGTCCGAGTCTGCCGCTCCGATCAATGGGAATGGGGCCTGCCCACTTCGGTACCTGCATTAATACCCTATTCATACCGTCTAAGTTTCAACCCCATTAAATTAGCTCTAGTACAGGCAGGAACGCAGCTTTTACTCTTTGGTTTTTTGCCAAGCGTCCCCCGGAGGTCGGAGGGTCGATCTGGGACACAGAGCCATGTCTTTGAGGTGAGGCCATGATTCTGATACTTCCTAGTGCCCGGAATTCCTTTCTTGAATTGGCAAGTGGAAGTAGAGTATTTGTTTCTAGAGCTATTTTAATCAAGTGTGAGCCTACATAGAGTAATAGTACACGACTACAGGTATCTATCTATAACAGCGGAAATAACTATATTAGAGTTAACCGCCAATTAAGTAAAACTAACGAGAGTATAGCCAATAGGGTGAGGAAGGCTTGGCAAAAAACTAAATTGTAATAGCTGCGTTCCTGCCTGTACTAGAACTAATTTAATTGGGTTAAAACTTAGACTGTATAGATAGGTGCAGGTGCCGCAGTGGGAAGGCCCCATTCCCATGAGTCGGAGGGGCAGTATGGGATCCACAGCTATGTCTGCGGGGTGAGGCCACGATACTGATTACTTCCTAAGCCCGGAATTCCTTTCTTGAATTGGCAGGTGGTAGTAGAGGATATGTTTCTCGAGCTATTTTAATCAAGTGTGAGCCTACATAGAGTAATAGTACACTATCACGGGTATCTAATTAGAACAACAGAAATAACTATCTTGGAAATAACCACCAATTAAGTGAAACTAACGAGAGTATAGCCAATAGGCTGGGGGACGCTTCGCAAAAAACCAAACTGTAAAAGCTGCGTTCCTGCCTGTACTAGAGCTAATTTAATGGGGTTGAAACTTAGACGGCATGAATAGGGTATTAATGCAGGTACCGAAGTGGGCAGGCCCAATTCCCATTGATCGGAGCGGCAGACTCGGACGCAGAGCTATATCTGAGTGGTGGGGCTACGATACTGATTACTTCATAGGCCCGGAATTCCTTTATTGAATTGGCAGGTGATAGTAGATTATATGTTTCTAGATCTATTTTAATCAAGTGTGAGCCTACATAGAGTAATAGTACACTACTACAGGTATCTAACTAGAACAGCAGAAATAACTATCTTAGAGTTAACCGCCAATTAAGTGAAACTAACGAGAGTTTAGCAAAAAGTTTGGGAAACGCTTGGCAAAAAACTAAATTGTAAAAGCTGCGTTCCTGCATGTAATAGAACTAATTAATTTGTGGTGAAACTTAGACTGTATAGATAGGGTATTAATGCTGGTGCCGCAGTGGGCTGGCCGCATTCCCATAGGTCGGAGGGTCATCTGGGTCCCAGAGCTATGTCTTTGAGGTTGGGCCGTGATACAGATACTTCCTAAGGCCCGGAATTCCTTTCTTGAATTGGCAGGTGGTAGTAGAGTATATGTTTCTAGAGCTATTTTATTCAAGTGTGAGCCTACATAGAGTAATAGTACACTATCACGGGTATCTAACTAGAACAGCAGAAATAACTATCTTGGAGATAACCGCCAATTAAGTGAAACTAACGAGAGTATAGCCAATAGGTTGAGGAAGGCTTGGCAAAAAACTAAATTGTAATAGCTGCGTTCCTGCCTGTACTAGAACTAATTTAATTGGGTTAAAACTTAGACTGTATAGATAGGGTATTTATGCAGTTGCCGCAGGGGGCAGGCCCCATTCCCATATGTCGGAGGGTCGAACTGGGTCCCAGAGCTATGTCTTTGTGGTGGGTCCATAATACTGTCACTTCCAAGGGGCCGGAATTCCTTTCTTGAATTGGCAGGAAGTAGTAGAGTATATGTTTCTAGAGCTATTTTAATCAAGTGTGAGCCTACAAGCAGTAATAGTACACTACTACAGGTATCTAACTAGAACAACGGAAATAACTATCTTAGATTTAACCGCCAGTTAAGTGAAACTGACGAGAAAATAGCCAATAGGTTAGGGAACGCTTAGCAAAAGACTAACTTGTAAAAGCTGCGTTCCTGCCTGTTTTAGAGCTAATTTAATGAGGTTGAAAGTTAGACGGTATAGATAGGGTATTAATACAGGAGCCGCAGTGGGCAGGCACCATTCCCATGAGTCGGAGGGGCAGTCTGGGATTCACAGCTATGTCTGAGGGGTGGGGCCACAATACTAATTACTTCCTAGGCCCGGAATTCCTTTTTTGAATTGGCAGGTTGTAGTAGAGGATATGTTTCTTGAGCTATTTTAATCAAGTGTGAGCCTAAATAGAGTAATAGTACACTATCACGGGTATCTAACTAGAACAGCAGAAATAACTATCTTGGAGATAACCGCCAATTAAGTAAAACTAACGAGAGTATAGCCAATAGGTTGGGGAACGCTTGGCAAAAAACCAAACTGTAAAAGCTGCGTTCCTGCCTGTACTAGAGCTAATTTAATGCGGTTGAAACTTAGACGGTATGGATAGGGTATTAATGCAGGTGCCCCAGTGGGGAGGCCCCATTCCCATATGTCGGAAGGCCAGACTGGGACCCAGAGCTATGTCTGAGGGGTGATGCCACGATACTGATTACTTCCTAGGCCCGGAATTCCTTTTTTGAATTGGCAGGTGGTAGTAGAGTATATGTTTCTAGAGCTATTTTAATCAAGTGTGAGCCTACATACAGTAATAGTACAGTACTACAGGTATCTAACTAGAACAGCGGAAACAACTATCTTAGATTTAACCGCCAATTAAGTGAAACTAAACACAGTATAGGCAATAGGTTGAAGTACGCTTGGAAAAAACTAAATTGTAATAGCTGCGTTCCTACCTGTACTAGAGCTAATTTAATTGGGTTAAAACTTAGACTGTATAGATATGGTATTAATGCAGGTGCCGCAATGGGCAAGCCTCATTCCCATGGGTCGGAGGGTCGAACTGGGACCCAGAGATATGTCTTTGTGTTGGAGTCATGATACTGATACTTCCTAGGGCCCGGAATTCCTTTCATTAATTGGCAGGTGGTAGTAGAGTATATGTTTCTAGAACTATTTTAAACAAGTGTGAGCCTACATACAGTAATGGTACACTACTACAGGTATCTAAGTAGAACAGCGGAAATAACTATCTTAGAGTTAACCGCCGATTAAGTGAAACTGAAGAGAAAATAGCCAATATGTTAAGGAACGCTTAGCAAAAGACTACATTGTAAAAACTGCGTTCCTTCCTGTACTAGAGCTAATTTAATGGGGTTGAAACTTAGACGGTATGGATAGGGTTTTAATACAGGTGCCGCTGAGGGCATGCCCCATTCCCATGAGTCGGAGGGGCAGTCTGTGACCGACAGCTATGTCTGAGGGGTGGGTCCACTATACTGAATACTTCCTAGGCTGCCCTTCCGACCCATGGGAATGGGGCCTGCCCACTGCAGCACCTGCATTAATACCCTATCCATACCGTCTAAGTTTCAACTCCATTAAATTAGCTCTAGTACAGGCAGGAACACAGTTTTTGCAATTTAGTTTTTTGCTAGGCGTTCTCTAACATATTGGCTATTTTTTCGTCGGTTTCACTTAATTAGCAGTTAACTCTAAGATAGTTATTTCCGCTGTTCTAGTTAGATACCTGTAGTGATGTACTATTACTCTATGTAGGCTCACACTTCATTAAAATAGCTCTAGAAACATATACTCTACTACCACCTGCCATTTAAAGAAAGGAATTCCGGGAAGTAGGAAGAATCAGTATCATGGCTCCACCTCAAAGACATATCTGTGGTTCCCAGTTCGACCCTCCGACCCATGGGAAAGAGGCCTGCCCACTGCGGCACCTGCATTAATACCCTATCTATACAGTCTAAGTTTTAACCCAATTAAATTAGCTCTAGTACAGGTAGGAACGCAGCTATTACAATTTAGTTTTTTGCCAAGCGTTCCTTAACCTATTGGCTATACTGTGGTTAGTTTCACTTAATTGGCGGTTAAATCTAAGTTATTTCCGCTGTTCTAGTTAGATACCTGTAGTACTGTACTATTACTGTATGTAGGCTCACACTTGATTAAAATAGCTCTAGAAACATATACTCTACTACCACCTGCCAATTCAAAAAAGGAATTCTGGGCCTAGGAAGTAATCGGTATCGTGGCACCATCCCTCAGACATAGCTCTGTGTCCCAGTCTGCCCTTCCGACCCATGAGAATGGGGCCAGCCCACTGCGGCACCTGCATTAATACCCTATCCATACCGTCAAAGTTTCAACCCCATTAAATTAGCTCTAGTACAGGCAGGAACGCAGTTTTTGCAATTTAGTTTTTTGATAAGCGTTCCCTTACCTATTGGCTGTTTTTTCTTCAGTTTCACTTAATTGGCGGTTAACTCTAAGATAGTTATTTCCACTGTTCTAGTTAGATACCTGTAGTGATGTACTATTACTCTATGTAGGCTCACACTTGAATAAAATAGCTCTAGAAACATATACTCTACTATCACCTGCCAATTCAAGAAAGGGATTCCAGGCCCTAGGAAGTATCTGTATCACGGCCCCACCTCAAAGACATAGCACTGGGTACCAGATGACCCTCCGACCCATGGGAATGCGGCCAGACCACTGCGGCACCATCATTAATACACTATCTATACAGTCTAAGTTTCAACCAAAATAAATTAGCTCTAGTACAGGCAGGAACGCAGTTTTTACAATTTCGTTTTTTGCCAAGCGTTCCTCAACCTTTTGATTAAACTCTCGTTAGTTTAACTTAATTGGCGGTTAAAACTAAGATATTTATTTCTGCTGTTCTAGTTAGATACCTGTAGTAGTGTACTATTACTCTATGTAGGGTCACACTTGATTAAAATAGCTCTAGAAACATATACTCTACTACCACGTGCCAATTCAATAAAGGAATTCCGGGCCTATGAAGTAATCAGTATCGTAGCCCCACCGCTCAGACATAGATCTGAGTCCTAGTCTGCAGCTACGATCCATGAGAATGGGGCCTGCCCACTTCGGTACCGGCATTAATACCCTATTCATACCGTCTAAGTTTCAACCCCATTAAATTAGCTCTAGTACAGGCAGGAACGCAGCTTTTACAGTTTGGTTTTTTGCCAAGCGTTCCCCAACCTATTGGCTATACTCTCGCTAGTTTCACTTAATTGGCGGTTATCTCCAAGATAGTTATTTCTGCTGTTCTAGTTAGATACCCGTGATAGTGTACTATTACTCTATGTAGGCTCACACTTGATTAAAATAGCTCGAGAAACATATCCTCTACTACCACCTGCCATTTCAAAAAAGGAATTCCGTGACTAGGAAGTAATCAGTATTGTGGCCCCATCACTCAGACATAGCTGTGGATCCCAGACTGCCCCTCCGACTCATGGAAATGGGGCCTGCCCACTGCGGGACCTGTATTAATATCCTATCCATACCGTCTAAGTTTCAACCTCATTAAATTAGCTCTAGAACAGGCAGGAACGCAGCTTTTACAATTTAGCCTTTTGCTAAGCGTTCCCTTACCTATTATCTATTTTTTCGTCAGTTTCACTTAACTGGCGGTTAACTCTAAGATAGTTATTTCCGTTGTTCTAGTTAGATTCCTGTAGTAGTGTACTATTACTGGTTGTAGGCTCACACTTGATTAAAATAGCTCTGGAAACATATACTCTACTACTACCTACCAATTCAAGAAAGGAATTCCGTGCCCTTGGAAGTGTCAGTATCATGGACCCACCACAAAGACATAGCTCTGGGTCCCAGTTCGACCTTCCGACCTATGGTAAAGGGGCCTACCCACTGCGGCACCTGTATTAAAACCCTATCTATACAGTCTAAGTTTTAACCCAATTAAATTAGTTCTAGTACAGGCAGGAACGCAGCATTTACAATTTAGTTTTTTGCAAAGCCTTCCTCAACCTATTGGCTATACTTTCGTTAGTTTCACTTAATTGGCGGTTAACTTTAATATAGTTATTTCCGCTGTTCTAGTTAGATACTTGTAGTAGTGTACTATTACTCTATGTAGGCTCACACTTGATTAAAATAGCTCTAGAAACAAATACTCTACTTCCACCTGCCAATTCAAGAAAGGAATTCCGGGCCGTAGGAAGTATCTGAATCATGGCCTCACCTCAAAGACATAGCTCTCGGTCCAAGATCGACCCTCCGACCTATGGGAATGTGGACTGCCCACTGCGGCACCTGCATTAAAACCCTATCTATACAGTCTAAGTTTTAACATAATTAAATTAGCTCTAGTACAGGTAGGAACGCTGCTATTACAATTTAGTTTTTTACCAAGCGTTCCTCAACCTATTGGCTATACTGTGGTTAGTTTCACTTAATTGGCGGTTAAATCTAAGATAGTTATTTCCGCTGTTCTAGTTAGATAGCTGTAGTACTGTACTATTACTGTATGTATGCTCACACTTGATTTAAATACCTATAGAAACATATACTCTACTACCACCTGCCAATTCAAAAAAGGAATTCCGAGCATAGGAAGTAATCAGTATCGTGGCACCACCCCTCAGACATATCTCTTGACCCAGTCTACCCTTCCGACCCATCGGAATGGGGCCTGCCCACTGCGGCACCTGCATTATTACCCTATTCATACCGTCTAAGTTTCAACCACATTAAATTAGCTCTAGTACAGGTAGGAACGCAGTTTTTGCAATTTAGTTTTTTGTTAAGCGTTCCTTAACCTATTGGCTCTTTTTTCGTCTGATTCACTTAATTGGCGGTTATCTCTTAGATAGTTATTTCCGCTGTTCTAGTTAGATACCTGTAGTGATGTACTATAACTCTATGTAGGCTCACACTTGAATAAAATAGCTCTAGAAACATAAACTCTACTACCACCTGCCAATTCAAGAAAGGAATTCCGGGCAATAGGAAGTATCTGTATCACGGCCCCACCTCAAAGACATAGCTCTGGGTACCAGATGACCCTCCGACCCATGGGAATGCGGCCAGCCCGCTGCGGCACCAGCATTAATACCCTATCTATACAGTCTAAGTTTCAACCCAAATAAATTAACTCTAGTACAGGTAGGAACGCAGCTTTTCCAATTTAGTTTTTTGCCAAGCGTTCCCCAATCTTTAGGCTAAACTCTCGTTAGTTTCACTTAATTGGCGGTTAACGCTAAGATAGTTATTTCTGCTGTTCTAGTTAGATACGTGTAGTAGTGTACTATTATTCTATGTAGCCTCACACTTGATTAAAATAGCTCTAGAAACATATACTCTACTACCACCTGCCAATTCAACTTAGACTGTATAGATAGGGTATTAATGCAGGTGTCGCAGTGGGCAGGCCACATTCCCATAGGTCGGAGGGTCGAACTGGGACACAGAGCTATGTCTTTGTGGTGGTTCCATGATACTGACACTTCCAAGGGCCCGGAATTCCTTTCTTGAATTAGCAGGTAGTAGTAGAGTATATGTTTCTAGAGCTATTTTAATCAAGTGTGAGACTACAAGCAGTAATAGCACAATACTACAGGTATCTAACTAGAACAGCGGAAATAACTATCTTCGAGTTAACCGCCGGTTAAGTGAAACTGACGACAAAATAGCCAATAGGTTAGGGAATGCTTAGCAAAAGACTATATTGTAAAAGCTGCGTTCCTGCCTGTTCTATATCTAATTTCATGAGGTTGAAACTTAGACGGTATCGATAGGGTATTAATACAGGTGCCGCAGTTGGCAGGCTCCATTCCCATGAGTCGGAGGGGCATTCTGGGATCCACAGCTAGGTCTGATTGGTGGGGCCACGATACTGATTACTTCCTAGGCCCGGAATTCCTTTCTTGAATTGGCAGGTGGTAGTAGAGGATATGTTTTGTCGAGCTATTATAATCAAGTGTGAGCCTACATAGAGTAATAGTACACTATCACGGGTATCTAACTACAACAGCAGAAATAACTATCTTGAAGATAACCGCCAATTAATTGAAACTAACGAGAGTAGAGCCAATAGGTTGGGGAACGCTTGGCAAAAAACCAAACTGTAAAAGCTGCGTTCCTGCCTGTACAAGAGCTAATTTAATGGAGTTGAAACTTAGACGGTATGAATAGGGTATTAATGCAGGTGCCGAAGTGGGCAGGCACCATTCCCATGGATCGGAGCGGCAGACTGGGACCCAGAGCTATGTCAGAGTGGTGAGGCTACGATACTGATTACATCATAGGCCCGGAATTCCTTTATTGAATTGTCAGGTGGTAGTAGAGTATATGTTTCTAGAGCTATTTTAATCAAGTGTGAGCCTTCATACAGTAATAGCACAGTACTACAGGGATCTATCTAGAACAGTGGAAATAACTATCTTAGATTTAACCGCCAATTAAGTAAAACTAACCAGAGTATAGCCAATAGGTTGAGGAACGCTTGGTAAAAAACTAAAATGTAATAGCTGCGTTCCTGCCTGTACTAGAGCTAATTTGATTGGGTTAAAACTTAGACTGTATAGATAGGGTTTTAATGCAGGTGCCGCAATGGGCAGTCCGCATTCCCATGGGTCGGAGGGTCGATCTGGGACCAAGAGCTATGCCTTTGAGGTGAGGCCATGATTCAGATACTTCCTAGGGCCCGGAATTCCTTTCTTGAATTGGCAGGTGGAAGTAGAGTATTTGTTTCTAGAGCTATTTTACTCAAGTGTGAGCCTACATAGAGTAATAGTACACTACTACAGGTATCTAACTAGAACAGCGGAAATAACTATATTAGAGTTAACCGCCAATTAAGTAAAAATAACGAGAGTTTAGCCAATAGGTTGAGGAAGGCTTGACAAAAAACTAAATTGTAATAACTGCATTCCTGCCTGTACTAGAACTAATTTAATTGGGTTAAAACTTAGACTGTATAGATAGGGTAGTAATGCAGGTGCCGCAGTGGGCAGGCCCCATTTCCATGAGTCGGTGGGGAAGTCTGGGATCCACAGTTATGTCTGAGGGGTGGGGCCACGATACTGATCACTTCCTAGGCCCGGAATTCCTATCTTGAATTGGCAGGTGGTAGTAGAGGATATGTTTCTCGAGCTATTTTAATCAAGTGTTAGCCTACATAGAGTAATAGTACACTATCACGGGTATCTAACTAGAACAGCAGAAATAATCATATTGGAGATAACCGCCAATTAATTAAAACTAACGAGAGTATAGCCAATAGCTTGGGGAACGCTTGGCAAAAAACTAAACTGTAAAAGCTGCGTTCCTGCCTGTACTAGAGCTAATTTAATGGGGTTGAAACTTAGACGGTATGAATAGGGTATTAATGCAGGTGCCGAAGTGGGCAGGCCCCATTCCCATGGATTGGAGCGGCAGACTGGGACCCAGAGCTATGTCAGAGTGGTGGGGCTACGATACTGATTACATCATAGGCCCGGAATTCCTTTATTGAATTGGCAGGTGGTAGTAGAGTATATGTTTCTAGAGCTATTTTAATCAAGTGTGAGCCTACATACAGTAATAGCACAGTACTACAGGTATCTATCTAGAACAGCGGAAATAACTATATTAGATTTAACCGCCAATTAAGTAAAACTAACCAGAGTATAACCAATAGGTTGAGGAACGCTTGGTAAAAAACTAAAATGTAATAGCTGTGTTCCTGCCTGTACTAGAGCTAATTTGATTGGGTTAAAAAATAGACTGTATACATAGGGTTTTAATGCAGGTGCCGCAATGGGCAGTCCGCATTCCCATGGGTGGGAGGGTCGATCTGTGATCAAGAGCTATGGCTTTGAGGTGAGGCCATGATTCAGATACTTCCTAGGGCCCGGAATTCCTTTCTTGAATTGGGAGGTGGAAGAAGAGTATTTGTTTCTAGAGCTATTTTACTCAAGGGTGAGCCTACATAGAGTAATACTACACTACTACAGGTATCTAACTAGAACAGCGGAAATAACTATATTAGAGTTAACCGCCAATTAAGTGAAACTAACGAGAGTATAGCCAATAGGTTGAGGAAGGCTTGGTAAAAAACTAAATTGTAATAACTGCGTTCCTACCTGTACTAGAACTAATTTAATTGGGTTAAAACTTAGACTGTATAGATAGGGTATTAATGCAGGTGCCGCAGTGGGCAGGCCCCATTCCCATAAGTCGGAGGGTCGAACTGGGACCCAGAGCTATGTCTTTGTGTTGGGTCCATGATACTGACACTTCCAAGCGCCCGGAATTCCTTTTTTGAATTGGCAGTGAGTAGTAGAGTATATGTTTCTAGAGCTACTTTAATCAAGTGTGAGCCTACAAGCAGTAATACTACACTACTACAGGTATCTAAATAGAACAACGGAAATAACTATCTTAGAGTTTACCGCCAGTTAAGTGAAACTCACGAGAAAATAGACAATAGGTTAGGGAACGCTTAGCAAAAGACTAAATTGTAATAGTTGCGTTCCTACCTGTTCTAGAGCTAATTTAATGAGATTGAAACTTAGACAGCATGGATATGGTATTAATACAGGACCCGCAGTGGGCAGGCCACATTCCCATGAGTCGGAGGGGCAGTCTGGGATCCACAGCTATGTCTGAGGGGTGGGGTCACGATACTGATTACTTCCTAGGCCCGGAATTCCTATCTTGAATTGGCAGGTGGTAGTAGAGGATATGTTTTTCTAGCTATTTTAATCAAGTGTGACCTTACATAGAGTAATAGTACACCATCATGGGTATCCAACTAGAACAGCAGAAATAACTATCTTGGAGATAACCGCCAATTAATTAAAACTAACGAGAATATAGCCAATAGGT
Organism: Phakellia ventilabrum; assembly: GCA_963921505.1. Taxonomy (NCBI): domain Eukaryota; kingdom Metazoa; phylum Porifera; class Demospongiae; order Axinellida; family Axinellidae; genus Phakellia; species Phakellia ventilabrum. The sequence goes on along the minus strand of OY997400.1, from coordinate 33,602 downwards.
TGGGGAACGCTTGGCTAAAAACTAAACTGTAAAAGCTGCGTTCCTGCCTGTACTAGAGCTAATTTAATGGGGTTGAAACTTAGACGGTATGAAAAAGGTATTAATTCAGCTATCGAAGTGGGTAGGCCCCATTCCCATGGATTAGAGCGGCAGACTGGGACCCAGAGCTATGTCAGAGTGGTGGGGCTACGATACTGATTACATCATAGGCCCGGAATTCCTTTATTGAATTGGCAGGTGGTAGTAGAGTATATGTTTCTAGAGCTATTTTATTCAAGTGTGAGCCTGCATAGAGTAATAGTACATCACTACAGGCATCTACCTAGAACAGCGGAAATAACTATCTTAGAGTTAACCTCCAATTAAGTGAAACTGTCGAAAAAATAGCCAATAGGTTAGGGAACGCTTAACAAAAAACTAAATTGCAAAAACTGCGTTCCTGCCTGTACTAGAGCTAATTTAATGCGGTTGAAACTTAGACGATATGGATAGGGTATTAATACAGGTGCCGCAGTGGGCAGGCCCCATTCCCATGGGTCGGAAGGGTAGACTGGGACCCAGAGCGATGTCTGAGGGTGGTGCCACGATACTGATTACTTCCTAGGACCGGAATTCCTTTTTTGAATTGACAGGTGGTAGTAGAGTATATGTTTCTAGAGCTATTTTAATCAAGTGTGAGCCTACATACAGTAATAGTAGAGTACTACAGGTATCTAACTAGAACAGCGGAAATAACTATCTTAGATTTAACCGCCAATTAAGTGAAACTAACCAGAGTATAGCCAAAAGGTTGAGGAACGCTTGGTAAAAAACTAAATTGTAATAGCTGCGTTCCTGCCTGTACTAGAGCTAATTTATTTGGGTTGAAACTTAGACTGTATAGATAGGGTATTAATGCTGGTGCCGCAGTGGGCAGGCCGCATTCCCATAGGTCGGAGGGTCATCTGGGACTCAGAGCTATGTCTTTGAGGTGGGGCCGTGATACAGATACTTCCTAGGCCCGGAATTCCTTTCTTGAATTGGCAGGTGGAAGTAGAGTATTTGTTTCTAGAGCTATTTTACTCAAGTGTGAGCCTACATAGAGTAATATTACACTACTACAGGTATCTAACCAGAACAGCGGAAATAACTATATTAGAGTTAACCGCCAATTAAGTGAAACTAACGAGAGTATAGCCAATAGGTTGAGGAAGGCTTGGCAAAAAACTAAATTGTAATAGTCTGCGTTCCTGCCTGTCCTAGAGCTAATTTATTTGGGTTGAAACTTAGACTGTATAGATAGGGTATTAATGCTGGTGCCGCAGTGGGCTGGCCGCATTCCCATGGGTCGGAGGGTCATCTGGGACCCAGAGCTATGTCTTTGAGGTGGGGCCGTGATGAGATACTTCCTATAGGCCCGAAATTCCTTTCTTGAATTGGCAGGTGGTAGTAGAGTATATGTTTCTAGAGCTATTTTATTCAAGTGTGAGCCTACATAGAGTAATAGTACATCTACTACAGGTATCTAACTAGAACAGCGGAAATAACTATCTTAGAGATAACCGCCAATTAAGTGAAACTAACGAGAGTATAGCCAATAGGTTAGAGGAAGGCTTGGCAAAAAACTAAATTGTAATAGCTGCGTTCCTGCCTGTACTAGAGCTAATTTAATTGGGTTAAAACTTAGACTGTATAGATAGGGTATTAATGCAGGTGCCGCAGTGGGCAGGCCCATTCCCATAGGTCGGAGGGCAGACTGGGACCCAAGAGCTATGTCTGAGTGGTGGGTCCATGATACTGATTACTTCAAGGCCGGAATTCCTTTCTTGAATTGGCAGGTGGTAGTAGAGTATATGTTTCTAGAGCTATTTTAATCAAGTGTGAGCCTACATAGCAGTAATAGTACAGTACTACAGGTATCTAACTAGAACAGCGGAAATAACTATCTTAGATTTAACCGCCAATTAAGTGAAACTAACCACAGTATAGCCAATAGGTTGAGGAACGCTTGGCAAAAAACTAAATTGTAAAAGCTGCGTTCCTGTCTGTTCTAGAGCTAATTTAATGAGGTTGAAACTTAGACGGTATGGATAGGGTATTAATACAGGTGCCGCAGTGGGCAGGCCCCATTCCCATGAGTCGGAGGGGCAGACTGGGATCCACAGCTATGTCTGAGGGGTGGGGCCACGATACTGATTACTTCCTAGGACCGGAATTCCTTTCTTGAATTGGCAGGTGGTAGTAGAGGATATGTTTCTCGAGCTATTTTAATCAAGTGTGAGCCTACATAGAGTAATAGTACACTACTACGGGTATCTAACTAGAACAGCAGAAATAACTATCTTAGAGTTAACCGCCAATTAAGTGAAACTAACGAGAGTTTAGCCAAAAGGTTGCGGAACGCTTGGCAAAAAACTAAATTGTAAAAGCTGCGTTCCTGCCTGTACTAGAGCTAATTTAATTGGGTTAAAACTTAGACTGTATAGATAGGGTATTAATGCAGGTGCCGCAGTGGGCAGGCCGCATTCCCATGGGTCGGAGGGTCATCTGGGACCCAGAGCTATGTCTTTGAGGTGGGGCCGTGATACAGATACTTCCTAGGACCGGAATTCCTTTCTTGAATTGGCAGGTGGTAGTAGAGTATATGTTTCTAGAGCTATTTTATTCAAGTGTGAGCCTACATAGAGTAATAGTACATCACTACAGGTATCTAACTAGAACAGCGGAAATAACTATCTTAGAGTTAACCGCCAATTAAGTGAAACTGACGAAAAAATAGCCAATAGGTTGAGGAACGCTTAGCAAAAAACTAAATTGCAAAAACTGCGTTCCTGCCTGTTCTAGAGCTAATTTCCTGAGGTTGAAACTTAGACGGTATGAATAGGGTATTAATGCAGGTGCCGAAGTGGGCAGTCGCCATTCCCATGGATCGGAGCGGCAGACTGGGACACAGAGCTATGTCTGAGTGGTGGGGCTACGATACTGATTACTTCATAGGCCCGGAATTCCTTTATTGAATTGGCAGGTGGTAGTAGAGTATATGTTTCTAGAGCTATTTTAATCAAGTGTGAGCCTACATAGAGTAATAGTACACTACTACACGTATCTAACTAGAACAGCAGAAATAACTATCTTAGAGTTAACCGCCAATTAAGTGAAACTAACGAGAGTTTAGCCAAAAGGTTGGGGAACGCTTGGCAAAAAACTAAATTGGAAAAGCTGCGTTCCTGCCTGTACTAGAGCTAATTTATTTGGGTTGAAACTTAGACTGTATAGATAGGGTATTAATGCTGGTGCCGCAGTGGGCTGGCCGCATTCCCATGGGTCGGAGGGTCATCTGGGACCCAGAGCTATGTCTTTGAGGTGGGGCCGTGATACAGATACTTCCTAGGGCCCGGAATTCCTTTCTTGAATTGGCAGGTGGTAGTAGAGTATATGTTTCTAGAGCTATTTTATTCAAGTGTGAGCCTACATAGAGTAATAGTACATCACTACAGGTATCTAACTAGAACAGCGGAAATAACTATCTTAGAGTTAACCGCCAATTAAGTGAAACTGTCGAAAAAATAGCCAATAGGTTAGGGAACGCTTAGCAAAAAACTAAATTGCAAAAACTGCGTTCCTGCCTGTACTAGAGCTAATTTAATTGGGTTGAAACTTAGACTGTATGGATAGGGTATTAATGCTGGTGCCGCAGTGTGCTGGCCGCATTCCCATGGGTCGGAAGGGCAGACTGGGACACAGAGCTATGTCTGAGGGGTGGTGCCACGATACTGATTACTTCCTAGGCCCGGAATTCCTTTATTGAATTGGCAGGTGGTAGTAGAGTATATGTTTCTAGAGCTATTTTAATCAAGTGTGAGCCTACATAGAGTAATAGTACACTACTACAGGTATCTAACTAGAACAGCAGAAATAACTATCTTATAGTTAACCGCCAATTAAGTGAAACTAACGAGAGTATAGCCAATAGGTTGGGTAATGCTTTGCAAAAAATTAAAATGTAAAAGCTGCGTTCCTGCCTGTACTAGAGCTAATTTAATGGGGTTGAAACTTAGACTGTATAGATAGGGTATTAATGCAGGTGCCGCAGTGGGCAGGCCGCATTCCCATGGGTCGGAGGTTCATCTGGGACCCAGAGCTATGTCTTTGAGGTGGGGCTACGATACATGATACTTCCTAGGCCCGGAATTCCTTTCTTGAATTGGCAGGTGGTAGTAGAGTATATGTTTCTAGAGCTATTTTAATCAAGTGTGAGCCTACATAGAGTAATAGTACACTACTACAGGTATCTAACTAGAACAGCAGAAATAACTATCTTAGAGTTAACCGCCAATTAAGTGAAACTAACGAGAGTATAGCCAATAGGTTGAGGAACGCTTGGCAAAAAACTAAATTGTAAAAGCTGCGTTCCTGCCTGTACTAGAGCTAATTTAATGGGGTTGAAACTTAGACTGTATGGATAGGGTATTAATGCAGGTGCCGCAGTGGGCAGGCCCCATTCCCATGGGTCGGAGGGTCATCTGGGACCCAGAGCTATGTCTTTGAGGTGTGGGCCGTGATACTGATACTTCCTAGGCCCGGAATTCCTTTCTTGAATTGGCAGGTGGTAGTAGAGTATATGTTTCTAGAGCTATTTTAATCAAGTGTGAGCCTACATAGAGTAATAGTACACTACTACAGGTATCTAACTAGAACAGCAGAAATAACTATCTTAGAGTTAACCGCCAATTAAGTGAAACTGACGAAAAAATAGCCAATAGGTTAGGGAACGCTTAGCAAAAAACTAAATTGCAAAAACTGCGTTCCTACCTGTACTAGAGCTAATTTAATGGGGTTGAAACTTAGACGGTATGAATAGGGTATTAATGCAGGTGCCGAAGTGGGCAGTCGCCATTCCCATGGATCGGAGCGGCAGACTGGGACACAGAGCTATGTCTGAGTGGTGGGGCTACGATACTGATTACTTCATAGGCCCGGAATTCCTTTATTGAATTGGCAGGTGGTAGTAGAGTATATGTTTCTAGAGCTATTTTAATCAAGTGTGAGCCTACATAGAGTAATAGTACACTACTACACGTATCTAACTAGAACAGCAGAAATAACTATCTTAGAGTTAACCGCCAATTAAGTGAAACTAACGAGAGTTTAGCCAAAAGGTTGGGGAACGCTTGGCAAAAAACTAAATTGGAAAAGCTGCGTTCCTGCCTGTACTAGAGCTAATTTATTTGGGTTGAAACTTAGACTGTATAGATAGGGTATTAATGCTGGTGCCGCAGTGGGCTGGCCGCATTCCCATGGGTCGGAGGGTCATCTGGGACCCAGAGCTATGTCTTTGAGGTGGGGCCGTGATACAGATACTTCCTAGGGCCCGGAATTCCTTTCTTGAATTGGCAGGTGGTAGTAGAGTATATGTTTCTAGAGCTATTTTATTCAAGTGTGAGCCTACATAGAGTAATAGTACATCACTACAGGTATCTAACTAGAACAGCGGAAATAACTATCTTAGAGTTAACCGCCAATTAAGTGAAACTGTCGAAAAAATAGCCAATAGGTTAGGGAACGCTTAGCAAAAAACTAAATTGCAAAAACTGCGTTCCTGCCTGTACTAGAGCTAATTTAATGGGGTTGAAACTTAGACGGTATGGATAGGGTATTAATGCAGGTGCCGCAGTGGGCAGGCCCCATTCCCATGGGTCGGAAGGGCAGACTGGGACCCAGAGCTATGTCTGAGTGGTGGTGCCACGATACTGATTACTTCCTAGGCCCGGAATTCCTTTATTGAATTGGCAGGTGGTAGTAGAGTATATGTTTCTAGAGCTATTTTAATCAAGTGTGAGCCTACATAGAGTAATAGTACACTACTACAGGTATCTAACTAGAACAGCAGAAATAACTATCTTAGAGTTAACCGCCAATTAAGTGAAACTAACGAGAGTTTAGCCAAAAGGTTGAAGAACTCTTGGCAAAAAACTAAATTGTAAAGGCTGCGTTCCTACCTGTACTAGAGCTAATTTATTTGGGTTGAAACTTAGACTGTATAGATAGGGTATTAATGCTGGTGCCGCAGTGGGCTATCCGCATTCCCATGGATCGGAGGGTCATCTGGGACCCAGAGCTATTTCTTTGAGGTGTGGCCGTGATACAGATACTTCCTAGGGGCCGGAAATCCTTTCTTGAATTGGCAGGTGGTAGTAGAGTATATGTTTCTAGAGCTATTTTATTCAAGTGTGAGCCTACATAGAGTAATAGTACATCACTACAGGTATCTAACTAGAACAGCGGAAATAACTATCTTAGAGTTAACCGCCAATTAAGTGAAACTGACAAAAAAATAGCCAATAGGTTAGGGAACGCTTAGCAAAAAACTAAATTGCAAAAACTGCGTTCCTACCTGTACTAGAGCTAATTTAATGGGGTTGAAACTTAGACGGTATGGATAGGGTATTAATGCAGGTGCCGATGTAGTTTTTTGCTAAGCGTTCCCTAACAGCTATTTTTTCGACAGTTTCACTTAATTGGCGGTAAACTCTAAGATGGTTATTTCCGCTATTCTAGTTAGATACCTGTAGTGATGAACTATTACTCTATGTAGGCTCACACTTGAATAAAATAGCTCTAGAAACATATACTCTACTACCACCTGCCAATTCAAGAAAGGAATTCCGGGCCCAAGGAAGATCTGTATCACGGCCCTTCCTCAAAGACATAGCTCTTGGTCCCAGATGACCCTCCGATCCATGGGAATGCGGACAGCCCACTGCGGCACCAGCATTAATACCCTATCTATACAGACTAAGTTTCAACCCAATCAATTAGCTCTAGTACAGGCAGGAACGCAGCTTTTCAAATTTAGTTTTTAGTCAAGCGTTCCCCAACCTTTTTGATAAACTCTCGTTAGTTTCACTTAATTGGTGGTTAACTGTAAGATAGTTATTTCTGCTATTCTAGTTAGATACGTGTAGTAGTGTACTATTACTCTATGTAGGCTCACACTTGATTCAAATAGCTCTAGAAACATATACTCTACTACCACCTGCCAATTCAATAAAGGAATTCCGAGCATATGAAGTAATCAGTATCGTAGCCCCACCACTCAGACATAGCTCTGTGTCCCAGTCTGCCGCTCCGATCCATGGGAATGGCGACTGCCCACTTCGGCACCTGCATTAATACCCTATTCATACCGTCTAAGTTTCAACATCAGGAAATTAGCTCTAGAACAGGCAGGAACGCAGTTTTTGCAATTTAGTTTTTTGCTAAGCGTTCCCTATCTTATTGGCTATTTTTTCGTCAGTTTCACTTAATTGGCGGTTAACTCTAAGATAGTTATTTCCGCTGTTCTATTTAGATACCTGTAGTGATGTACTATTACACTATGTAGGCTCACACTTGAATAAAATAGCTCTAGAAACATATACTCTACTACCACCTGCCAATTTAAGAAAGGAATTCCGGGCCCTAGGAAGTATCTGTATCACGGCCCCACCTCAAAGAAATAGCTCTGGGTCCCAGATGACCATCCGACCCATGGGAATGGGGCCTTCCCACTTCGGCACCTGCATTAATACCATATTCATACTGTCTAAGTTTCAACTCCATTAAATTAGCTCTAGTACAGGCAGGAATGCAGCTTTTACAGTTTCGTTTTTTGCAAAGCGTTCCCCAACCTATTGGCTATACTCTCGTAGGTTTCACTTAATTGGCGGTTATCTCCAAGATAGTTATTTCTGCTGTTCTAGTTAGATACCCGTGATAGTGTACTGTTAATCTATGTAGGCTCAAACTTGATTAAAATAGCTCGAGAAACATATCCTCTACTACCACCTGCCAATTCAAGAAAGGAATTCCGGTCCTAGGAAGTAATCAGTATCGTGGCCCCACCCCTCAGACATAGCTGTGGATCCCAGACTGCCCCTCCGACTCATGGGAATGGGACCTGCCCACTGCGGCACATGTATTAATACCCTATCCATACCGTATAAGTTTCAACCTCATTAAATTAGCTCTAGAACAGACAGGAACGCAGCTTTTACAATTTAGTTTTTTGCCAAGCGTTCCTCAACCTATTGGCTAAACTTAATTAGCGGTTAAATCTAAGATACTTATTTCCGCTGTTCTAGTTAGATACCTGTAGTACTGTACTATTACTGTATTTAGGCTCACACTTGATTAAAATAGCTCTAGAAACATATACTCTACTACCACCTACCAACTCAAAAAAGGAATTCCTGGCCTAGGAAGCAATCAGTATCGTGGCACCACCCCTCAGACATAGCTCTGGGTCCCAGTCTGCCCTTCCGACCCATGGGAATGGGGCCTGCCTACTGCGGCACCTGCATTAATACCCTATCCATACCGTCTAAGTTTCAACCCCATTAAATTAGCTCTAGTACAGGAAGGAAGGCAGTTTTTGCAATTTAGTCTTTTGCTAAGCGTTCCCTAACCTATTGGCTATTTTGGCGTCAGTTTCTCTTAATTGGCGATTAACTCTAAGATAGTTATTTCCGCTGTTCTAGTTAGATACCTGTAGTGATCTACTAGTACTCTATGTAGGCTCACACTTGAATAAATAGCTCTAGAAACATATCCTCTACTACCACCTGCCAATTCAAGAAAGGAATTCCGGGCCCTAGGAAGTATTTGTATCACGGCCCCACGTCAAAGACATAGCTCTCGGTCCCAGATGAACCTCCGACTCATGGGAATGCGGCCTGCCCACTGCGGCACCTGTATTAATACCCTATCCATACCGTCTAAGTTTCAACCTCATTAAATTAGCTCTAGAACAGGCAGGAACGCAGCTTTTTCAATTTAGTCTTTTGCTAAGCGTTCCCTAACCTATTTACTATTTTCTCGTCAGTTTCACTTAACTGGCGGTTAAATCTAATATAGTTATTTCCGCTGTTCTGGTTATATACCTGTAGTAGTGTAATATTACTCTATGTAGGCTCACACTTGAGTAAAATAGCTCTAGAAAATATTACTCTACTTCCTCCTTCCAATTCAAGAAAGGAATTCCGGGCCCTAGGAAGTATCTGTATCACGGCCCCACCTCAAAGACATAGCTCTGGGTCCCAGATGACACTCCGGCCCATGGGAATGCGGCCAGCCCACTGCGGCACCAGCATTAATACCCTATCTATACAGTCTAAGTTTCAACCCAAATAAATTAGCTCTAGTACAGGCAGGAATGCAGCTTTTCCAATTTCGTTAAACTCTCTTTAGTTTCACTTAATTGGCGATTAACTCTAAGATAGTTATTTCTGCTGTTCTAGTTAGATACGTGTAGTAGTGTACTATTACTATATGTAGCCTCACACTTGATTAAAATAGCTCTAGAAACATATACTCTACTACCACCTGCCAAGTCAATAAAGGAATTCCGGGCCTATGATGTAATCAGTATCGTAGCTCCACCACTCTGACATAGCTCTGGGTCCAAGCCTGCCGCTCCAATCCATGGGAATGGGGCCTGCCCACTTCGGCACCTGCATTAATACCCTATTCATACCGTCTAAGTTTCAACCACATTAAATTAGCTCTAGTACAGGCAGGAACGCAGCTTTTACAGTTTGGTTTTTTGCCAAGCGTTCTCCAACCTATTGGCTATACTCTCGTTAGTTTTAATTAATTGGCGGTTATCTCCAAGATAGTTATTTCTGCTGTTCTAGTTAGATACCCGTGATAGTGTACTATTACTCTATGTAGGCTCACACTTGATTAAAATAGCTCGAGAAACATATCCTCTACTACCATTTGCCAATTCAAGATAGGAATTCCGGGCCTAGTAAGTAATCAGTATCGTGGCCCCACCCCTCAGACATAGCTGTGTATCCCAGACTGCCCCTCCGACTCATGGGAATGGGACCTGCCCACTGCGGGACCTGTATTAATACCCTATCCATACCGTCTAAGTTTCAACCTCATTAAATTAGTTCTAGAACAGGCAGGAACGCAACTTTTACAATTTAGTCTTTTGCTAAGCGTTCCCTAACCTATTGGCTATTTTCTCGTCAGTTTCACTTAATTGGCGGTTAACTCTAAGATAGTTATTTCCGTTGTTCTATTTAGATACCTGTAGTAGTGTACTATTACTGCTTGTAGGCTCACACTTGATTAAAATAGCTCTAGAAACATATACTCTACTACTACCTGCCAATTCAAGAAAGGAATTCCGGGCCGTTGAAAGTGTCAGTATCATGGATTCACAACAAAGACATAGCTCTGGGTCCCAGTTCGAATCTCCGACCTATGGGAATGGGGCCTGCCCACTGCGGCACCTGCATTAATACCCTATCTATACAGTCTAAGTTTTAACCCAATTAAATTAGTTCTAGTACAGGCAGGAACGCAGTTATTACAATTTAGTTTTTTGCCAAGCCTTCCTCAACCTATTGGCTATAATCTCGTTAGTTTCACTTAATTGGCGGTTAACTCTAATATAGTTATTTCCGCTGTTCTAGTTAGATACCTGTAGTAGTGTAGTATTACTCTATGTAGGCTCACACTTGAGTAAAATAGCTCTAGAAACAAATACTCTACTTCCACCTGCCAATTCAAGAAAGGAATTCCGGGCCCTAGGAAGTATCTGAATCATGGCCTCACCTCAAAGGCATAGCTCTGGGTCCCAGATCGACCCTCCGATCCATGGGAATGCGGACTGCCCATTGCGGCACCTGCATTAAAACCCTATCTATACAGTCTAAATTTTAACCCAATCAAATTAGCTCTAGAAGAGGCAGGAAAGCAGCTATTACATTTTAGTTTTTTACCAAGCGTTCATCAACCTATTGGCTATACTCTTGTTAGTTTCACTTAATTGGCGGTTAAATCTAAGATAATTATTTCCGCTGTTCTAGATAGATACCTGTAGTACTGTGCTATTACTGTATGTAGGCTCACACTTGATTAAAATAGCTCTAGAAACATATACTCTACTACCACCTGCCAATTCAATAAAGGAATTCCGGGCCTATGATGTAATCAGTATCGTAGCCCCACCACTCTAACATAGCTCTGGGTCCCAGTCTGCCGCTCCAATCCATGGGAATGTGGCCTGCCCACTTCGTCACCTGCATTAATACCCTATTCATACCGTCTAAGTTTCAACCCCATTAAATTAGCTCTAGTACAGGCAGGAACGCAGCTTTTACAGTTTGGTGTTTTGCCAAGCGTTCCCCAACCTATTGGCTATACTCTCGTTAGTTTTAAATTAATTGGCGGTTATCTCCAATATAGTTATTTCTGCTGTTCTAGTTAGATACCCGTGATAGTGTACTATTACTCTATGTAGGCTCACACTTGATTAAAATAGCTCGAGAAACATATCCTCTACTACCACCTGACAATTCAAGATAGGAATTCCGGGCCTAGGAAGTAATCAGTATCGTGGCCCCACCCCTCAGACATAGCTGTGGTTCCCAGACTGCCCCATCTACTCATGGGAATGGGGCCTACCCACTGCGGCACCTGAATTAATACCCTATCCATACCGTCTAAGTTTCAACCTCATTAAATTAGCTCTAGAACAGGCAGGAACGCAGCTTTTACAATTTAGTCTTTTGCTAAGCGTTCCCTATCCTATTGGCTATTTTCTCGTCAGTTTCACTTAACTGGCGGTTAACTCTAAGATAGTTATTTCCGCTGTTCTAGTTAGATACCTGTAGTAGTGTACTATTACTGCTTGTAGGCTCACACTTGATTAAAATAGCTCTAGAAACATATACTCTACTACTACCTGCCAATTCAAGAAAGGAATTCCCAGCCCTTGGAAGTGTCAGTATCATGGACCCACCACAAAGACATAGCTCTGGGTCCCAGTTCGACACTCCGACCTATGGGAATGGGGCCTACCCACTGCGGCACCTGCATTAATACCCTATCTATACAGTCTAAGTTTTAACCCAATTAAATTAGTTCTAGTACAGGCAGGAACGCAGCTATTACAATTTAGTTTTTTGCCAAGCCTTCCTCAACCTATTGGCTATACTCTCGTTAGTTTCACTTAATTGGCGGTTAACTCTAATATAGTTATTTCCGCTGTTCTAGTTAGATACCTGTAGTAGTGTACTATTACTCTATGTAGGCTCAAACTTGATTAAAATAGCTCTAGAAACAAATACTCTACTTCCACCTGCCAATTCAAGAAAGGAATTCCGGGCCCTAGGAAGTATCTGAATCATGGCCTCACCTCAAAGACATAGCTCTGGGTCCCAGATCGACCCTCCGACCTATGGGAATGCGGACTGCCCACTGCGGCACCTGCATTAAAACCCTATCTATACAGTCTAAGTTGTAACCCAATCAAATTAACTCTAGTACAGGCAGGAACGCAGCTATTACATTTTATTTTTTTACCAAGCGTTCCTCAACCTATTGGCTATACTCTGGTTAGTTTCACTTAATTGGCGGTTAAATCTAAGATAGTTATTTCCGCTGTTCTAGATAGATACCTGTAGTACTGTGCTATTACTGTATGTAGGCTCACACTTGATTTAAATAGCTCTAGAAACATATACTCTACTACTACCTACCAATTCAAAAAAGGAATTCCGGGCCTATGAAGTAATCAGTATTGTAGCCCCACCACTCAGACATAGCTCTGGGTCCCAGTCTGCCGCTCCGATCCATGGGAATGGGGCCTGCCCACTTCGGCACCGGCATTAATACCCTATTCATACCGTCTAAGTTTCAACCCCATTAAATTAGCTCTTGTACAGGGAGGAACGCAGCTTTTACAGTTTGGTTTTTTGCCAAGCGTTCCCCAACCTATTGGCTCTACTCTTGTTAGTTTCAATTAATTGGCGGTTATCTCCAAGATAGTTATTTCTGCTGTTGTAGTTAGATACCCGTGATAGTGTACTATTACTCTATGTAGGCTCACACTTGATTAAAATAGCTCGAGAAACAAATCCTCTACTACCACCTGCCAATTCACGAAAGGAATTCCGGGACTAGGAAGTAATCAGTATCGTGGACCCAACCCTCAGACATAGCTGTGGATCCCAGAATGCCCCTCCGACTCATGGGAATGGGGCCTGCCAAATGCGGCACCTGTATTAATACCCTATCGATACCGTCTAAGTTTCAACCTCATTAAATTAGCTCTAGAACAGGCAGGAACGCAGCTTTTACAATATAGTCTTTTGCTAAGCATTCCCTAACCTATTGGCTATTTTCTCATCAGTTTAACTTAACTGGCGGTTAACTCTAAGATAGTTATTTCCGCTGTTCTAGTTAGATACCTGTAGTAGTGTGCTATTAATGCTTGTAGTCTCACACTTGATTAAAATAGCTCTAGAAACATATACTCTACTACTACCTGCTAATTCAAGAAAGGAATTCCGGTCCCTTGGAGGTGTCAGTATCATGGAACCACCACAAAGACATAGCTCTGTGTCCCAGTTCGACCCTCCGACCTATGGGAATGGGGACTGCCCACTGCGGCACCTGCATTAATACCCTATCTATACAGTCTAAGTTGAATTGGCAGGTGGTAGTAGAGTATATGTTTCTAGAGCTATTTTAATCAAGTGTGAGCCTACATAGAGTAATAATACACCACTACACCTATCTAACTAGAACAGCAGAAATAACTATCTTAGCGTTAACCGCCAATTAAGTGAAACTAACGAGAGTTTAGCCAAAAGGTTGGGGAACGCTTGGCAAAAAACTAAATTGGAAAAGCTGCGTTCCTGCCTGTACTAGAGCTAATTTATTTGGGTTGAAACTTAGACTGTATAGATAGGGTATTAATGCTGGTGCCGCAGTGGGCAGGCCGCATTCCCATGGGTCGGAGGGTCATCTGGTACCCAGAGCTATGTCTTTGAGGTGGGGCCGTGATACAGATACTTCCTATGGCCCGGAATTCCTTTCTTGAATTGGCAGGTGGTAGTAGAGTATATGTTTCTAGAGCTATTTTATTCAAGTGTGAGCCTACATAGAGTAATAGTACATCACTACAGGTATCTAACTAGAACAGCGGAAATAACTAACTTAAAGTTAACCGCTAATTAAGTGAAACCGACGAAAAAATAGCCAAAAGGTTAGAGAACGCCTAGCAAAAAACTAAATTGCAAAAACTGTGTTCCTGCCTGTACTAGAGCTAATTTAATGGAGTTGAAACTTAGACGGTATGGATAGGGTATTAATGCAGGTGCCGCAGTGGGCAGGCCCCATTCCCATGGGTCGGAAGGGCAGCCTAGGAAGTATTCAGTATAGTGGACCCACCCCTCAGACATAACTGTCTGTCACAGACTGCCCCTCCGACTCATGGGAATGGGGCATGCCCTCAGCGGCACCTGTGTTAAAACCCTATCCATACCGTCTAAGTTTCAACCCCATTAAATTAGCTCTAGTACAGGCAGGAACGCAGTTTTTACAATTTAGTCTTTTTCTAAGCGTTCCTTAACATATTGGCTCTTTTCTCTTCAGTTTCACTTAATCGGCGGTTAACTCTAAGATAGTTATTTCCGCTGTTCTAGTTAGATACCTGTAGTACTGTACTATTACTATATGTAGGCTCACACTTGATTAAAATAGCTCTAGAAACATATACTCTACTACCACCTGCCAATTAATGAAAGGAATTCCGGGCGCTAGGAAGTATAAGTATCATGGCTCCACCACAAAGACATATCACTGGGTCCCAGTTCGACCCTCCGACCCATGGCAATGAGGCCTGCCCATTGCGGCACCTGCATTAATACCCTATCTATACAGTCTAAGTTTTAACCCAATTAAATTGGCTCTAGTACAGGTAGGAACGCAGCTATTACATTTTAGTTTTTTGCCAAGCATACTTCAACCTATTGCCTATACTGTGGTTAGTTTCACTTAATTGGCGGTTAAATCTAAGATAGTTATTTCCGCTGTTCTAGTTAGATACCTGTAGTACTGTACTATTACTGTATGTAGGCTCACACTTGATTAAAATAGCTCTAGAAACATATACTCTACTACCACCTGCCAATTCAAGAAAGGAATTCCGGGCCTAGTAAGTAATCAGTATCGTGGCCCCACCCCTCAGACATAGCTCTGTGATTCCCAGACTGCCACTCCGACTCATGGGAATGGTGCCTGCCCACTGCGGCACCTGCATTAATACCCTATCTATACAGTCTAAGTTTCAACCTAATTAAATTAGCTCTAGTACAGGCAGGAACGCAGCTTTTACAATTTAGTATTTTTCTAAGCGTTCCCTAACCAATTGGCTATTTTCTCGTAAGTTTCACTTAACTGGTGGTTAAATCTAAGATAGTTATTTCCGTTGTTCTAGTTAGATACCTGTAGTAGTGTACTATTACTGCTTGTAGGCTCACACTTGATTAAAATAGCTCTAGAAACATATACTCTACTACTTCCTGCCAATTCAAGAAAGGAATTCCGTCCCTTTGGAAGTGAAAGTATCATAGACCCACCACAAAGACATAACTCTGGGTCCTAGTTCGACCCTCCGACCTATGGGAATGGGGCCTGCCCACTGCGGTACCTGCATTAATACCCTATCTATACAGTCTAAGTTTCAACCCAAATAAATTAGCTCTAGTACAGGCAGGAACGCAGCTTTTACAATTTAGTTTTTTGCCAAGCGTTCCTCAACCTATTGGCTATACTCTCGTTAGTTTCACTTAATTGGCGGTTAACTCTAAGATAGTTATTTCTGCTGTTCTAGTTAGATACCCGTGATAGTGTACTATTACTCTATGTAGGCTCACACTTGAATAAAATAGCTCTAGAAACATATACTCTACTACCACCTGCCAATTCAATAAAGGAATTCCAGGCCTATGAAGTAATCAGTATCGTAGCCCCACCCCTCAGATATAGCTCTGGGTCCCAGTCTGCCGCTCAGATCCATGGGAATGGGGGCTGCCCATTTCGGCACCTGCATTAAAACTGCGTTCCTGCCTGTACTAGAGCTAATTTAATGGGGTTGAAACTTAGACAGCATGGATAGGGGATTAATGCAGGTGCCGCAGTTGGAAGGCCCCATTCCCATGGGTCTGAAGTGCAGACTGGGACCCAGAGCTATGTCTGAGGGGTGGTGCCACGATACTGATTACTTCCAAGGAGCGGAATTCTTTTTTTGAATTGGCAGGAGGTAGTAGATTATATGTTTCTAGAGATATTTTAATCAAGTGTGAGCATACATACAGTAATAGTACAGTACTACAGGTATCTATCTAGTACAGCGGAAATTACTATCTTAGATTTAACCGCCAATTAAGTGAAACTAACCACAGTATAGCCAATAGGTTGAGGAACGCTTGGTAAAAAACTAAATTGTAATAGCTGCGTTTCTGCCTGTACTAGAGCTAATTTAATTGGGTTAAAACTTAGACTGTATAGATAGGGTTTTAATGCAGGTGCCGCAGTGGGCAGTCCACATTCCCATAAGTCGGAGGGTCGATCTGGGACACAGAGCCATGTCTTTGAGGTGAGGCCATGATTCAGATACTTCCTAGGGCCCGGAATTCCTTTCTTGAATTGGCAGGTGGAAGTAGAGTATTTGTTTCTAGAGCTATTTTAATCAAGTGTGAGCCTACATAGAGTAATAGTACATTACTACAGGTATCTAACTAGAACAGCGGAAATAATTATATTAGAGTTAACCGCCAATTAAGTAAAACTTACGAACGTATAGCCAATAGGGTGAGGAAGGCTTGGCAAAAAAATAAATTGTAATAGCTGCGTTCATGCCTGTACTAGAACTAATTTAATTTGGTTAAAACTTAGACTGTATAGATAGGTACAGGTGCCGCAGTGGGTAGGCCCCATTCCCTAGAGTCGGAGGGGCAGTCTGGGATCCACAGCTATGTCTGAGGGGTGGGGCCACGATACTGATTACTTCCTAGGCCCGGAATTCCTTTCTTGAATTGGCAGGTGGTAGTAGAGGATATGTTTCTCGAGCTATTTTAATCAAGTGTGAGCCTACATAGTGTGATAGTACACTATCACGGGTATCTAACTAGAACAGTAGAAATAACTATCTTAGAGTTAACCGCCAATTAAGTGAAACTAACGAGAGTTTAGCAAAAAGTTTGTGCAACGCTTGGCAAAAAACTAAATTGTAAAAGCTGCGTTCCTGCCTGTACTAGAGCTAATTTATTTGGGTTGAAACTTAGACTATATAGATAGGGTATTAATGCTGGTGCCGCAGTGGGCTGGCCGCATTCCCATAGGTCGGAGGATCATCTGGGTCCCAGAGCTATGTCTTTGAGGTGGGACCGTGATACAGATATTTCCTAAGGCCCGGAATTCCTTTCTTGAATTGGCAGGTGGTAGTAGAGTATATGTTTCTAGAGCTATTTTATTTAAGTGTGAGCCTACATAGAGTAATAGTACACTATCACGGGTATCTAACTAGAACGGCAGAAATAACTATCTTGGAGATAACCGCTAATTAAGTGAAACTAACGAGAGTATAGCCAATAGGTTGAGGAAGGCTTGGCAAAAAACTAAATTGTAATAACTGCGTTCCTGCCTGTACTACTTGTACAGGCAGGAACGCAGCTTTTACAGTTTGGTTTTTTGCCAAGCGTTCTCCAACCTATTGGCTATACTCTCGTTAGTTTTAATTAATTGGCGGTTATCTCCAATATAGTTATTTCTGCTGTTCTATTTAGATACCCGTGATAGTGTACTATTACTCTATGTAGGATCACACTTGATTAAAATAGCTCAAGAAACATATCCTCAACTACCACCAGACAATACAAGATAGGAATTCCGGGACTAGGAAGTAATCAGTATCGTGGCCCCACCCCTCAGACATAGCTGTGGTTCCCAGACTGCCCCACCTACTCATGGGAATGGGGCCTACCCACTGTGGCACCTGTATTAATACCCTATCCATACCGTCTAAGTTTTAACCTCATTAAATTAGTTCTAGAACAGGTAGGAACGCAACTTTTACAATTTAGTCTTTTGCTAAGCGTTCCCTAACCTATTGGCTATTTTCTCGTCAGTTTCACTTAACTGGCGGTTAACTCTAAGATTGTTATTTCCGTTGTTCTAGTTAGATACCTGTAGTAGTGTACTATTACTGCTATGTAGGCTCACACTTGATTAAAGTAGCTCTAGAAACATATACTCTACTTCCACCTGCCAATTCAATAAAGGAATTCCGGGCCTAGGAAGTAATCAGTATGGCCCCACCCCTCAGACATAGCTCTGGGTCCCAGATCTGACCCTCCGATCTCATGGGAATGGGGCCTGCCCACTGCGGCACCTGCATTAATACCCTATCATACAGTCTAAGTTTCAACCCCATTAAATTAGCTCTAGTACAGGCAGGAACGCAGCTATTACATTTTAGTTTTTTACCAAGCGTTCCTCAACCTATTGGCTATACTCTCGTTAGTTTCACTTAATTGGCGGTTAAATCTCCAAGATAGTTATTTCCGCTGTTCTAGTTAGATACCCGTGATAGTGTACTATTACTCTATGTAGGCTCACACTTGATTAAAATAGCTCTAGAAACATATACCTCTACTACCACCTGCCAATTCAAGAAAGGAATTCCGGGCCTATAGGAAGTAATCAGTATCGTGGCCCCACCCCTCAGACATAGCTCTGGGTCCCAGACTGCCACTCCGAATCCATGGGAATGGGCCCTGCCCACTGCGGCACCTGTATTAATACCCTATCCATACCGTCTAAGTTTCAACCTCATTAAATTAGCTCTAGTAACAGGCAGGAACGCAACTTTTACAATTTAGTTTTTTGCTAAGCGTTCCTCTAACCTTTTGGCTATTTTCTCGGTTAGTTTCACTTAACTGGCGGTTAACTCTAAGATAGTTATTTCCGCTGTTCTATTTAGATACCTGTAGTAGTGTACTATTACTCTATGTAGGCTCACACTTGATTAAAATAGCTCTAGAAACATATCCTCTACTACCACCTGCCAATTCAAGAAAGGAATTCCGGGCCTAGGAAGTAATCAGTATCGTGGCCCCACCCCTCAGACATAGCTCTGTGGTCCCAGACTGCCCCTCCGACTCATGGGAATGGGGCCTACCCACTGCGGCACCTGTATTAATACCCTATCCATACCGTCTAAGTTTTAACCCCATTAAATTAGTTCTAGTACAGGCAGGAACGCAGTTTTACAATTTAGTTTTTTGCTAAGCGTTCCCTAACCTATTGGCTATTTTCTCGTCAGTTTCACTTAATTGGCGGTTAACTCTAAGATAGTTATTTCCGCTGTTCTAGTTAGATACCTGTAGTAGTGTACTATTACTCTATGTAGGCTCACACTTGATTAAAATAGCTCTAGAAACAAATACTCTACTTCCACCTGCCAATTCAAGAAAGGAATTCCGGGCCCTAGGAAGTATCTGAATCATGGCCTCACCTCAAAGGCATAGCTCTGGGTCCCAGATCGACCCTCCGATCTATGGGAATGCGGACTGCCCATTGCGGCACCTGCATTAAAACCCTATCTATACAGTCTAAGTTTTAACCCAATCAAATTAGCTCTAGTACAGGCAGGAACGCAGCTATTACATTTTAGTTTTTTACCAAGCGTTCCTCAACCTATTGGCTATACTCTGGTTAGTTTCACTTAATTGGCGGTTAAATCTAAGATAGTTATTTCCGCTGTTCTAGATAGATACCAGTAGTACTGTGCTATTACTGTATGTAGGCTCACACTTGATTAAAATAGCTATAGAAACATATACTCTACTACCACCTGCCAATTCAATAAAGGAATTCCGGGCCTATGATGTAATCAGTATCGTAGCCCCACCACTCTGACATAGCTCTGGGTCCCAGTCTGCCGCTCCAATCCATGGGAATGGGGCCTGCCCACTTCGGCACCTGCATTAATACCCTATTCATACCGTCTAAGTTTCAACCCCATTAAATTAGCTCTAGTACAGGCAGGAACGCAGCTTTTACAGTTTGGTGTTTTGCCAAGCGTTCCCCAACCTATTGGCTATACTCTCGTTAGTTTTAATTAATTGGCGGTTATCTCCAATATAGTTATTTCTGCTGTTCTAGTTAGATACCCGTGATAGTGTACTATTACTCTATGTAGGCTCACACTTGATTAAAATAGCTCGAGAAACATATCCTCTACTACCACCTGCCAATTCAAGATAGGAATTCCGGGCCTAGGAAGTAATCAGTATCGTGGCCCCACCCCTCAGACATAGCTGTGGTTCCCAGACTGCCCCACCTACTCATGGGAATGGGGCCTACCCACTGCGGCACCTGTATTAATACCCTATCCATACCGTCTAAGTTTCAACCTCATTAAATTAGCTCTAGAACAGGCAGGAACGCAGCTTTTACAATTTAGTCTTTTGCTAAGCGTTCCCTATCCTATTGGCTATTTTCTCGTCAGTTTCACTTAACTGGCGGTTAACTCTAAAATAGTTATTTCCGTTGTTCTAGTTAGATACCTGTAATAGTGTACTATTACTGCTTGTAGGCTCACACTTGATTAAAATAGCTCTAGAAACATATACTCTACTACTACCTGCCAATTCAAGAAAGGAATTCCCAGCCCTTGGAAGTGTCAGTATCATGGACCCACCACAAAGACATAGCTCTGGGTCCCAGTTCGACCCTCCGACCTATGGGAATGGGGCCTACCCACTGCGGCACCTGCATTAATACCCTATCTATACAGTCTAAGTTTTAACCCAATTAAATTAGTTCTAGTACAGGCAGGAACGCAGCTATTACAATTTAGTTTTTTGCCAAGCCTTCCTCAACCTATTGGCTATACTCTCGTTAGTTTTACTTAATTGGCGGTTAACTCTAATATAGTTATTTCCGCTGTTCTAGTTAGATACCTGTAGTGTACTATTACTCTATGTAGGCTCAAACTTGATTAAAATAGCTCTAGAAACAAATACTCTACTTCCACCTGCCAATTCAAGAAAGGAATTCCGGGCCATAGGAAGTATCTGAATCATGGCCTCACCTCAAAGGCATAGCTCTGGGTCCCAGATCGACCCTCCGACCCATGGGAATGCGGACTGCCCACTGCGGCACCTGCATTAAAACCCTATCTATACAGTCTAAGTTGTAACCCAATCAAATTAACTCTAGTACAGTCAGGATCACAGCTATTGCATTTTGTTTTTTACCAAGCGTTCCTCAACCTATTGGCTATACTCTGGTTAGTTTCACTTAATTGGCTGTTAAATCTAAGATAATTATTTCCGCTGTTCTAGATATATACCTGTAGTACTGTGCTATTACTGTATGTAGGCTCAAACTTGATTAAAATAACTCTAGAAACATATACTCTACTACCACCTACCAATTCAAAAAAGGAATTCCGGGGCTATGATGTAATCAGTATTGTAGCCCCACCACTCAGATATAGCTCTGAGTCCCAGTCTGCCGCTCCGATCCATGGGAATGGGGCCTGCCCACTTCGGCACCTGCATTAATACCCTATTCATACCGTCTAAGTTTCAACCCCATTAAATTAGCTCTTGTACAGGCAGGAACGCAGCTTTTACAGTTTGGTTTTTTGCCAAGCGTTCCCCAACCTATTGGCTCTACTCTCGTTAGTTTCAATTAATTGGCGGTTATCTCCAAGATAGTTATTTCTGCTGTTGTAGTTAGATACCCGTGATAGTGTACTATTACTCTATGTAGGCTCACACTTGATTAAAATAGCTCGAGAAACAAATCCTCTACTACCACCTGCCAATTCACGAAAGGAATTCCGGGACTAGGAAGTAATCAGTATCGTGGACCCAACCCTCAGACATAGCTGTGGATCCCAGAATGCCCCTCCGACTCATGGGAATGGGGCCTGCCAACTGCGGCACCTGTATTAATACCCTATCGATACCGTCTAAGTTTCAACCTCATTAAATTAGCTCTAGAACAGGCAGGAACGCAGCTTTTACAATATAGTCTTTTGCTAAGCATTCCCTAACCTATTGGCTATTTTATCGTCAGTTTCACTTAACTGGCGGTTAACTCTAAGATAGTTATTTCCGCTGTTCTAGTTAGATACCTGTAGTAGTGTGCTATTAATGCTTGTAGTCTCACAATTGATTAAAATAGCTCTAGAAACATATACTCTACTACTACCTGCTAATTCAAGAAAGGAATTCTGGGCCCTTGGAGGTGTCAGTATCATGGAACCACCACAAAGACATAGCTCTGTGTCCCAGTTCGACCCTCCGACCTATGGGAATGGGGACTGCCCACTGCGGCACCTGCATTAATACCCTATCTATACAGTCTAAGTTGAATTGGCAGGTGGTAGTAGAGTATATGTTTCTAGAGCTATTTTAATCAAGTATGAGCCTACATAGAGTAATAGTACACTACTACACGTATCTAACTAGAACAGCAGAAATAACTATCTTAGCGTTAACCGCCAATTAAGTGAAACTAACGAGAGTTTAGCCAAAAGGTTGGGGAACGCTTGCCAAAAAACAAGATACTTGGAAAAGCTGCGTTCCTGCCTGTACTAGAGCTAATTTATTTGGGTTGAAACTTAGAGAGCTGTATAGATAGGGTATTACTGCTGGTGCCGCAGTAGGCTGGCCGCATTCCCATGGGTCGGAGGGGTCATGTGGAACTGGTACCCAGAGCTATGTCTTTGAGGTGGGGCCGTGATACAGATACTTCCTATGGCCCGGAATTCCTTTCTTGAATTGGCAGGTGGTAGTAGAGTATATGTTTCTAGAGCTATTTTAGAACGCAGCTATTACAATTTAGTTTTTTTGCCAAGCCTACCTCACCCTATTGGCTATACTCTCGTTAGTTTTACTTAATTGGCGGTTAACTCTAATATAGTTATTTCCGCTGTTAGAGTATAGGCAATAGGTTGAAGTATGCTTGGCAAAAAACTAAAATGTAATAGCTGCTTTCCTACCTGTACTAGAGCCAATTTAATTGGGTTAAAACTTAGACTGTATAGATAGGGTATTAATGCAGGTGCCGCAATGGGCAGGCCTCATTGCCATGGGTCGGAGGGTCGAACTGGGACCCAGTGATATGTCTTTGTGGTGGAGCCATGATACTGATACTTCCTAGGGCCCGGAATTCCTTTCATTAATTGGCAGGTGGTAGTAGAGTATATGTTTCTAGAACTATTTTAAACAAGTGTGAGCCTACATACAGTAGGTACACTACCTACAGGTCGATCTAAGTAGAACAGCGGAAATAACTATCTTAGAGTTAACCGCCGATTGTGAAACTGAAGAGAAAATAACCAATATGTTAATTGGAACGCTTAGAAAGTTAAGACTAAATTGTAAAAACTGCTGTTCCTGCCTGTACTAGAGCTAATTTAATGGGGTTGAGGCTCAACTTAGACGGTATGGATAGGGTTTTAACACAGGTACCGCTGAGGGCATGCCTGCCAATTCCCATGAGTCGGAGGGGCAGTCTGTGACCGACAGCTCTGTCTGAGGGGTGGGTCCACTATACTGAATACTTCCTAGGCTGCCCTTCCGATCCATGGGAATGGGACCTGCCCACTGCGGCACCTGTATTAATACCCTATCCATACCGTCTAATTTTCAACTCCATTAAATTAGCTCTAGTACAGGCAGGAACACAGTTTTTGCAATTTAGTTTTTTGCTGGGCGTTCTCTAACCTTTTGGCTATTTTTTCGTCGGTTTCACTTAATTAGCGGTTAACTTTAAGATAGTTATTTCCGCTGTTCTAGTTAGATACCTGTAGTGATGTACTATTACTCTATGTAGGCTCACACTTGAATAAAATAGCTCTAGAAACATATACTCTACTACCACCTGCCAATTCAAGAAAGGAATTCCGGGCCATAGGAAGTATCTGTATCACGGCCCCACCTCAAAGACATAGCTCTGGGTACCAGATGACCCTCCGACCCATGGGAATGCGGCCAGCCTACTGCGGCACCAGCATTAATACCCTATCTATACAGTCTAAGTTTCAACCCAAATAAATTAGCTCTAGTACAGGCAGGAACGCAGCTTTTCCAATTTAGTTTTTTGCCAAGCGTTCCCCAACGTTTTGGGTAAACTCTCGTTAGTTTCACTTAATTGGCGGTTAACGCTAAGATAGTTATTTCTGCTGTTCTAGTTAGATACGTGTAGTAGTGTACTATTACTCTATGTAGGCTCACACTTGATTAAAATAGCTCTAGAAACATATACTCTACTACCACCTGCCAATTCAACTTAGACTGTATAGATAGGGTATTAATGCAGGTGCCGCAGTGGGCAGTCCCCATTCCCATAGGTCAGAGGGTCGAACTGGGACACAGAGCTATGTCTTTGTTGTGGTTCCATGATACTGACACCTCCAAGGGCCCGGAATTCCTTTCTTGAATTAGCAGGTAGTAGTAGAGTATATGTTTCTAGAGCTATTTTAATCAAGTGTGAGACTACAAGCAGTAATAGCACACTACTACAGGTATCTAACTAGAACAGCGGAAATAACTATCTTAGAGTTAACCGCCAGTTAAGTGAAACTGACGAGAAAATAGCCAATAGGTTAGGGAATGCTTAGCAAAAGACTATATTGTAAAAGCTGCGTTCCTGCCTGTTCTAGAGCTAATTTAATGAGGTTGAAACTTAGACGGTATCGATAGGGTATTAATACAGGTGCCGCAGTTGGCAGGCCCCATTCCCATGAGTCGGAGGGGCATTCTGGGATCCACAGCTATGTCTGAGGGTTGGGTCCACGATACTGATTACTTCCTAGTCCCGGAATTCCTTTCGTGAATTGGCAGGAGGTAGTAGAGGATTTGTTTCTCGAGCTATTTTAATCAAGTTTGAGCCTACATAGAGTAATAGTACACTATCACGGGTATCTAACTACAACAGCAGAAATAACTATCTTGGAGATAACCGCCAATTAATTGAAACTAACAAGAGTAGAGCCAATGGGTTGGGGAACGCTTGGCAAAAAACCAAACTGTAAAAGCTGCGTTCCTACCTGTACAAGAGCTAATTTAATGGGGTTGAAACTTAGACGGTATGAATAGGGTATTAATGCAGGTGCCGAAGTGGGCAGGCCCCATTCCCATGGATCGGAGCGGCAGACTGGGACCCAGAGCTATGTCTGAGTGGTGGGGCTACGATACTGATTACATCATAGGCCCGGAATTCCTTTTTTGAATTGGTAGGTGGTAGTAGAGTATATGTTTCTAGAGTTATTTTAATCAAGTGTGAGCCTACATACAGTAATAGCACAGTACTACAGGTATCTATCTAGAACAGCGGAAATAATTATCTTAGATTTAACCGCCAATTAAGTGAAACTAACCAGAGTATAGCCAATAGGTTGAGGAACGCTTGGTAAAAAACTAAAATGTAATAGCTGCGTTCCTACCTGTACTAGAGTTAATTTGATTGGGTTACAACTTAGACTGTATAGATAGGGTTTTAATGCAGGTGCCGCAGTGGGCAGTCCGCATTCCCATGGGTCGGAGGGTCGATCTGGGACCAAGAGCTATGCCTTTGAAGTGAGGCCATGATTCAGATACTTCTTATGGCCCGGAATTCCTTTCTTGAATTGGCAGGTGGAAGTAGAGTATTTGTTTCTAGAGCTATTTTAATCAAGTTTGAGCCTACATAGAGTAATAGTACACTACTACAGGTATCTAACTAGAACAGCGGAAATAACTATATTAGAGTTAACCGCCAATTAAGTGAAACTAATGAGAGTTTAGCCAATAGGTTGAGGAAGGCTTGGAAAAAAACTAAATTGTAATAGCTGCATTCCTGCCTGTACTAGAACTAATTTAATTGGGTTTAAACTTAGACTGTATAGATAGGGTATTAATGCAGGTGCCGCAGTGGGTAGGCCCCATTCCCATAAGTCGGAGGGTCGAACTGGGAACCAGAGCTATGTTTTTGTGGTTGGTCCATGATACTGACACTTCCAAGGGCTGGGAATTCCTTTCTTGAATTGGCAGGTAGTAGTAGAGTATATGTTTCTAGAGCTATTTTAATTTGGCGGTTATCTGCAATATAGTTATTTCTGCTGTTCTAGTTAAATACCCGTGATAGTGTACTATTACTCTATGTAGGCTCACATTTGATTAAAATAGCACGAGAAACATATCCTCTACTACCACCTGACAATTCAAGATAGGAATTCCGGGCCTAGGAAGTAATCAGTATCGTGGCCCCACCCCTCAGACATAGCTGTGTATCCCAGACTGCCCCTCCGACTCATGGGAATGGGGCCTGCCCACTGCGGCACCTGTATTAATACCCTATCCATACCGTCTAAGTTTCAACCTCATTAAATTAGTTCTAGAACAGGCAGGAACGCAACTTTTACAATTTAGTCTTTTGCTAAGCGTTCCCTAACCTATTGGCTATTTTCTCGTCAGTTTCACTTAACTGGCGGTTAACTCTAAGATAGTTATTTCCGTTGTTCTATTTAGATACCTGTAGTAGTGTAGTATTACTGCTTGTAGGCTCACACTTGATTAAAATAGCTCTAGAAACATATACTCTACTACTACCTGCCAATTCAAGAAAGGAATTCCGGGCCGTTGGAAGTGTCAGTATCATGGATCCACCACAAAGACATAGCTCTGTGTCCCAGTTCGAATCTCCGACCTATGGGCAGTGGGTTAGGGTTAGGGTTAGGGTTAGGGTGAGACCTTGCAGGGGCTGTGACCCTGCACTGATCATGAACAGCATCTTGAAGACGAGAACTTTGCACATGTAGAATTAAATAAGGCAGCCCTGTTTAATATATATTAAGTTATATCAGCGCTGAAAGATAGTACATGAACAATGAACAAATATAATAAAGCAAAGGTAATAGATTAATTATGAATTCCAATCGTGTCCGTCATGAGTCGAGAGGAGACCATTCCACAGCCATGAAAACACTGACAGTGCGGCCTGCATTTGGCCTTGTTTGCACTACCAACATTCCATGACCCTGGACCGGCCCCTCCTCATCCGGTCGTATCTGGTCACATCACATCAAAAGTCAATGAAGAAGCCACTCAAATCAGAATCCGGTAGCATCCTGAAATAAACAAAAGAAGACGAGAGAGAGCAAAATTAAAAATGTACTGGGCCGTGGAGGAGTGCAGTCATGCCAATGACAGCATTAATATGCCGTGATTACTTGACCAGGGATCGGCTGTCTGAGTGTAGCTATGTATGTATGGCTATGTACTGCATATTATAGGCAGACATACATACATACATACGTGCATACATACACATAGGGGGCTCTTTAATTAGGAGTGGGTGGAGCTTCCTGGCAGCAGCTAAGGCTTGGCTTTCCCTGAATTGGATCGGCTGGTTTCCCTGCCTGTCTTAAGAGGCTCGACCGGGACAGTGTGGCTTACCAGTATTAAATTAATATTATGGCCTAGCTCACCTGCCGAGTAGGGGTGTGACTCTTTCTTGCTGACGACTCTGGGGCTAGGGCTGGACACTGTGGGGGGGAGGATTCCAAGCATCGGTACTTGGACTCGAACTCGTTCATTTCCGATTCCAAACCTTCGAACTTTGCTCGAACTCTTCCATTCCCGATTCCCAGTGTCGGAACTTGGACTCGAACTCCTCCATTTCCAATTCCAAGTGTCGGAACTTGGCTCGAACTCCTCCATTTCCGATTCCAAGCATCGGAACTGGGCTCGAACTCCTCCATTCCCGATTCCAAGCGTCGGAACTGTGACTCGAACTTCTCCATTTCCGATTCCAAGCCTCGAACTTGGCTCAAACTCCTCCATTCCCGATTCCAAGCATCGAACTTGGCTTCGAACTCATTCAATTTCCGATTGCAATGCGTCAGAACTTGGCTCCAACTCATCCATTCCCGATTCCAAGCTTCGAACTTTACTCGAACTCTTCCTTTCCCGATTCCAAGTGTCGGAACTTGTCTCGAACACCTTCATTTCCAATTCCAAGCTTCGAACTATGCTCGAACTCCGCCATTCCCAATTCCAAGTGTCGGAACTTCGCTGGAACTCCTCCATTTACGATTCCAAGCCTCGAACTTGGCTCGAACTCCTCCATTTCCGATTCCAAGTGTCGGAACTTGGATTGAACTCCTCTATTTCCAATTTCAAGCATCGAACTTGGTTCGAACTCCTCCATTCCCGATTCCAAGCCTCGAACTTTCTTCGAACTCTTCCATTCCCGATTCCAAGTGTCGGAACTTGGCTAGAACTCCGCCATTCCCGATTCCAAGCTTCGAACTTGCCTCGAACTCTTCTATTCCCGATTCCAAGCGTCGGAACCAGGCTGGAACTCTTCCATTCCCGATTCCAAGCGTCGAATTAGCTCGAACTCTTCCATTCGCGATTCCAAGCGTCGGAACATGGCTCCAACTCATCCATTCCCGAATCCAAGCTTCGAACTTGCCTCGAACTCTTCCATTCCCGATTCCAAGCGTCGGAACTTGCCTCAAAACACCTTCATTTCCGATTCCAAGCTTACGAACTTGGCTCGAATTACGCCATTCCCGATTCCAAGTTTCGAACTTGGTTCGAACTCCTCCATTCCCGATTCCAAGCATCGAACTTGACTCGAACTCTTCCATTCCCGATTCCAAGCATCGAAACTTGGCTCAAACTCCTCCATTCCCGATTCCAAGCTTCGAACTTTACTCGAACTCCTCCATTTCCGATTACAAGCATGGAACTTTGCTAGAACTCCGCCATTTCCAATTCCAAGCCTTGAACTTGGCTCAAACTCCTGCATTCCCGATTCCAAGCATCGGAATTTTACTCAAACTCCTCCATTTCCGATTCCAAAATTCGAACTTGTCTCGAACTCCTCCATTCCCGATTCCAAGCTTCGAACTTTCTTCGAAATCTTCCATTCCCGATTCCAAGTGTCGGAACTTGGCTCGAACTCCTCCTTACCCGATTCCAAGATTCGAACTTGCCTCAAACTCTTCCATTCCCGATTCCAAGTGTCGTAATTTGACTCAAACTCCTCCATTTCCGATTCCAAGCTTCGAACTTGGCTCGAACTCCGCCATTTCCGATTCCAAGTGTCGGAACTTGACTCGAACTCCTCCATTCCCGATTCCAAGCTTCGAACTTGCCTCGAACTCTTCCATTCCCGATTCCAAGAGTCGGAACTTGGCTCGAACTCCTCCATTCCCGATTCCAAGCTTCGAACTTGCCTCGAACTCTTCCATTCCCGATTCCAAGCGTCGGAACTTGGCTCGAACTCCTCCATTTCCGATTCCAAGCCTCGAACTTGGCTCGAACTCTTCCATTCCCGATTCCAAGTGTCGGAACTTGGCTCGAACTCCTCCATTTCCGATTCCAAGCCTCGAACTTGGCTCGAACTCTTCCATTCCCGATTCCAAGTGTCGGAACTTGGCTCGAACTCCTCCATTCCCGATTCCAAGCTTCGAACTTGCCTCGAACTCTTCCATTCCCGATTCCAAGATGTCGGAACTTGGCTCGAACTCCTCCATTCCCGATTCCAAGCTTCGAACTTGCCTCGAACTCTTCCATTCCCGATTCCAAGCTTCGGAACTTGGCTCGAACTCCTCCATTCCCGATTCCAAGCATCGAACTTGGCTGGAACTCTTCCATTGCCGATTCCAAGTGTCGGAACTAGGCTCGAACTCCGCCATTTCCGAATCCAAGCCTCGAACTTGGCTCGAACTCCTCCATTCCCGATTCCAAGCATCGAACTTTCTTCGAAATCTTCCATTCCCGATTCCAAGTTTCGGAATTTGGCTCGAACTCCTCCATTCCCGATTCCAAGCTTCGAACTTGCCTCAAACTCTTCCATTCCCGATTCCAAGTGTCGGAATTTTACTCAAACTCCTCCATTTCCGATTTCAAGCTTCGAACTTGGCTCGAACTCCCATTCCCGATTCCAAGTGTCGGAACTTTGACTCGAAACTCCTCCATTCCCGATTCCAAGCTTCGAACTTGGCTCGAACTCCTCCATTTCCGATTCCAAGTGTCGGAACTTGGCTCGAACTCCTCCATTCCCGATTCCAAGCATCGAACTTGACTCGAACTCTTCCATTCCCGATTCCAAGTGTCGGAATTTGAATCAAACTCCTCCATTTCCCGATTCCAAGCATCGAACTTGTCTCGAACTCCTCCATTCCCGATTCCAAGCATTGAACTTGGCTGGAACTCTTCTATTGCCGATTACAAGTGTCGGAACTATGCTCGAACTCCGCCATTTCCGATTCCAAGCTTCGAACTTGGCTCGAACTCTCCATTCCCGATTCCAAGCATCGGAACTTTGACTCGAAACTCCACCAATTCCGATTCCAAAATTCGAACTTGGCTCGAACTTCCTCCATTCCCGATTCCAAGCTTCGAACTTGCCTTCGAACTCTTCCATTCCCGATTCCAAGATGTCGGAATTTGACTCAAACTCCTCCATTCCCGATTCCAAGCTTCGAACTTGCCTCGAACTCTTCCATTCCCGATTCCAAGCGTCGGAACTTGGCTCGAACTCCTCCATTTCCGATTCCAAGCTTCGAACTTGGCTCGAACTCTTCCATTCCCGATTCCAAGTGTCGGAACTAGTCTCGAACTCCTCCATTTCCGATTCCAAGCCTCGAACTTGGCTCGAACTCCTCCATTTCCGATTCCAAGTGTCGGAACTTGGCTCGAACTCCTCCATTCCCGATTCCAAGTGTCGGAACTTGGCTCGAACTCCTCCATTCCCGATTCCAAGCTTCGAACTTTGCTCGAACTCTTCCATTCCCGATTCCAAGCTTCGAACTTGGCTCGAACTCTTCCATTCCCGATTCCAAGCGTCGGAACATGGCTCCAACTCATCCATTCCCGATTCCAAGCTTCGAACTTGCCTCGAACTCTTCCATTCCCAATTCCAAGCGTCGGAACTTGGCTCCAACTCCTCCATTCCGATTCCAAGCTTCGAACTTGGCTCGAATTCCGCCATTCCCGATTCCAAGTGTCGGAACTTGGCTTCGAACTCCTCCATTCCCGATTCCAAGCATCGAACTTGACTCGAACTCTTCCATTCCCGATTCCAAGCGTCGGAACTTTGCTCAAACTCCTCCATTCCCGATTCCAAGCCTCGAACTTGCTCGAACTCCTCCATTTCCGATTCCAAGCATCGAACTTTGCTCGAACTCCTCCATTCCCGATTCCAAGCTTCGAACTTGGCTCGAACTCCTCCATTCCCGATTCCAAGCATTGGAACTTGACTTGAACTCCTCCATTTCCGATTCCAAGCCTCGAACTTGTCTCGAACTCCTCCATTCCCGATTCCAAGCTTCGAACTTTCTTCGAAATCTTCCATTCCCGATTCCAAGTGTTGGAACTTGGATCGAACTCCTCCTTACCCGATTCCAAGATTCGAACATGCCTCAAACTCTTCCATTCCCGATTCCAAGCGTCGGAACTTGGCTCGAACTCCTCCATTTCCGATTCCAAGCCTCGAACTTGGCTCGAACTCTTCCATTCCCGATTCCAAGCTTCGGAACTTTGCTCGAACTCCTCCATTTCCGATTCCAAACTTCGAACTTGGCTCGAACTCCTCCATTTCCGATTCCAAGCCTCGAACTTGGCTCGAACTCTTCCATTCCCGATTCCAAGCGTCGGAACTTGGCTCGAACTCCTCCATTTCCGATTCCAAGCCTCGAACTTGACTCGAACTCCTCCATTCCCGATTCCAAGCCTCGAACTTGCCTCGAACTCTTCCATTCCCGATTCCAAGCGTCGGAACTTGGCTCGAACTCCTCCATTCCCGATTCCAAGCTTCGAACTTGCCTCGAACTCTTCCATTCCCGATTCCAAGCGTCGGAACTTGGCTCGAACTCCTCCATTTCCGATTCCAAGCTTCGAACTTGGCTCGAACTCCTCCATTCCCGATTCCAAGTTTCGGAACTTGGCTCGAACTCCTCCATTTCCGATTCCAAGCATCGAACTTTGCTCGAACTCTTCCATTCCCGATTCCAAGCGTCGGAACTTTGCTCGAACTCCTCCATTTCCGATTCCAAGCCTCGAACTTGGCTCGAACTCCTCCATTTCCGATTACAAGCATCGAACTTTGCTCGAACTCCTCCATTTCCGATTCCAAGCTTCGAACTTGGCTCGAACTCCTCCATTCCCGATTCCAAGTGTCGGAACTTTGCTCGAACTCCTCCATTTCCGATTCCAAGCTTCGAACTTGGCTCGAACTCCTCCATTCCCGATTCCAAGCTTCGAACTTGCTTCGAAATCTTCCATTCCCGATTCCAAGTGTCGGAACTTGGCTTGAACTCCTCCGTTCCCGATTCCAAGTTTCGAACTTGCCTCGAACTCTTCCATTCCCGATTCCAAAGGTCGGAATTTGACTCAAACTCCTCCATTTCAGATTCCAAGCTTCGAACTTGGCTCGAACTCCGCCATTCCCGATTCCAAGTGTCGGAACTTGGCTTGAACTCCTCCATTCCCGATTCCAAGCTTCGAACTTGCCTCGAACTCTTCCATTCCCGATTCCAAGATGTCGGAATTTGGCTCAAACTCCTCCATTCCCGATTCCAAGCTTCGAACTTGCCTCGAACTCTTCCATTCCCGATTCCAAGCGTCGGAACTTGGCTCGAACTCCTCCATTTCCGATTCCAAGCATCGAACTTGGCTCGAACTCTTCCATTGCCGATTCCAAGTGTCGAACTTGTCCTCGAACTCTTCCATTCCCGATTCCAAGCTCGGAACTTGGCTCGAACTCCTCCATTCCCGATTCCAAGCTTCGAACTTGCCTCGAACTCTTCCATTCCCGATTCCAAGCGTCGGAACTTGGCTCGAACTCCTCCATTTCCGATTCCAAGCTTCGAACTTGCCTCGAACTCTTCCATTCCCGATTCCAAGCTTCGGAACTTGGCTCGAACTCCTCCATTTCCGATTCCAAGCATAGAACTTGTCTGGAACTCTTCCATTGCCGATTCCAAGTGTCGGAACTAGGCTGGAACTCCGCCATTTCCGAATCCAAGCCTCGAACTTGGCTCGAACTCCTCCATTCCCGATTCCAAGCATCGAACCTTCTTCGAAATCTTCCATTCCCGATTCCAAGTTTCGGAATTTGGCTCGAACTCCTCCATTCCCAATTACAAGCATCGAACTTGGCTCGAACTCCTCCAACCCGATTCCAAGTTCGAACTTGGCTCAAACTCTTCCATTCCCGATTCCAAGCGTCGGAATTTGACTCAAACTCCTCCATTCCGATTCCAAGCTTCGAACTTGGCCTCGAACTCTTCCATTCCCGATTCCAAGCTTCGAACTTTCTTCGAAATCTTCCATTCCCGATTCCAAGTGTCGGAACTTGGCTCGAACTCCTCCATTACCCGATTCCAAGTGTCGGAACTTGGCTCGAACTCCTCCATTCCCGATTCCAAGCGTCGGAACTTTGACTCAAACTCCTCCATTTCCCGATTCCAAGTTTCGAACTCGGCTCGAACTCTTCCATTTGCCGATTCCAAGCGTTGGAACTTCGCTCGAACTTCTCCATTCCCGATTCCAAGCTTCGAACTTGCCTGAAACTCTTCCATTCCCGATTCCAAAATTCGGAACTTGGCTCTAACTCCTCCATTCCCGATTCCAAGCTTCGAACTTGCCTCGAACTCTTCCATTCCCGATTCCAAGCGTCGGAACTTGGCTCGACATCCTCCATTTCCGATTCTAAGCATCGAACATGGCTAGAACTCTTCCATTGCCGATTCCAAGTGTCGG
>CAWUFV010000007.1:0-92980 GCA_963921505.1 Phakellia ventilabrum | reverse complement strand
ATAGCATACTAGAAACAGGTAATAGTCCAAACAGCAAGAATGCGGGGTGACTCAGGAATGTGCAGTATTCATAGTTAATAGCAACATACTATGAGTCAGCAGTCTAGAACACAAATACGAGTATGAAAAGCAGTTACAGGCTAGAGTTTGTTCAGCAAGCCCTGTTACTGCTGCTGCGTATGAAGATCATAAGTTACTATTTAGTCGATGATAGGCCTCAGGCAAAGTATACAAATCCTTATTTAAGTTCACTGCTGGCAATTTACAAAATTTATGATGGTGCACAAAGACAATACCCTGCAGACAATACAGAGGGAGCAGAATGATGCCTAGCTACAGGTTTTTTGCTTCCCACTTGAGCCTGAAGGTGTTTCCACAAGCACTGGTGGATAACTCGAATGGCACAATTCTTGATGCGTTCAGGGCAGTCTCTGTGGGGAAACAATAAGCCAAAGTGAACATCGCAGATGCATGAATTAAAGACTATATGCTAACCTTAATACTAGCCCACATGTGGCTACGAGATAAAGTATGGGTGGGGAAGCCTAGGTAAAATTCCAGGATGAGTCACATACACTGATGTCATGTAAACGTGACTAAGCACGTACTTCTGCATGACCCAAAAAATGGTATCTACAGTTGCAGCTGGAAGGAAATTGTCACACTTGTGCTGTGAGTGATATATTTGCTGAACTTATCCTTTATACCGTAGTTATAGTACCATCCTAATTAAAGTGCCACTTCCACTCAGAGGTCATTTGTGTTGCTCTAATTGGGGCTTTCATTTCTGAACAGTAAAGCCAATCTGTGGTATAATCACTGCAAGTTTGAGCCCTGACCACTGTGGAAGATTGGAGGTATGGGCTATTACTGTTTTCGATTCATAATTTATAAATTAAGTGCCGGCCAACAGTTGTAATTACTTCTTTCTGGTGCTATAATTAGGGCAAATACAGTAACTCCACACTCCACTCTATCATAACTCCATACTCCACAGCTACATCCAAAGAAGTGAAACTTTCAAGCTGCTCTTGTTTCTAACTGTGGAACCTGCCACAGTGACTCAGCTTTTGCCACATGCAAGAGGGAAAGTGTTGCAAATTGTTTTTCTGCGCTGTGTGATATAAATCTGGGGAGTGGAGCCTGGGAACGAGGCTGATGTAACTGAAACATAATAGCCTACTGTAAATACTTACTACAACCCATTTGCCAGAGAGTGGCATGTCTAAAACAGTGGGTGGAGGAAGAGTAGGTTGCTACTTAGTAGCTAGTAGTGAGTCACCTTAGTGAGGCTGCTATATGTTTAATAGTGACATCCATTGGGATTCCCTTGGGGAGATCACTCTTTTTTCTACCGAGTAGATAAAAGCAACAAAAGGCGGCATGAGGAATTTATCAAGTATTTTTTCATTTTTGATACGATAAACTCAAATGATCAATTATCAGAGTATCTCAAATATTTGAGCATACCCGCATAACTTGTGCAGAACGAAGAGGCGTTCCTTCCCTTCCCCCCATGCAACTTGTTGCAGCAAGTGTGACTGGGGATGATGTACATTATGCAAGCTACTCAGCAACCGATGATTGACCACCAGCACGTATAATAATTGTCAACCACACGTACATTTTCCCAATGCCAAATGTTGACCATCCAACAAGATGCCTCTAGTAACTCGGTCGTGGTGACTTGCATAAAATAAATGAAAAAACAGTGAGTTAGCTACTCATGTGATGGATATATGCAAGCCCAGCCATGAGTTACTCATGGAATGAATTATGCAAACACTCCATTGATGGTCAATCCTTGTTGATTGCTTGTATTACAAGTCATCAATATAATTATGTAGTTGACAAGCACAGTTCCCTAACTCCTTGTTCTACTTGTGGGAGGGTCTAGGCATGAGACTGTAATCAATCGTGAATATTGTTATTAGGTGTAATAACTTGCCATTTTCCACTGACATCACGCGTATGTGGAAGGTTCAATTATTACTCCGCGAATCATGGCTGGGGGGGGGGGCAGTCACGCAATTGCAGTCAATGGGGAAACCCTGAATGAGATACGCTGTAACTAAGCCTATGAATCTCCCACGTCTCATTGATCAGCCAGACTTAGTAAGTTAATTTTAATTTGGTGTGATGATGAGGAGCACATGCATATGCTTATTACAGAGTATATAGCTAGCTAATTGTTATGGTTTCTACAACCCCAGGATCCTGAAAAGCTTGCTGCGGAACTGTATGCCAAAGATGTTATCCTCCAAAATACTCTAGATGAGGTAACCCAAATCAGTAATTTAACCAGACAGCAGAAAATGTTCCAGCTCCTGGCAGCAGTGAGGTCCCAGCTACCCAGCTCATTTGAAGTGTTTCTTAGTGCCCTGAGTGAACGGCCAACTTTGGAGGGACTTTGCAGGAGAATAAAGGAAGCCTACTGTACGTAATTGTTCTCATGTCATGTGACGGTAAAATCATTCTGAAAAATGCCCACACAGATAAGCCCAGTGCTGTTGAGCCTTCCTCCTCCGCTGATTCTGCGTTACCGTCTGAATCAGACCCCATTAGTCGGAACCAAAGTCTACCCTTGACTTCAACTACTGATTCTGAGCTAGTATCCCATAATGTAAGTTACTAGTGCAGTATGTACCAGTATATAACTTAGGGGAGGCATTCATGCAGTATACCAATGCTCACATAATGTATATTGGAATATTTCCTCTCTTAGGGTGGCAGTAATGAAATGGCACCAGAAGAGCCCTTTTCAGGCACAAAAAAAGATCAGGTTTTCCTAAGTGATCCCAAGACTACAGCTGGTAAACTGAAATCACTCCCCAAACAACTTCCAAGGTAAGTTCACTAATTTGCAAGATATTATTGGGGCAAACCTATGTGATTCTCACACTACAGTGAGACATACAGCACATGTGTCCTGATATACATACAATAATTATTTTAGCTGATACATTTTAAGCTGTATGCGCAACATTGCACCACCACTTGCAGCCATGCAATGGTGAGTGAAGGCAGCTTGCTACTGCTCCGTAACTTTCATGTATGCTTTGTATTAGCATAATTATGTAGATATATGACAACTGAAAGACTAATGAAAAGCAAATTAATTCAAAATCTATTGACATGTGTACAAGTTACAGACTCCAGCTCTGACAGTCAGTTCAAAGATTACACCTTCTATCTACCATCAGTGGTATTTTTACTGATATAAAGACCACACAAACTCCAGTTATAAGCTAGAATGGAGCATTCAAATATCAATATTAGCTTTTCGAAACTATATCCTGGCATTGGAAACCATTTTCCGATATCTGAAACCATTCTCCAACATCAGAAACTGTTTTCCAACATCGGAAACGGTTACCCGATATCGGAAAGTAGTCCGAGACTGTTTCCCAACATTGTGAAGTGAATCCCGAGTTTTGACATAATTTCCGAAATCGAAAAGACATCCTCGGCCACGACATTATTCAATTACATCTGCTTCTATTTGCCCGCTATACTTTACACTCGACAGTGTGATTATCTATAATTTATATATAAGTACGTTATGTAATATTTAGACACCAGTTGGTAGTGCATTACAGGGTTTAGCTAGTTAGTGTGTGAGGGCAATATAGTAGCTAACGGTTAAGGGCAGGATAATGCACGAGCCGAAGGTGAGTGCGTTCTGCCCAATACCGTTACTATATTGCCCGAGCGCACTAACTGGCCCTGTAATGCACTGCCATCTGATATCTAAAGTATTTAGTATACTTTCACTGACCTGAGACAGCCATAGCTCTAGTGGGCGTCTTTTAGAAAGTGTGCACTATTTTACTTAAGGTAGGAAGGGAAGTTGAGTAGGGTTGAAGCCGAATCTCCAAACCAAGTTGATGGCTATGTTGGCAACATCCTAGCCTACACCCATATGACAATAGGTAAGCACCTAATTACCCCCTCTGCTTAATATTCACAAAAAAACAGGCCAAAATCCTATGCATGCTTTTTCACAGAAACACTTCAAATCCGGTTTTACAGCTAAATCTGCCTTGCTATTCACAAATACACTCATTTCGCAATCCGGACTCGCCAATCAAATATTGCAACAATCCACGCCTGCTACAGTAGATTCACCCCAGGGTTATGACAGTCAGCCTACTCACAAGAAAACTACGCATGCTTTTCTCCCCTAACCCCTCCCTTGCTACGTTACACACGCACACAGCCTAGCTACAACTCACCACTGTTTTTGCCAGGACCCCACAAACGGCAGCTAGCCGCGAAAATGGGCGGAGTCTACGAGATAGAAAGGTCACTTTCCTAAAGACAACTGACTAGAGAAGACTGGATGACCATCTGTCTGGCAAGCTGCCTGCCAGCCTTTCAGCTACACTCACAAACACTACTACAGACTTCAGGCTGGATTTTACACACAAACAGCCTACTCAGCACTACACACGGCCTAAACGGCATCTTATCAACAAAAAAAAAAAAAGAGTGTTGAAAGTGAACATCAAAGTACCGCTCAGCCACATCAAAGTGCCGAATTTGCCCTTGAAAGTGCCGCTTTCCACATCAAAGTGACACCCCCCCGCTGTTGATTCCGGTTGCCGCCATGGGAAAATGTAAATAGTGCAATGAATCTCATAAACTCTACATAGCTCACGTGACCTTGCTGATTGCTCATTAATTATTCATTAGCAGTTTTACGGGGATTTTTTCAATTTCCCTTGCTACCTTAATGTATGATATAACCCACCTACTATACTTCATGCATTATTTATATATAATGTGCATTATTTATATATAATGCATATTATATATAAATAATGTGTATTATTTACATATAATGTACATTATTTATATATAATGTGCGTTATTTATATATAATGTGCATTATTTACATACAATGTGCGTTATTTACATATAATGTGCATTATTCACATATAATGTGCATTATTTGTATATAATACATATCATTTATATATAATGCATATTATTTATATATAATGTATATTATTTACATATAATGTGCATTATTTATATATAACGTGCATTACTTATATATAACGTTCATTATTTATATATAAAACCCACCTACTATACTTCATGCATAGGCCAGGGTGGGCTTTTACTGTCATAATTTGTCCCCTCAAGGCTACAAGGGAAATTATGGCTATAAATTTGTCCCTCATGGCCTTAGCCATAAATCCCTGGCAACCCGTGCTATAACTGTTATATGACCCACCTGATTGGTCCACCTCTGCGCATGCTCATAAATACTATAGCAACGACAAGTCACAAACAGACTCAAAAAGAAACGATGGCTTGTAGTTTCTCTCCTTACTGTCTTGGCATGTGTGAATGGACAGACTGCCTTAGTGCTGCCTTTGGTGTTCTCGGGATCAATCCCTTAGCCAATTCAGAGAGCTGCTGTTCAGAAGCCAACTTAAAGCGGGATGACTCGTTAGAAGCCGTTGGAAAGCGGGGCTGGTCTTTGCTGGAGCTTGGGCGGAGCTGCTCTAATTGCGGAAGTGGGCGGGAAGTATCTGTCTCTAATTGGAGCCTGCTCGAGTAGCCTGGGCAGTCTGTCCATTCACACATGCCAAGACAGTAAGGAGAGAAACTGCAAGCCGTCGTTTCTTTTTGAGTCTGTTTGTGACTTGTCGTTGCTATAGTATTTATGAGCATGCATAGAGGTACGAGATAGGTGGACCAATCAGGTGGGTCATATAACAGTTATAGCACGGGTTGCCAGGGATTTATGGCAACGTAAACAAACCTTGTCCTCGGGCTCCGCCCTCGGAAATAATGTGCATTATTTACATATAATGTGCATTATTTATATATAAAGTGCATTATTTATATATAATGTACATTATTTATAAATAATGCGATAATTTGCGATAATATTGCTATTATCGCATTATTTATATATAAAGTCATTATTTATATATAATGCGATAATGCATGCAATAATATCGATAAAGGGTACCGCTTCAGGTGTTCACGTGAAATTGATTACGGTCACGCTTAGCTCACGTGAGCTGCATGTGGCCAGTATGCGATGATGT
Source organism: Phakellia ventilabrum (assembly GCA_963921505.1). Taxonomy (NCBI): domain Eukaryota; kingdom Metazoa; phylum Porifera; class Demospongiae; order Axinellida; family Axinellidae; genus Phakellia; species Phakellia ventilabrum. Next base: position 86,912 of record CAWUFV010000007.1, on the reverse strand, counting down.
CATGACTCCAATTGATGAGCATGTCACTGTAATGTATCTATCAAAGTTATGCCCCACCCTCCCTAGTAGGAGGAGGGTCGGGCAAAGGTGGGAATTGGAATGTCAAATGCAGAGAAATCAACACCCTCTCCCACCCACACTATGGGACAATATTCCATACGTGATAACAAAATACTATGTACCTACTCCTGACAAATTTCATGATGTATTATGTACTCTTAAATACCAGTATAGATTAAGCCAAACAAGAAGCGCCTTTAATGTAGCTAATAGTTGTTTATCAATGTATGATCCATGACAACAGGCAATTAGAATTGAGTTGGACACTATTCACAGCAGTGTAGACCCTCACCTAGTTAGTGGGTGTGTCTGGTAGGCAACAAGAGAACACCTGTCTGCTAAGCATGACTATAAATGAGTTGACTTTGTGCAGGCAAAGATCAGTTATAGCTAAAGATGAGATGGACATGTAATTAAAAAGGAAATGGTTAATATAGGGATTGATGTGGTTGTCTGACTTTCAGTCAGGAGTAACTACAGACAACATCTTGTAAGAAGTGCATCTCATAAGCAAACTCCTGTTTCAATTTGCTCCTGAGCTACATACCTACTCAGAATGGCTGGACTGAAAATCAGATAGCCATGTTTGTTTTAATCTTTACCTTTTTGTAGGTCTAAATTGTATTTAGATCATGTAGAGATCTTCCTTTGAAATGATAAGGGCTCCCGCACTACATGAAGGGTGTGTCCCACATACGAAATGTAACCTTTATTGTTTATCATGACGACAGACAATAGGAACTGAGTCAAACATTATTCACAACAATGTATATCTCACATGGGGTGTGTCTGGTATGCAATCTGGGAGCAGGTGTGGACTCAGGCTGTAAATTCTAGTTTAATATATGATCCTGAATAATTTGAACTGTCTGGCCCTCCCTTTTTTCCTTGCACCTGCTCCCAGATTGCATATACCAGACACACCCCATGTGAGATATACATTGTTGTGAATAATGTTTGACTCAGTTCCTATTGTCTGTCGTCATGGATCACAAACTGATAAACAATAAAGGTTACATTTCGTATGTGGGAAACACCCTTTATGTAGTGCGGCAGCCGTAATGCATGGACAGGTGTCTTCTTGTTACATACCAGACACACCCACTAACTAGGTGAGGGTATAGCAACATTGCCGTGCTCAATTCCTATTGCCTATTGTCATGGATCACACATCGATAAACCACTTTTAGCTACATTAAAGGTGCTTATAATTTATACTGGTACTTTAAGGACGACATTTTTACAATACATCATGAAATTTGTCAGGAGTATATAGGTACATAGTATTTTGTTGTTCACTCTGAGGTTGTCACTTTTTCAAAAATGGAATAATGTCCCATAGTGTGATGTGGGGTGGGGAATACTGGGGAGAGGGAGTTGAGTTTCCCCTGGGGGTTGGGCATTTGACATTCAAATTCCCACCCTTGCCCCACCCTCCTTGTACTAGGGAGGGTGGGGCATAACTTTGATAGATGCATAAAGCTTTATTAAAAGCAGCCTGGTTGCTCTATAAAGTGTCTACAAACACTGCCACATCAGTTTTTGGCGAGCTAAGAAGGATGTAAATTGCTTCTAAGCGTTGGGGACGCTGGAGCATTGCTGCTACAAGCCAGGGTAAGCCAAAATGGGAGTGAATTTTTACATAGGGCGAAAGTGAAGTATTATTGAGTGCCAGTAGCTCTATAATGGGCTGAAATTTGCTGCGTTTTTGCCACATCCGGTTGTCAGAGTGTTAACAGTATCGACAAATCAAATTGCAGAATGTTTTGAATTGTATTTACTGATTGGCCGATGCAGTTAACGCTCTGCAAACCAGATGTTGCAAGAACTCTGCAGAATCATGGCACTTGTGCCATCTGAAATACAGAATGTACTCCCCTCCTAGTTTTGGAAGTATGAGCCTCTGAATTTTGGGCATATTATTATTACCAATAACCAGAGGAGTTTGCCCTTTACAACACATCACTAATTATAGCAAGTCGTGTTTGTAGCAGTCTTGTCCCTAGACCTTGACCCCTGCTGAATGGTCTGGCGGCTTTCAGCACGATCCTCAGGCTTCATTAAATATTCATAATTTAGTGGATATGTAATTGCAGGAGCCCATGACCCAAAGGGAAGGAGCGTTGAACTAGTGATTCCACCTGTTGTCGAATAGCACCTACAAGAAAACTCCATATATGGAATACCTAGCAGTTATGCATGGCTGGTTTACTACTCCACTAGTGCTAAGTAAATTATAGCGCTTACATAGCACTTACCATATAAGGAGTGTTGGGCAAGTGCTATTTGACAACAGGTGGAATCAGCATACATGCACAAGTTTAACGCTCCTTCCCTTTGGGTTATGGGCTCCTGGTAATTGTGAACCGCTAATTTACCCATAGCGAGAAGCAATGCTAGCTCAGCAAATGCATAGCAATAGCGAGCAGCTTAAAATTTTGTCGGAAATAGCTGTAGCAAGTGAGCTACCGGCATTTGCACTAGGGAGAATGGATCATTGTCTCCTTTCTTGGGAAAGAAGTACCATCATTGTCTTGATGAACTATTCACCCACTAGATACGTCTCTTGTCGGACAGTACAAGTAGCCATTTCACTCTTCGCCTTTCTTGAATACTTGCTTGATGATTTCATACTAACACATGTAACAAAAAATGCATTTTCTAAAACTTTATTGGTTCGTTGAAATTTCTGACAAAAGAGCAATTAGCTGGTACTTTTTAATGAAGACTGAGGATCCTGCGCAATGTCACCAGATGCTCTTCCGGGGAGGCGGGCGTGGTCTGGGCACGAGACTATGTTTGTAGGGCCTCTGCTTGTCACATGACTACTCAATGAATTAGAAAAGGTCAACGATGGCCAACCTCCTCCGGTTGAAATTTGGTAATAATGATATGCCAAATTCAGAGGCTCATACTTCCAAAACTAGTAGGGGACACATTCTGTATTTCAGGTGGCACAAGTGCCAGCGTTGTTGCAACATCTGGTTTGCAGAGTGTCAACTGCATAATTTGGCCAATCAGTGAACAGAGTTCAAAACATTCTGCAGTTTGATTTGTCGATACTGTTAACACTCTGACAACCGGATGTGGTAAAAACGCAGCAAATTTCTGTAGCTCAGCTCATTATAGAGCTACAGGCACTCAATCCTACTTCACTTTCGCCCTCTGTAAAATTTATTTCCATTTTGGCTTACCCTGGCTTGTAGCAGCAATGCTCTCGCGTCTCCAACGCTCAGAAGCAATTTACATCCAACTTAGCTCGCCAAAAACTGATGTGGCAGTGTTTGTAGACACTTTCTAGAGCAACCAGGCTGCTTTTATTAAAGCTTTATAGTGACATGCTCATCAATTGGAGTCATGACATCATCGCATACTGGCCACATGCAGCTCACGTGAGCTAAGCGTGACCGTAATCAATTTCACGTGAACACCTGAAGCGGTACTCGTTATCGATATTATTGCTTGCATTATATATAAATAATACACTTACCGGTATATATAAATAATGCACTTTATATATAAATAATGCGATAACGGTAATATTATCGCAAAATTATCGCATTATTTATAAATAATGTACATTATATATAAATAATGCACTTTATATATAAATAATATATAAAGGGAGGAGGGATAGAAGCAAACTTAAGGAGGGATAGAAGCAAACTTAAGTGGTGGTATAAAGTCAATAAGTTGGATATTGAGCGGTATCCTAGAGTACTATTAGATGCTGAGTGGGAAGTGAAACCATGTAGAGGTAGGCAAAGGAAAACTTGGATGAAAGTAATTAATGAATTGCTGCTGCAGTTAGATTTAGATAGCCAAGAGGTATTAGCTGCAGATAATATTAATTTGTTTTTAGATACGGTAGACGAAGCGTTGAGGGATAGTGAATACAAGGACTTTAATGACAGCTTGAATACTAAAGTTAAGTTGAATCTGTACAAGTCTTTCTGTAAGGAAATAGAATTCAAGAATTATTTGCAGGGGGTAGGTGATCCGGGTACAAGATTATTGTTTAAGTTTCGGTCAGGTACGAACGGTCTGAATGAAGAGTTAGGAAGACATAGGGGTAAAAATGATGATAGGCAGTGTAAATTATGCAGGGGTGAATGTGAGAGTGTGGTACATGTTCTCTGGGAGTGTCCAGCATATGTCAGCATTAGAAATAATTTCATGGTAGAATTAGAAAATCTATTGTGGGGGAGGTTTGGGGAGTTTAGTACACTTGATAATTTTAATAAGGCAAGTTTTATTTTAGGATTTGAGAATTGGAACAGGGATGATTTTAAAGCATTATTAAAGCTAGTTAAGAGCTTTGTATTATTGATATGGGAGACTAGGAAGAAGGAATTGTATGGTGATCAGGATTGTGTGATCTCTGGTTGTTCTTGCTCTTGTCCTCTGACTGGAGGTCTTACAAGCTCCGCCTGCGTCTGTGGGTGCGTGGTCAATGGCGTAAGCGCTACGGCAGCAACATGAGTATATTATTATTATATATAAATAATGCACTTCATAATTATATGTAAATAATGCACATTATATATAAATAATGCACATTATATGTAAATAATGCACATTATATATAAATAATACACAATAATGCACATTATAAATAAATAATGCACATTATATATAAATAATGCACATTATGTATAGGATAGATCACTGCGTAGCGGGGTGTATGACCCGTTATCTACCGCGGGAAAAATTATCTCCCGCGGAAGCCGAGGAAGTACGAGGGCGAAGCCCGAGGTACTTCCGAGGCTTCCAAGGGAGATAATTTTTCCCAAGGTAGATAACGGGTCATACACCCCGCTACGCAGTGGTCTATCTATCTTGTACTATGCCTAAGTCATTCTGACAAGAGTTGCCAAAGCATCAAGAACTGCAAGGCAAGCTACTGCTCGCCAGAAGGTTCGAAAGGTGCCGTTCAGCACGACGCGATAAACTGGGTAGCTAGCAAGCTTTCACAACGCAAAATAGTAGCTACAAGTGGCGAAACACTCCCAGCAATTGTAACAGACATGAACAACAGCTAATAGCCATGGTAGCTACCCGTCTAGCCCGACCCTAGCGCCATTTTGGCAAAAACGGTAGGCTGGCAGCGTGGCCACACGTACAAACACACAGAAACGCAACAAAACTAGCTACAGACGGAGACCAATAGCTTACCGTGCTATCCCACATCGATTTACGGGCAAAAAAACGCCGTACATCTTGCCTAGACTACCCTAGCCACCAGCCCTACTACAGCTTTCTGAACATTTGAATGACTGGAACGGAATCGGGTACCCGCTTTACGTAAGCAATCGTAGTATATTTTTTCGCGCGGTAGGTATGACCCGTTATATACCTGTAATGCTGAAATCTGATTGGTTAGAATGACTTAGGTATAGTATAAGAGTTTTTGCCACCTAGTGTATGGCTGAGCTTGCAACTTTGGTAAGCAGGCCAGCTGTCTTCTGGGATATACACTGCAGGGGGTGCCTTTGAACTATATGGCTGCTGTGGTACAAGATCAGGATATCGAGGATTTAGTAATCTTTGCAACACCAACAGTGAACTATGGCATTCAGTTTGTTTCAAAATTCACTGCTAAATTTACCTATCGCTTTTGTTGAGTATTTGGGGTCCTGAGACCTTTGCTGCTAGAAGCCAGAGTAAGCATAAATGGTAGTCAAGGTAGAGGGACAGCAGTGAACTGTGCTTCTTGAGTAGTACACATTTATGAACTATCTGCTATCTAGTGACACTGTGGCTGGGCCTCTCGCGTTTTCAGAGTGGCATGAAAGTAAAAGGAATTCTCGGTTGGTTTGTAGATATAGCCTATTAAATTTTAGTATGCTCAATTCTTATCAATGATTTTAAAACACCTCACCAGAGATCTGGATAGGTTGACATGGGTACTAAGTTCTTTCACTTGATGCCAAATACTGGTCACCTTGTAGTAAGTACCCAATGAAACTTCATTGATATTTTGACCACTATACAAGTGGGCGGTGAATGCCCCCTAACTAGCTAACACAAGACAATCTGTGTATCACTGTCTGACTGCTACAGCACAGTTGTCGAAACCTTGTAATCATCGGTAGGAATTGAGAAGGGCTACAGGTTATATCTACAAACCAATAGAGAATTCCTCTTACTTTAAGCCACTCATAAAATTTGAGAGGCCCATACTTCTGCAACTAAGGGGAGTGTCACTACACTGATAAATATGCCAGAATAAGTAGATGATTCATAAATGTCACTACTCAAGCATTCTTCACTGCTGCCCCTCTATCATGACTACCATTCATGCTTACCCTGGCTCTTAGCAGAAAAGGTCTCAGGTCCTCAAAGCCTCCACTATAATACATTGTGAATGGCATACGCTTCCACCTCAGTCTCGTGTTCAGACTGCAAGCCCCCATACCGGACTGACTTTCCGAGTCCAGTATAGAGCAATCAGCACCCACGATGAACCCCTAGCAAGTTTAGTACTGGTTTAGCACTAGCGATAAGTGTCAACTTTAGCACTAGCGATAGACAACTTAGCACTAGCGGTAGTGACAACTACAGCGCTAGCGATTGTAACAACTTTAGCGCTAGCGATAATGACAGCTTCACTAGCAATAAGTGACAACTTTAGTGCTATTGATGGTGCAATCTAGCGCTAGCGATAGTGAATCTAGCGATAGCGATGGGTAACTTTAGCACTAGCGATAGGTAAATTTAGCAGTGAATTTTGAAACAAACTGAATGCCATAGTGAACAGCAAAAGCCTGGCTCACTTGGGAACTCCTCGATCTGGACCCCACTAGGACTATGGTGGTTATTTATCGCCTGGGTATTGGGTATTATTCAATTAGCTCAGGAATTGTTTAGCTATATAGCTAGGCAATCTGAGATCAAACACATCCTAAATGATTCATGCCTTTTCGCTTTTTGCACTAATAATAATAATATACTCATGTTGCTGCCGTAGCGCTTACGCCATTGACCACGCACCCACAGACGCAGGCGGAGCTTGTAAGACCTCCAGTCAGAGGACAAGAGCAAGAACAACCAGAGACCACACAATCCTGATCACCATACAATTCCTTCTTCCTAGTCTCCCATATCAATAATACAAAGCTCTTAACTAGCTTTAATAATGCTTTAAAATCATCCCTGTTCCAATTCTCAAATCCTAAAATAAAACTTGCCTTATCAAAATTATCAAGTGTACTAAACTCCCCAAACCTCCCCCCCAATAGATTTTCTAATTCTACCATGAAATTATTTCTAATGCTGTCATATGCTGGACACTCCCAGAGAACATGTACCACACTCTCACATTCACCCCTGCATAATTTACACTGCCTATCATCATTTTTACCCCTATGTCTTCCTAACTCTTCATTCAGACCGTTCGTACCTGACCGAAACTTAAACAATAATCTTGTACCTGGATCACCTACCCCCTGCAAATAATTCTTGAATTCTATTTCCTTACAGAAAGACTTGTACAGATTCAACTTAATTTTAGTATTCAAGCTGTCATTAAAGTCCTTGTATTCTCTATCCCTCAACGCTTCGTCTACCGTATCTAAAAACAAATTAATATTATCTGCAGCTAATACCTCTTGGCTATCTAAATCTAACTGCAGCAGCAATTCATTAATTACTTTCATCCAAGTTTTCCTTTGCCTACCTCTACATGGTTTCACTTCCCACTCAGCATCTAATAGTACTCTAGGATACCGCTCATTATCCAACTTATTGACTTTATACCACCACTTAAGTTTGCTTCTATCCCTCCTCCCTTTCAAGGACTCTAACCCCATATCTCCCCTTACCGCTTCATTACACGTTTTGGAAGAGCAGCCAAGTATCTTCTTAGCTGCTCCTAGCTGAATGGATTCTAAGGAAGCTGTCTGCCGTTTATTACAAGCCCACACTTCACTACCGTATTCTAAAGTAGGACGAAGTACTGAAACTAACAATAATCTCCTTGCAATGGTACTGATATTTCTATTACTGACAAACCGGTGCAAACGATTAAGCTTTTTCTTCCCATTATCAATTACCTTCTGTACATGACTATCCCATGACCCATTCTCAGCAAATTCAATCCCCAAGTAACAGTAACTTACAACCCTTGGAATTACGTTATCTCCCCACTTCCACGCACACATATCTGTAATAGCCACCTTAGAAAATACCACAACAGCACTCTTTTTGATGTTAGATTTCAACCTCCATTTGTTACAAAACCCTTGTACTACATTAATCAACTTTTGTAAATCCTCCACATTAGTAGTTAAACCAACAAAATCATCTGCAAACATTAGTCCCCCAACCTTAACATCATTCTTAATGATTATACCAAGCCCAGCTTTCTCAACCTCATCTAGTAACTGATTAATAAAAATGGAAAATAGGATAGGCGATAGACTACAACCCTGTGCTACCCCCTGGCTTATATCAAATGGTTTGGATTTTTCCCCCTCCAGTAAAACAGCACTCTCTGTAATGTCATACATCTTCTTAATAACTCTCCACATCCTACCCCTAACACCCAATTCCCACAACCTAAACCATAAACCATCGTGCCAAACCGTATCAAAAGCCTTCTGGATGTCTAAGAAAAAAGCATAAGTGTATTTTCCTTCTCTTATTCTGCCTTGTATGATCTCGTTCAAAGTATAGACATTATCAACACAACTTCTTTTCGCTCTAAAACCTGCCTGCCCCTCATGAAGAGCCTTTTCCGATTCTAATCTTATTACCAAGCGATTATTTAAAATCTTACAAAACAGTTTACCAACAACGTTCAATAGAGTAATGCCTCTGTAATTACCTGGATCCTCAACATCACCTTTCTTATACAAACTAACAATTAATCCTTGCCTCCATTGTTTAGGAATACCCTCTTCTGTCCAGACTACTTCATATAAAGCTTTCAACAGATTCGCCATTCCAGAGCCACCATACTTAAAAAGCTCCCCAACTAAGCCATCATTACCTCCAGTTTTGTTATTCTTTAGACTTTTCAAACACTTTTTAATTTCGGCATAACTTATATCCCTGTCTAAAACCTTATCCTTCCGTGCACTAGACATCTCGCTGTACTCTGTGCCAACAAATGCCCAAAATTCCTTCTTGTTTTCATCAAAATCTTTATTAGCCTTTTCTATCACCTCATTCCAACTATCTAACTTCTTCTTACGTACCAATTCCTTGATTTCTGAACGTAACTTGTAATACTGTCCCCATTTATCTTCCCTACCACTCTGAATCTCTTTGTAAACCTGTCTTCTTAACCTAATCTTATCTTTAATCTCTTCATCCCACCACCTCGCTGCTTTGCCACACACTATCACCTTTTCCCCAATTTCTTTTGATGCTACCCTCTTCACTGTGTCTTCCCAATCCTGAACCACTGCCTTCACTAATTCCGACCCCCTTAACCCCTGGTGCTTCCTTGTCTGTATCCTTTCTTGAAATACTTCTACTTCTACGCTCAAAGCTTCTTGATACTGCTGCCTCACTTCCTCCTCTTGAAATCTTTCAATGCGCCATTTCTTAATTACCCGCTTTTGCTGCTTAGCAGTTTTTACAGTCCGACCCAGTTCCATCCATACTAAAAAGTGATCCGACTTCCCTATATCGGTGTCATCTACCTGCACACTCCCTGAAACCTGCAACAAGTTGGAATCAGTAACTATATAATCAATGATAGACTTCTGCTTCAATGCAGGCCTAGCTCTAGTCCACTGTGGTTCCACACTGAACTCACGACCATTACAAATTACAAGCTCAACCTCCGTCAAAAAGGAAATCATCCTGTTACCACTCGCATTGCATTTTCCTTCTCCAAACATACCTATTACATCATCTAGTTCAGAAGATCTTCCTACCCTAGCATTAAAATCACCTAGAAGCACAACCTGACCACGCTCCTTCATACGCAGCACATCCTCTTTCAATTCCTCGTAACTGCTTTCAATAACTGAAACACTCTCGCTATCCGTAGGCATGTAAACACAACCCAAAAATAAAGTATTCCTACCGTTTTCACCTTTCACCTTGATCCACATACTTTGTTCGTAGCTAACATCCTTAATAAGCTCTACTCCACTGGCTAAGCACTCCTTTACCAAGAATCCTACTCCCCCCTCTCCCCTCCTACTCTCCGAAGAACCTTGCCTAGGATTCCCAAACCATTTGTACCCATCTACATAAATATTTGATTCCTCTTTTTCCCATGACTCCTGCCCAGCACAAATATCTACGTTATTTTTCTTCAGCACCCCAGCAACCTCCTTCTGTTTACGCTGACTACAGATTCCAGAGAAATTCCAAGTGGCTACCCTAACCTTCCTTGCTTCCCTCCCAGCTACCCTAACCTTGCTGTGAACATCGGTTACATTTACAACAGATTCCCTACTGACCTCCCTACACTCTTCAGTATCCTCCTCCAACCCCTCCATATCTTCTACACATGATTGCAAACCAGTAAATCGGTTTGAATACTTCAACTGTAAAGGCATGACATCTCTCTTCACTGATTCATCTAAAACACACCTACAGCCTATCTTCCTTAAGCAGCTAGAAATCTCTCTAATCACCCCAGCACTAACTTCCCTGCTATCCTTTGGCAAGAGAATAAGCCTGACATGATCACCCTCCCAGCCTACTGCCCCTCTTACCAGCCTTCCTAGACCTAAATCATCAAACTTTGACCTAATTTCTAGAGTACTCAAGTCTTTCCTAAGTCCCCATACAATTATATGTGCTCTGTACCCCCTACTGTGATACACTGACCACTCTTGAAGTCCATCTGACTGGAGATCCACAGCAATAGCATGATCGCGGATGGGCATTAATTGGAATATCGCGTGAAATTCAAATTAGAGCTAGCTGTTTGCTGCAGAAACTTATCCAGAGGGTAGAGATGGACTTCTTCTTGGTCTTCAGGTAGAAATATTCTTCATTCACAGAGATAGGATATCACAAATAGAGAGTTTTTTGCAGAGCAAATTTTTTTAAAGTTGCTAGCATTTGGTTACTAGGCAACTAATAACTCACTGTTGCAAAGATTACTATTGAGTAACATGAAAAAAGAGCAAGGCAGTCATTGCAGTCGGTGCACTCAATGGTGGGTATTAAATAGAAAATGGTGCAACAGACCTATATTCTGATTGGTCAGTCCATAGCAACCTAGAGTAAATTAAAAAAAAACAGTGATTTCAATAGATCAATACCTGCTGAACATTTTTTCAATGGTTGTTAAGGTAAATTTGTGACCATGTTTGACTTATGGTTAAAATAAATTTTGAAAGGCTTGGTACACTATAGCTACTCACCAATTGTATGTACCAGACACACTTTTGTATCTGGTGCATACATGCAAGCAAACTCCAATAGTGCTATTTGCTCAGGCTTGCCACATGATGATGTTTCCAAATTATGAAAGTTCAGTAAGCATCTGTTTTCGCTTAAATCAGCAGGATTCCTAAAGGGCTACAAGCAAGAAGATCAATCTCAGTCACTTTCCATGTGCTAGTCAATCTACCAGCCTGGGAGTGGGATGACAGTACAACGATGTACATTCGCTTTGGCCATCCAGACCTTGGTCGCTGGGAATATGACTGTGGCCCCATGGAAATGAACAGGTGTGATTAAAATAGCGGTTAATGTACTATCAACTGTAGATGTCAGTCTTCTTCCATTTATGTGTAGATTACTTGATGAAGACCATCGTGAGATGATCTGCACACTTCAAATTGATGCTGAACTCCTGGATCGTTCAAAGTGGAACTCTTTAATACCCCATTACAAATATACTGTATTTTCTCCAAAAGCTGAGAAGGAAGAAGATTGCTATGAATATTTGCACAACTATACTGGAAAAGCTAACCGATATCTCGCAATAACAAATGAGAAGTATCAGCAATTAGCTACTCAAGGAGGTTTGGTCTTTTATTACAACATTTGCCTATTTAATTAGCTCTGAATATGTTTTGAAATAGCTACCAATATCTTGTATTTTCTAGGTACTTTCCATCGGTACGACACCATTGTTTATCCTAAGACTAAAAAAGGGAAGAAGAGATTTATGGTAGAAGTATCTGAGAAGGGACTATTTGGTGCTATCAGAGAGGCAATCTTGCCAAAGTATACTGAGGATGTCAAGGAAGAGGTGTTCAAGCCTTGGAGTCATATGGAAATGTATAGGTTTTGCCTTCATGCATACCTTCAAGATTATCATGACCTACTATCAAAGTGTGACTTTCCTGAGAAGTTCAGAATCCCAGAAGTAGTTGAAGAAATGCACCACGTGTATTCCTCTCTACACAATACTCTTGCTATTCTCGACAAGCATACTGATCCTCTACCAAATGATTCAGAACAACTGTTACAGGTATGTCAAATCAGCTCAAATCTTGCTGACACTATCACATTGAGTGCATACTTTATTTATAGATTATGGAGGAGTGGTTGGAATCAATCTTGGAGAGACTGAAAGAAATTTCTGATGATGGTGGTGGGAAAAGACTTGTATCAGCTCTCACAATTGCCTATAGTTTTTACTGGTTTTATATACCATCTCCAAAATTGGATGTATTTACTGTCCCATTGTTGAGAATGCTCCAACTCAAACCAACTACAGAAATCAAGAGATGCCCCGACTATGACCTCTTATGCAGTGTATTACCAAAGGAGAGAAGGTATTGTACATATATATGTAGCCTGGGATATAGTAGTAACGTTTGCTTCCTTTCACAGAGGAAATGCTGCAGATGCCATTTTGAGCCTTGCCGTTCATCTTCGAAAGCAAAGAAGATTCAAAAACCTAGAGTGGCTGACAGTCATACCACTGTATGACTTCTTAAAAGAGCATTCTCAGCCTTTTGCCCGGCTAGAGATGAATCCAGAGAGGATATATTGGGTGGGTGATAGAGAAAGGAAGTTTGAGCTATATGAACTGAGGGGCAAAGCAGAACCAGGGTAAGGCATATGTTTATTTGATGGTAGCCATACACGTATCGTGATATGCACATGGTTGATTGATCTTAGATTTTTGAATGCACATTTTGAGGAACTTCAGCCGCTATTTACTGCTGATCCTCTGCTGCTTTGGACACTCATGGATCTTGTCCCTCAAGAGGAAATTCCTGCCATGTTTAACCATATATCTCCATATTTGGCTACTTTTTGGTTTGCATTCAGAGTGTCGGAGTATAGGAGAAAGACGCTTAACTTGGAGGTAGGTAAAGCTAGAGCCAATTAATTGGTGTATGTTAACTGTAATTAGCACTGAGGTTTTGTCACTTTAAAGTAAATGGTCACTGAGTGGATTCCACAAATAGTAGCTAAGCTATGTGTATTTAAATAGAGAATCATGTGGAAGAGCTTCAGCTCCTACATGGGCATGTTTTATGAGACACACTAATGATGCTATAAGTGTTAACTGTAATGTATGGAGTGTGGGTCCAAAAGTGCTCTAACTCTTAAGACTTTTGAGATGCTGATCAGTGATGCTTGAATGTTTTTCTTGTCCTGCATAGGACTGGAGAGTTTGGCTAAACTGCTTAACCAGTATTGTAGAACAGCACACTGATGATGAGTAAGTGACTTTAATTACCATACTTCACAACAAGCAAAACTGCCAAATTATATTCATTCTATAACTAGACCACGAGGACTGTTCTCTCTGGTGGATGCCTCACTACTTCTATACCAGCGACAGTCAGCCATTCTGAAATCTTCAGAGCATCATGTGACTGTTTTTAAGGCGTCTACAGTTCTTCTTCTCTTTGCCCTCTCTCGCCTGAATGCCCTTTGTCCAGATGGTATGAAATCACACAAAGATGAGATAATCAAGGAGGCCTTTGAAAAGCTGAAAACAACTTTGTGGGAGTGGATTGCAAACAATGATGTGATTGGTGGATCCCTTTTTGGAGGCAATACTACTATGTCACATTGGAAAGGAGGCTTAGAACTACAGGTTAGTAATATTAATTAAGTTTCTACAGAGAAATGCTTATTAAAATACGACTTTATTAGTTGTGGCAGGGCTTGCTGAGTGTGGAGTGCCCTCCTGATCCATGTGTTACTGAGCAGTGGCAAAAGATTGTCAGAGCTCATATCCAAAGGAGAGCACTTGAAGTATGCTATATTATAGATATATATGATTGTAGACTAAATGTATATTGATGCATTACTCTTTTTTATATTGTAGATTTTAGATTCACAGAAGATCGATCTTGTGTGTCTACTTAATAAGAAGCACATTGAAACTCGTTCCATTCTAACAGAAGTATTGATGGAAGCTGCGACCGAGGCTATTGACAGCATTTTATCAAGGGTATTAAATTTGTTCTTTCTATATTGTATACGTATGGTATACTGCATGGTCACACTTCATTTTCTCTGTTTAGCCTTCAAGGGATTCAGAAAAGGAGGTCGCGATCGAAAAGTTAGCTGATGCTGATTCAATACGAGCGGGAAAAATGCTGGGTAATGTACTGAAGAAGCAACTGTTACAATCCAACTTGCACGCTAAAATGAAAGAAATTTTCATTTCATTGGATGAGTTACTGCAATGGAATCCTTGGCCAAACTTTATTAAGATTTATGGTGAGTGTACAATGTTACATGCTTGATAAAGTACTAGAAATAACGCCTGTGAAAGTCCTTAGCTTTTAGTATTCAGTGGTCTAAAGGAACACTGTTTAGTTTAAAGCATAATATTATACCATGGCTGCATAATGTATATAATTAATAAGTGTATCTATACATACAGAAAGCAAGCCTAAGCTCAAAAAAAATCTACCTCAAGAGTGCCAAGTTGCATGTCAGTGTGCTCTTAGGAAGCTCCAAGAAATCTGTGGCCAAATCAAAAATGGTGATATCACTATTGAAGAGCTAGAGAAGATTGAGTTAAGAAAGAAACAAATGACAAGGCTCTGTGTTGCAGCTACTCTCCAAGATGAGCAAGCCATCAGCACTCTCCATCAGAGATTGGAAGAATTTTTGACATTTAAGAAAAATAAGGACTGTCTTTTTCACCTCTGTAATCAACTTCATGGTGATATACAAGGTAACTATTGCTAGCTTTGCCGCAATTAATTACGCATGTTCAACATGTAGCCTCGTTCCCAGTCTCCACTCCAAAGCTTTTACTACATGTGAAAAGAAATTGTGGAGTGGAGTTTGGGAAGTTATTTTATGCGTGTATAGTTGCAAGTTCATAATTGGATTGAGGCTAGGAAAATGTGAAGAGCTGGAGAGATACCTTGCCCATATCATGGGAAAGTAAAAAGCATCTAGAGTGATTGGTGCTTCATTTGTTGAGCACTGGTATTTTCTTCTTAATTTGATGATGGTAGTGGCCTAGTCAAGTAAGTGAGCTCTCCATGTTATGGCATGTAGTACTATGAGCTAGCTTTCAAGAGTCACTTGCAGAGAGGATGATAACAAATTATCTTTTTTTTATTTTCTGTGTAAGCATTTTCACTGGTCAAACTGTCACCAGTTGACATGCCGGTCCAACTTTTACCACTGGTAAAATATATCTCTCTTACAGAGTCATATATACTTATTATCTTGATCTGTTTAGGCCTTCCTGAACTACAGCAAGAGCTTCAGAAGAACTTTGACGGCATTAAAATTAGTAAACTCTGCGAAAGGGCACAGAATGGTGAAGTACAGCTCCTCTGCTTTCAATCTGCCAGCACTCTGAATATCTTTGCAGAAAACTTTGTTGTCATGACACAAAAGCATGTTAATGATTTATTCCACCAAGCTTGGATGTCAGCAATGGATGTCGCGGTTAAAACCTCCACTCTTACAATTGCAGATATTCACACGAGTGTTTGGCAGCCTGCCTTCATTCAGTGCCAGACTATGCTGAACCAGCTGTATGATCATTCTATGAAACTGGTAGATGTCGATAAATTCTTTAAGCATTACCAAAGCAAGCAACTTGAGTCACAGTTAATGACTTTGTTCACGGGTGTTAATGCATGCAGAAACATGAAAGACGAGACAAATGGAACCTTCATCAAGAGAGCTGTGCATCGCATAAATGAGTACTGGGACCTGTGCAAGTATCGAGATGCTGCCAACATGTTTCTTGAGCTACGCTCTGTCCTGGACCTGAAAGGAGACTTCACAAATGTGGAGAGGCTTTCCGCAGAAGTAAGTGATAAACGATAATTGTGTGATCACTGAAAATATCATGTCCATTGATCTACTACTAATTCATTAGGTGACTACTTCCTTGAAAGATCAGACCCTAGCTACAGTGAGTGATGACCTCATTAGAACAGGGAAATTCTTGGTAGATGTCACATCAAATCCTGGGAAACTGCAATGTCTTCAGACATTTTGTAAATGTCAAGAAGTTATCTGCTGGCTTCGACAAGTCACAGAAAGTTAGTTTCCTTGAATACATGTGTGTGTGTGTATGCCATGGCTAATTCTTGTAAATATGCTGCAGATAGACACATCAATCTCCCAAAGACTAGTCGCTTTTTTGTAGCTTCTGCAGCAGCATTGCTATGCACGGTTCCAGATAAGTTGTTCTCGCGACTGGTTGGCTCGTAAAAATACCCTTGTCTTGAATACATACACATCTCTACTCACTCACCATACTTTACACTTGTCAGTGCAATCATCCTCAATCTACATATGTAGTGTATGTTACTAATTATCTACACATAAACTTATCTAATTTGTAACTTACCCTAGGTATGCTTCCTGACAACCGCTCCAACGCAAACGGAACCTTCCTAGATAGCGTAAACATTGGTACATGTGAACGAACTGTAGTGATGGCAAATTGGAAGCGGCCTCTGCTGACACACAAGCACTCAAAAATAATTATCAGCATGTTGTATCTATTTCCTGCACTACATAGGTTTGCGTATATCAATTATCGGCATCCTGGAAGTATTCTGTTTGTACAGTGGACTATGTGATTAAAATATTTTCTGCATCATCCCTGAATGCATTCGAATGTGTACTATCACCTGGACAACAATATCAGACAAAATATATTTGATATTAAGATAACATATTTTTTACAGCACTATACAAGGCATTTCACATGCAACAAGAACAATAACTCCTTTTCCCTCGACAACACAGTAGTAGCACAGTCTAAAAGGTGGGTTGACAGAGGCAAAATTCCACAAGATCACGCAACATGTGGCCTACCTTTCATATATTTTTCGTTCATTGTACGTTCACACTGGTGCCGATAATTCATACTCCCAGTGCCAATAATTGATACGTACCGACATTAATTTTGCTATGTGTATGTATATATATGTACTTAAGTATTGCTATATATGTTGCCATAAACATCGTATGTATACATGTACGTGTGTGATATTTTTATTTGTATTGTACAGGTGTGAGTGACCTACAGAACTTTATGAATGTTGCACTGGACACGGCTGCTGGAGGAGAGGATGATTTTACACATGACAGACTCTCTGATCTACAAACAGTGGGGAGTGGGTTCAGGTCCCTCATCTACAACCTACCTCAGAAGGCTGGCTATCTTGAACTATCACAGCGATGCACATCCCTCTGGGAAAGCTTGGAAAACAACACATCACTGTCAAAGAAACTGGTATGAATACAGTATCACATATTAATTTATGTTAGTCTTAGCAAATCTATAATATCAATTCTGACCTTTATAGCAGTGATCTTAAACAAACTAGTTTTGTTATTTTTGTCTCTTTAATGCACTCAAACCATAGGAAGGGTGTAATAATGCACTTGATTGGTACAAGTCAGTTAAAGAAATGCAGGACTCTGTGGAAGTTACATCCTTTGGCAAAATGGAGCACATTCTGACATGCGGCTGCTACCAAGTTGGCTCAACAAGTGGCCAGGCAGTTTATAGTATTCATGATGTCATTGAGCTCCACCTGGTAGGAACAGAGAGACAGCTTCCCAAGATGATCTACACTCTTGATGATCTTAGGGATTTAGAGAGCAAACTGGTACTGATCACTGGAAGCAAGGCGGAGAACAGGAAGGATGTGGACAAGTTCTTCAATGTAAATATAGTACTTAAAATCTACAGTCTCATTTCCGGTCTCCATTCCATACACGTTTTTTCTACATGTACATGATCTAAGAAAAAGAGAAGACTGGGAAAGGGGGTACATGACATGTATTTCTTTGGCATGTACATATATATCTTTTCTCTTGCAGACTCTGCACAGTGTGTGTCGAATTGCAGAAGTCCTGATAGCCCTCCAGCAGGCTGGAAATGTGAAGTATACTGGGTGGGTGCTTTCATTCCCTTGTGTGATTGGCAGCCTCAGTGAGCTGCAGACACTAGCAAGACAAATGGAAACTGAGCTACAAAAATGGATGGATGAAGTAAAAGTAGCTCGAGAGATGTTCTATGAGCTAAACTACTACAGAACATTGCAGCTGCTCTCCCTTAGAAGTGAACTGGGCAAGTTGAAAGACTTCAGCCATGGTCATGTGATAGACCCAACTGTAATGTTACTCTTACACAGTATCTCACCCCAAATTACCCTTTCTGATATCAGAGAGACTGTAACTGCCTTATTACAACAGAGGGGCCCATTCAGCCAGACTGATGTTTCTGATAGCTTTCCTGCTTCAGGCACAACTATAGTACTCGAACATGGAATGGAAGTGGGAGAGTGTAGTTCTAGCATGGCTGCTTATGTTTTAGCTTCAGTAGACACACAAGCTACTGTTCCTTCTCCGTCTGATGCACCGCAACCAAAACTCACTCTAGAAGAGCTGAGTGATATACAGAAGGAAATATTTGCAAATTTGGTCGATTCATGTGGGTTTCATCGACAACTTGTTTTGATAGCACTCGAAAAGTACAAAGAAGATCGCTATGAAATACAGAACTGGTGCAAAGGAAATGCTAGTAGATTTGATTTCCCAGAGGAAGAGGACCAAGAAGATATGAGACTTGGGGATCAGGAGTCGGAATCTGATGATGTTGAAGATGAACATTTCTCTACTCCGATTGGTAAATTTCTCGTTTTGCTACCTCATTACTATATACCTCATAATTTAACTTACTCTTACAATATCATATTTTTTTTAAAGCTAAAGAAATATCTACATGTGTGAAATCTAAAGCACCTCCCATGGACTATCTCATGTCTGGTGACCAGGGTGGAGTGTTTCAGCCCAATTCTAGCCAGGGGGGTGCGGTACAGGAAGTGAGAAGGAAACCCAGTCCAAGATATGCTGGACAAAGGTCTGCTCAACTATTTTTGTATCTCTGTGCCTGCTTTGATACATAATAATCACTATGCATGTTTTCATGTACACAATGAATGCCAAACATATGGTTTGTGAGGTACATGCATATTGGAAATGAATATGTAGGGTACTAGGCAGTGTGGGCCAGCACTTCCATGTTCCAGCTGCTGTATAGTAATGACTCTTTCTTGTAAACTTCATACTATTAATATACTAGCCTTTTTGTAGGATAAGGTGTTAGTATAAATTCAATACTCTACACTGCCCCCCAAAAAGGTAGCTAGTATATATATTTTTAATACACGGTTTATTGAGAAAGGTCCATTATTAAACTCTACCAGCCTAATCTGAAGGTAAAATTATATGTATATATATCCAATGCAGTTCAGAGGAAGGTTTGGTAATCAACTGTGAAGAAGATGCAGATATGAAAAACATGTCACTTATTGAATTGGGATTGGTACTACATGAGCTGAGTAATCTTCCCAGTAAGTCTGTAGGGTTGTCATAAACACTTCTTCTGCACTACCAATGATTTTTTTTATTGTACATATATTCTACCAGCTGCTGTTCCCAGTAAGAGAACCTTCCCCAAAATTCTGAAGTCAGGCCAACCTAATTTGCTTGTGACCTCTCCAGGTAAATACCAAAATTATGTGAACACAGAATACAGTACACCTGTGTATAAACTAAAGGTCACTCTAAACCACATACCATACACACATTTGGGCTGTACTTTTTGTTATTTCTCTCAGAAAATGTTCTATGGACAGCCCTGTCCCTCTACACGGAGGATGAGTATCTTCCACTGCCCACACTCGAGGAAGTTCTGGTCTGCTATGCCAATACTTCTGCTGAGGAGGTCCGAACCACTTCTTCTTACTTTTAACCACCATTCACTGGATTATGCACATGTTGCTTCACTAGCTGCAGCAATAACTGTAGACCATGACCCTTATCATGTCATCTTTGCACTTAATAGGCATGGTGATCTGGTTTGCTGTCTGTTTTAGGTAGTTGTAAAAATGACCCTGATAACCGTATATGTACAAATCTCTGTTCTGTAGAAACAAAACCTATACACTAATCTAGAAATTATAAGGGGGGATTGGTGTACAGATTGGAACTGAAGGTTTTCCTAGGTTACAAGAGTGCATATAAATGATCCCTGCTGTTGTTATAATTATTGTTACAAATGTAGCCATATGCATTAATGATTCCCACTTTATGTGCATATAGGTGACCCTCCTTTGGCATAGGGCCATTAAAGACCCAAATTTCAAAAGAATTTTCTGTTTGGTTCATGCTGAGAAGCTCTCCTACCAGGTCTGTGACAAGGCACTGCGGGCTCTCACTGAACTCTCACATGGAAAAGCTGGTGAGTGCTATATGAACAATACAACCCAAAAGTATTGAAATTACAAGTATTGGCTTATTTTCATTTCAGAGTACCGGCTAGTGATAATTTGTAGCAATGAGGATGAGGAGAAGTCGCACATTGTCTCCAAACTTCAATTCTCTCGCAAACAATACACTGAATTTGTTGATACTTCAAAGTTTCAGCATTATCTAAAATCTCATTTCACTTGTTCAGTGGAGGCAGGGTCACAACAACATTACAGTGCTGCAATGGCAGCATCTGTTGTGGATTGCGAAAAGTAAATATCAATAGAATAGTACACACCAGCAATTAGTAATACTGTACTTTACCTCTGTGTACTTGCAGTTCACGTGTGAGAGTGGTGAGCTCCACTCGCTCAGGCATGGGGAAATCTCTGTTTGTTAAGAGAATGGCAGACCATTTGCAGCAGCAGCAAAGGTCAAGGGGCACTGTTGCTTGTGTCACTATCCCCATCCATGGCCCGACTGTCTCACCAGATGTAGTCCTGGAGTTTCTCAACCCACACAGTACCAACTCTCAATGCACCATCTTCCACTTTGACATCACTCCTGGGGTAAGCATGGTATGATCGTAACATAAATCTGTACCAAGGCACAAATGTACAGTATAGTGAAACATTCCAGCATCCATTTATAATTCCTCGCTTTTCACTTTACACATACATTTAAAATTTTTGATTATCCCTTTCATTGGTAGATTTCCTATAATTTTTACATTATATGGCATTAATGAAACCTTGCCAATCAGGTCTATGCCGTTGTATATGACAGGGCCGTAGGAGCAGGTCCGGCAGGTGCGGCGGCTGCCGGACCAAAGTTCGGCGCACCAACCAAAAAAAATGGCTGCAGCAGATAGTCTTTTAACAAATTTAGCAAATATTCCGCTGCTTCCTTGATTTGATAAGTCAAAACCGTCAACGCTACACTGATAACTTTTAGTACATAGACACTAATGATTGTACGCACGCGTAGTGGCATCATGCGCATGACGTTATTATGGCTACAAAATCACAAAAAATATTACGCAGCTTGAGAGCCACGCCTTTAAATTCTGCGAGCGTTAAAGGCTTCAAGCATAATGGCTAGGTTTGGCAGCACGTTGTCCGACTCTTGCTATTTCACCCCAAGATTGCACCAGAAACGATCTCAGATGGTCTAAAATCCAAATTTTCATTGGGGGGCATGCCTCCAGACTCCCCTAGCAGGCACGCTTCGCGCGTGGTGCCTACATCGATCCAACCCCGCCCCGCCGGACCAATTGAAATTTGCTTCTTACGGGCCTGTATGACTTATCCCTTCTCAACTCACAGGCCCTGTGGGAAGTGGACTGCATCCTGTTCTCTCTTCTGATTCTACGAGGGCTCAGTGATGACAAGGGCAAAGTCTGGCGCTGTCAC
The DNA here is from genome assembly GCA_963921505.1 of Phakellia ventilabrum. Lineage (NCBI taxonomy): Eukaryota > Metazoa > Porifera > Demospongiae > Axinellida > Axinellidae > Phakellia > Phakellia ventilabrum. The sequence continues at coordinate 64,797 of CAWUFV010000007.1, read as the reverse complement.
CAGTCTCAGCTCTATGCCATTGAAGTCACACTGCCAGATACCCAGGTAAATTATCAATTCATTGTATAGATGACAGTACTGTATATTATAGTCCAGATTAGCTAGCCCCTAACTCCTTTATTGTATGCTGCATTATGGACTAAAAGCAAAATTAGATGACTCTAGGCTATTTCTTTATAATATTCAGGACATGCTTCCGGAACGTATTCGAAGTCTACCTGAAAGCCGGACACGGGCTCTGTTGGACCTGCTTCCCTCAGTGAAATGTGTCAGTCCCAGGAGGGCCTTGGAACTCATGGAGGGTGGGAAGGAAGGTGAGACAGTTGAGTGATCGTAGCTACAAGTGTTTATTGCAACGAATAGATTATCATATGAAAATTTATGTCTGCTCCAGATCCTGGTATAATACTAATGGATCAAGGAGAGTTTCAGAGTGCTACCTTCCAGCGAGTGTATCAGTACCTCAGGAAACATCATGAGACAATTAACTTGGACACATTTTCATATTTGGGATCTGTGGAAGGGACCCCAGCTGACTGTCTCAAGATCGTATTGCAGTGAGTTATACTTTATTCTAGTAGTCTGTTCTTAACAAGTCACAGCACTATGCATATAGCAGAAGCTGTGTTGATTTTACCCCCCCTTCCCCACCTTCTAGCTACTGTGGTATTATAAACCCCTCTTGGTCGGAGGTGCACCACTTTGTCTGTTTCTTGGACGTCCAACTGGAGTCGTGTGAAAAATCAGTGTTCTGTAATGACACTTTTATTAGAGATGTGATGGCTGGTCTGAAGAGCTTTGTAGTCAAGTTCATGATACGCATGTCAAGAGTGAGAATGTTTATACCATACCATAATTAATACCATATGAGGACTTATCACACTGCCAAACATAAATAGGTCCATGGCTACTATAGCCTCATTCCCAGGCTCTTGCATGGGAGGAGTAGACCCTGGGAATGAGGCTATGGCTACCGCCATATAACACCTTACTAGGACTTAATGTGTTTATGCAAATGTCTAGAGAATGCCCATCAAGTACACTGTACGTGGAGTCACTAAACTTTCACGTAGTTACCTAGTGCCAGCTGGCAGGTTTTGTAGATGGCTAGTCTCACCAAAGGGGTAAGTTGTATGAATGAAAAATTGTCGGTTTTACTTTAGACTCACTAACTGATGTTGCAGTTTGCACTTGTTTGTGACCTGCTCAGAAGTGCTTGCTATCATTTGTTTGTCTTATGCAGAGCAAAGGATACACAGTAGCATAAGATAATCAGGTGTGTACCCATAAATATAAAATAATGATAATACAAATAATATACGCGATTGGCCACTTTGGAAGCCAAGAACTGCACTCAAAGTGGGATTTGACAATTGGAAAAGCTGCTTGTATTGAACAGTTACCTGTATTGGCTTAAGAAACTGCTATAGAGGGTAGAATAGCCGCTTATAGTGACCAAAGGAAGCAGCCTGTTTTGAGCCACAGTGCAAGTCCTATCTCTCCAAAGAAGATACGATTGAATAAAGGAAGCAATTGTTCAAACCATCTCACCATATCTCTTTTGGGATAATTCAACCGTCCAACATACTTTCACACCCTGTACACTTACAGCCTAAGTACAAGTACTGAGGGCTTCTTAGATTTCTGGTGACACATATACAGCTTAAGTTTTGAGTAGTGTGGACTTGAAGTGATGCCGCATAACTTACTGTCATACTCAAGTTCAGGTCACATTTGAACCCCACCATTTCCCAGGGAATGTAACTTCAGTAAGGCATGCAGACATAAAAGAGCCAAGAATAGGTCCAATAACAGAGCATGATTGCAAGTTTGCTTCTGCAGTGGCTTAAGCCATGATGGATCCAAAACTGTGATATGGCACGTTTAATCCTGCAATTTATGGCTGCATACTGGACTTCTACTTTCAAAACTTGCAGGTTTTATTCCCATAACTTATAACTTCATACCCAAAAGTGACGATTTTATTCACACAACTTGTGACTTCGTACCTGCAGCTTTACGTCCATTGGCCCCTAAACTAGCAGCTATGGTACCTGGCTCAAAATCCATTACAGAGTGTAGTTCTCTGCTTCCATAGGCCACAGTTAAAGCTGCAGCAGCCATTGTGGTAAGCATGATTACAGTAAGTGTATGCATGTGCAATACTTCTGTTCACATGGGCTAAAACTGAATGATCTGTTGGTAATGCTTCGTAGTTAATGTTCAAAGCAAAAGCTAAGGAGATCCTTTTGATGCTGTCAAAGAATCTTGTAGGACTAGAAACCTGGTCCATTTCTTTAGTCTCCTTCCAATTCCACTAGCACATGAACAGAAGTTTTGCATATGCACTTACTGTAATGACATTTTACTATAATGGCCACTGCAGCCTTCACTGCATCCTTTTACTACAGCTCATTCCTGCCACAGTGGCTGCCACAGCATTCACTGTGGCCTTTACCACAGCCCATCCCTGTGCTGCTATAGTTATAGTTTCTCTGTTATTGCTAACCACCAGCAGGGGAATTGGACATCAGCATTCAAGTAAGGTTCATTCAGACAGAGATATATGGTGTACACAGGCAGTCTCTTTGACACAAAAGATCGAGACAATGCGAGACATCGAGTTTTCTCCCCAGATGCAGCTAAGATTCAATTTCATTCTTGAAGTGTTGCTGAATCATACAAATGCTAGCTCAGAATCAAATGACTGTTCTTGAGATTGTTGCCTCACTTCGCTCGGCAATAATACATACTACTTAAGGGTGTGCGTGCATGAGTTAGAGTTTTGAAGTTTAATTATGATGCCTTCCTCTATCACTACACAAAAGGACTTTGCTACCTCTTCTCTACAAGGAGAGGTTGCTCGTGAGAATGAAGAAGTGGATATGGGTGAAGGAGATTTGAGGCAATATGAGATTGATAGGAGAAGATGTTGGGAACAGAGGTGTGTATATATTTCAGTAATCTGCAACACAATTAATGGCTTAAATTGTCATCCTCCCTCCTCTTCCCTCCTTGCAGCTCCCATCCTTATATCTTCTTCAACCAGGACAGAGAGAGTATCACATTTGTTGGATTCATGGTGACACAGAATGGTGACTTAATTGACCCTGCCCACAGGGGCGTCCTCGAGCCTGCCATAGTAACCAAGCAGCTGTATACAGGCCTCAAGCAAAACAGAGTTAGCTTTGATGAAGACTACCGTCACTGGGAAAAAGAAGCCATGATCGAGAAGATTGGTACCGTGATGGGTTTGAAATTCATCTATGATCCTGACCCTACCTATGTGCTCACTGCAGACAACCTCATCAAAATACTAGCTATTCAGATGAGATTCAGGTGTGTGTGTGTGTGTGTGTATGTGTGTGTGTGAGAGAGAGAGTGAGTGAGAGAGATTGTTGGGGAAAGAGAAATAAATGGCTTAGGGTTGTGGCAGGATACCTGTCAATTGCTGTATGAGTCAAAACCACATTTAGTCTTAGGCCCAGATCATTGATACTCCAGACATAAAACAACCCCTTCTTTATATACCGCATAAGCACACATGTATTTGATACTAACAATATTTTACATCTGGTCATCAGGAGAGCACCACAGACTGATCATCGAGCAGCCACAGGTTTTAGGCCCCTTAATCGCTCGACTTGTGACAGCCTGGTCACTGTCTACAGAAAGGGCGGGGCCACTCTCATAGGGTAGAGTCCAGCATGTGATAAATGTGAGATCTCCAGTTTACACACTTTGTTGGCATAGTTATGCATGCAGACATAGGCTAAATTAAGAATATGAGGTCCATTTGGTCCTATCATCAGATGGTCTGGTTCTTGTCATTTGGTTTCTGCTTTGTGGCTATACAGATAAATAAGAGTGTGTAGACCAATGATTGCATGCTGATTTTTATGCCATGTTACAGATGTAGTTGGATTTGATCCTCACCTTTCCTTCTCTTCCTTGCTTGAAACTAGAGAGCATGTGCTTTGTTGACACTTATGTCATTGTTTATCTTTTATGATTCAATGCAATTAGTAAGAATTTTATTTTTAGTAGAGCTTTGCATACTAGTACATGTACATGTAGCTGCAGAGCAATACCCATTATTAGCTACAGGAATCTGAACTTGGTGAAAAATTTGAAAATAGTGTGTGCGCGTGTGTGTGTGTGTGTGAGTGGGTGTGTATGAGTGTACATGTGCATGTGTGTATACATGCATGCATGTGTGGTATAAGTTTATGCATGTCTATGTGTATTTAGCACGCGTGTGTACTCACGTGTGTATGTATGCACATGTATATCCATCATAATGGCTGCTTAGCTATTCCTTGGAGTATTATGGTGACATGCATATGGCAGTTGAGAGGTCTTGCTGTCACTTGGAAATTCCCAAAGACCTGGCTTCTATTCTGGCTAGTGTGGATGGTCGGGATTATGGTTGCCCTGTGTGGTCTTTCTCCAAGCACAACAGTGGCTACAGTCTGAAACTGTTTTGGAAATCTCAGCACTGCAAGCCTTCTCCAAATAATACCCACTTTGTCTCTGCAACTCATAGTAACAAGAAGCGTAATAGACAGAGAATGGAGGCCTTTCTTGCAAAGAAAAGGGCAGGAGTACCTGCTACTGCCTCACAACAGACAGCTAGTGAGACTGTGTCAGAGGAAAGTCCTACTACACTCTCCTATGCTGATGCCCTAGCTACTGGTGCTGGAACCATTGCTTCCACCCAAGATGAAGTTATTCAATGCCCCTCAAAGACCTGTGGTTCTCTACTTGTTCCTCAGAGTTCTGGCAATGTACAAATATATGATGCAAGTGATGCTGTTCCAACAAAGCCGCTAAGTCCTGTGGCCAGTCGTACCAGAAGCAAAGTTAGTAAAGGATCACAGAATGAATTCAAGCCTGCTGAATCTTTACATCGAGGAGTCGAAAGATCTGCTTCCCCTACCGCAGTACGAACCTGTGATGTTCCAGCTCTGTCTGTTACTGACAGCAATCTTCACCTAGTACTTGAACTTCCAGCTAAGCTCACAAGTATCACTAAGCATTATGAGGATTTTATTAGGTGTGACGATTTGGAGGTAGCCAATTCTATTAAAGATGCCATGCAACATCAGTGGTCAAGCCTGGTTATGCCTGGTCAGAAGTTGAAAGTTAGGATGAAGGACAAGCTGGTATCTGCAGTTGTAGAGAAGTGTCACTACATCTCCAAATTATCCTTTGACTGCTTATATTATTACGCTACTGCAAAAGCAGATGTTAGACTCTTAGATACTGATGTGCTTAGGGAATTTCAATTCCGCTAACTGATTTTGTAGTTTACTGTACCCCTCTCCCCCATTACACCACTTGTTGGTGTGTGTCACATATAATAAAAATAATAACCATGATACTCTAAGGAACAGTTAATAGCAAGATGCATGCATATAGGAATTTTATAATGAGATTATCTTAACTAGGCCATCAATTTCTCATGATGTCTTACAGGTGTGGTATTCCAGTGGTGATTATGGGTGAGACTGGCTGTGGCAAGACCAGGCTTATCCGCTACATGTGTGACCTCGCCAAGCAAGGCATACAGGACCGGAAGAACATGTTTATCATCAAGGTAGTCAAACTATTTCTCTACACTTGCTTTTGCCATGGATAGAGGCTTTAAAAGGGGAGGTATGACCTCATTGTATGCTTTACGGTACCCAGATACATGGTGGTATCACAGAAGAGGATGTCATAAAGTTTATCAAGCGAGCAGAGGACCAGACTGAGGAGAACCACAGACACAACCTGGACACAGTGGTGTTCTTTGATGAAGCAAACACCACAGAAGCCATTGGACTGATTAAGGAGGTCATGTGTGACCGCCGGCTCAATGGAAGGCCCATTTCACCTGACCTCAAGTTCATTGCTGCCTGCAACCCCTACAGAAAGTAACTATGTATACCTACTGTATAGCTAAAAAAAGCTGATTCAAATTAAATTGATGAATTGGTTATTCTGAAGAATACTACCCCATTATTTCATTGTGTAGTTCAATCGCATTGCTGCATTCAAAGTGCTGTATCTCTGAACTTCCAGTAAGGGTGGGATTCATACACAATGTGTAGTTGCGACGATTGCAGCAACAATGCATATGAAGCCCACCCTTGTTTCGAACGCAGCAATGCAATCAAATATGCAATGGAATAATGTTTGTTTTCCACCTGGGACTGCAACAATTAGTTCTTTGTCATATGTCTTAATTGAGCATGGGTACCCTAATATGACAGCACATGTACATACTAATGTAGAAATAAAATTCAGCCGTACAGTATACTATCAATGTGAATCTACGTACTTTAGAGTTTTCTACTTGTATTTTTCATTCACTGCAGGCATACTGAGGACATGATTAAGAAACTGGAGTCAGCTGGTCTGGGATTCTATGTCAAAGTCAAAGATACTCGGCAGAAATTAGGTAGTACCTCTGTGGTATGTGGGTCCATAGTGGGATTCCCATACTCCAACCACATACTTCTTAGTGTGTGTATATGAGCTTTAGACCTCAAAGTATGTGTTTCTGTCATTAATTTCAGGTCAACTTCCCCTGCGCCAGTTGGTGTACCGAGTGCTAGACCTTCCACCCAGCATGCGACAATTGGTGTATGACTTTGGCCAGCTCACAACTGGAACTGAGAGTGACTACACCAGACAGATTGTTTCAGATCATGTGAGTACTAGAGTCCTTTATCATTTTGTATGGTTGTGTACATGTGTGTTCTTATTTTTTTCAGGTGAAGAAGCATGGTGGCATTCCTCAGCAATGCATTGCCCCTATAGCCATAGTTCTAGCATGGTCCCAGAAGTACATGAGAGACAGGCAGGTACGTAAGGTATCTAGTTGACCTCAATGATAATCCATGTATGGCTCAAAACATATGTGATTCTTACTCTTTAGGACGAATGCAGTTTTGTGAGTCTTCGTGATGTAGAAAGGGCCATGATAATCCTGGAGTACTTCTTCAACAAGATGGCTATCTTCAAACAACATATGGAAAATGATGAGGTATGTTTCTTTATCAGTGGATTCATGAATTTTGATAGACATAAGTTTTCGCTTGGACCCCCCAGATCCCCTTAGCCAATCCTGATGATGTCACTCGCTCACTAGTACTGGCCCTCAGTGTGTGCTTCCATGCCAGGCTACAGGAGAGGGGGCAGTATGAGGAGGGCGTGGCACAGCAGTTCATCCATCCTCTTTGCCTCCCGGGGGGAGCAGAACAGTTTAGGAATGAAATTAGATGGTTAGTTGGTGATATACTTGCTTCTTTCTAGGCCCTGCTGCTTTTGGCTTAGCTATGTAAAACTGGGCCCTGGCTAGGGAATGAGGCGATATATATAGCTACATTCATTATTACTGTCACTTACCACAAGGTGTCAGGAGGTACTGTTGGACAACATGACCCTGGGCCCAAATATTGCCCGAAATGCAGCCCTCCGGGAGAACATTTTTATGATGGCAGTATGTATTGAGCTGCGCATCCCCCTCTTTTTGGTTGGCAAGCCAGGTAGCTCCAAGTCTTTGGCCAAGTCCATTGTTGCCAGCTCTATGCAGGGACAGGCATCTAACTCAGACCTGCTAAAGAGATTCAAGCAGGTAAGGTTTATCATCAGCCTTGTTGTGACATCAATAAAATTTTAACCAACTACCAATCCTCCCCAGGTCCACATGTTCTCCTACCAGTGTAGCCAGCTGTCTACACCTGAGAGTATCATTAAAGTCTTCAATACGGCCAAGAGGTTTCAGAAGGACCAGGACACCACCAAGTATGTCTCTGTTGTTGTGCTGGATGAAGTTGGCCTTGCAGAAGATTCACCAAACTTGCCATTGAAGGCATTACATCCACTGCTGGAGGATGGGACTGAGGGAGCTGATGACTCTCAGCAGGTATATGTATTAGCCTGATATCCAGGCCTCCCATTGCAGCTTTTTTTGTAGCCATGGAAAAAAATGCTATAAAAAAGCTGTGAAGAGAGGCCTGTTTACGAAGCTATATATTTGTAGTGATATAAAGCATAAGGCGCTATATTGTGACAGTATTCGATGTTTCTTTGTAGGTCATTGACCATGAGAAACGTGTAGCATTCATTGGCATCTCTAACTGGGCCCTGGACCCTGCTAAGATGAACCGTGGTGTGATGGTGACCAAGGTATACCCTGATGTCCACGAGCTGGAGTTGAGTGCTCAGGGAATCTGTTCCTATATGCACAATGATCCAGTGAAAGAGAGACTGAAAGGGTACTTCCGGCCTCTGGCAGAGGCGTACATGGCCATTTGTGCACAACAGAAGAAAGAGTTCTTTGGACTACGAGACTTCTACAGGTAATGTTTTCAACAATGGTATGGAGCTCATCTAAAAAAAAATTTTTTTGAAAAGAAAAAAAGACAAAATGAAAAAGAAAAAAGAGAATCCACCAGTCAGTCTCAGATTGATTCCCTCTTCCTTCTACCCGGTAGCTTGATTAAGATGCTCTATTGGTTCTGTGAAAGGTCAGACAGACCTCCAACTTGGCCGCAATTAGAGCATGCAATACGTAGAAACTTTGATGGGCTTGATGATAAGAAATTTGATCCCATGGAAGAATTCAAGAAAAAAATTCCCAACAGAGAAGACCCTGATCTGACACACATTCCCCCAGAAGTAAGTGTGAATAGATTGTACTATACTTTTCTAGTCTGTGTATTAATTATATATTTCATAGAGGGAAAATAGTTTTTTGCATAAACAAATTAATTTTACACCCACTCTAGCTCCATTCTATTATGAAGCCAGACAGTAGCCCTCTTGGTTTGATCATAGCCAGCCTCAGGATCAAAGAGTGTACCTGGCATGGGTGAGTGTGCAATCTGTTTGTCTCTATTTCTGTTTCACGCATATCTCAAAAAGTTCAACTGCAACCATATTGATGCTTTGCATGGTAGAATCATGGATAATAGAGTGCGTAGAACATGGTGGAAGAAAGCGGTGCATTCTAGTGCAGTGTCAACATGTATTACAGTAAACCGAGGCAGCTGCATGGTTATGGGAAGCTTTGCAGCAGGACATCAGTAAATAGTACAGAACAGACGGACACCTTGACACAGCCAATCCTTTTGTACCTCAAGCCATTCAACTGAGCAGTGTATACCATAGCTCGTGAAGTAAACAAGCACTCAATTCCTGGTCTCTCAGGCTGGTGGCCACCTTCAGGCTATTGATTGCCACAGAAATGATCTTGAAGCTTACACCAATACTTTGTACTCTGGATAGAGTCATGCCAGGGCAATGACTGCCCCTTGCTACGCTAACTAGTACCTAGCTAGCAGGCAATCACAATCATAAGCATGTGGCTTTAACTTGTATATAGTGGACCATCCAAATGATTGTGCATGTGATATGCTTTCATGCAAGTAGTAGTAGTGTATGTCTGGTGAGGGCTATGCACTTTTCATATGCCTTTCATTCAGATGTTGATGCTCCTCTCTCCTTGTATGCTACCCCATATAGTGAGAGCCGCTACCTACTCTTCCTGACTGAGAACTACGCAGCCCTAGAGATCCTCAACCACTACCTTCGTGATGTGGTGAGCCCCACCTCTCTTATTGACCCTGCTGAGGAGAGGGAGAGGAGACCAGAAGACCTGCATCCCTTTATCCTGTTTGGTAGCAGCTTTCCCAAAGACAAAGAATATAGTCAGGTAATGCCAGGTACTTATGAGCGCCGCAAAGTGGCTCCTGGTAATATTTATACCTTAATATTGGAATACTGATAAATTGACACATCTCTGTTTCATTATAGGTATGCAGGAATATTAATGAGATCAAGATCTGCATGGAGACAGGCAGGATAGTGATCCTACTAAACCTGGAGAACCTGTATGAAAGCTTGTATGATGTGCTCAACCAGGTGTGTGTGTGTGTGTGTGTGTGTGTGTGTGTGTGTGTGTGTGTGTGTGTGTGTGTGTGAGAGGTTTGTGGGGAGTAAACAAAAAGGGCTTAGGGTACCTGTCAATTGCTGTATGAGTCAAAACCAGTTTTTTACATTTAGTTTTATGCCTAGATTGTCGATATTCCAAGAATAAAACAACCCCTTCTTTATACTGCATAAACACACATGTGGCAGTCCCGAGTAGAAAACGAACATTATTCCGTCGCGTATTTCGATCTACGCTATATCTCAGAACTTCCGTTAAGGGCAGGGCTCATATGTGCTGCGTAGAAGCCTCACATATTGACGCTACTACGTAGCGCGTATGAGCCCCGCCCTTAACGGAAGTTCAGAGATACGGCACTTTGAACACACGTATGCGATCAAAATACGCGACGGAATAACGTTCGTTTTCTACTCGGGACTGCCACACATATATTTGATACTAAAAATATTTTGAAGCTGGTCATCAGGAGAGTACCACAGACTGATCATCAAGCAGCCACAGGTTTCGGCCCCTTTAACCTCTCGACCTGTGACTGTCTACAGAAAGGGCGGGGCCACTCTCACGGGGTAGAGTCCAGCACGTGGTAAATTTGAGATCTCCAGTTTACACGCTTTATTAACGCGCTTGTTTACTTCTTACATAGTACCGTTCGTTGTTAACTACCTATATCTTTAGTGGTTATGCTTGCAGGCAGTAGGCTAAAGTAAGGATATGAGGTCTATTTGTCCCGGCATCAGATGGTCTGGTTCTTGCCATTTGGTTTCTGCTTTGTGGCTAGACAGATAAATAAGAGTGTGTATACCAATGACTACATGCTGATTTACTTCATTTTTATGCCATGATGCAGATGTAGTTGGATTTAATCCTCACCTTTCTTTCCCTTCCTTGCTTGAAACTAGAGAGCATGTGCTTTGTTGATGCTTATGTCATTGTTTATCTTTTGTGGTTACTACTTGTTGCAAGCAATTAGTAAGAATTCATTTTTAGCAGAGCTTTGCATACAGGTACCTGCACATGTAGCTACAGAGCAATACCCATTATTGACTACAGGAATCCGAACTCGGTGATAAAATAGAAAACAGTGAGTGTGTGTGTGTGTGTGTGTGTGTGTGTGTGTGTGTGTGTGTGTGTGTGTGTGTGTGTGTGTGTGTGTGTGTGTGTGTGATGTCCACTCTGCTGAGTTTGGTTCATGTTCATTATAGCTATAAGGTGTCAGAGTAAGGTAGAAATTTCCCATTACAGTACTACATCTACCACGGAGGCAGCAGATATGTGGATCTGGGACTTCAGACTCACAGGGTCAAGTGCAGGGTGCATAAAAACTTCAAGTAAGCTGCAGCTATACAGATGGCCATCCTCATTCCCACGTGCACATTTCACTTTAGCTACGGTGGGCGTGCATGCATGACTGCTAGAAACAGTCCTTAGGATAACATACTTACTTGTAACTCTGCCCATTTAAATTTACTTATGAACATTGAGTGAGGGGGCAAGCACACGTCTGGTCACATTATGGTTTATTGACATTCCTTTACCATCCTGGTCACAGGCTGATTCTGATTGCTGAGAAAAGCACAGTATATGAGAAGTTCCCCACACCCCTCATTAACCGACTGGAGAAGCACTTTGTCCTCACTTCCTCTGTGCTTGTAGACTGGCAACAGGAAGTTCTAGAATGGCTGCAGAAGTGGACACGCCAATTCTCTTGCGTTTCCGGGTAGGAATATATTGTATTACTAGGTGCAATATGCCTCGTGTGGCTATATAGGTACATACACACAACAGGTATAGTTGCTATACAGACCTAAGTGTTAGCCCCTCAGGGTGGGACTGGGGCTGGGTGAGGGCTGGTTTATTATTTTCGCAAGCCAGCCAGTTGCAGGGAAGAGGTTAATAATAGCATGGCCAGCAGCTGTATCTTAGGTTTTTACTATTATGACTTATAGCAATTCACTTTGGGTCCATCACGATAAAACACTTCCCAACTACTATAATCGTCCCAGCAGAACAGCTGGACATGCTGGAATTTCCACTCAATTATGTATACTCGAGGTTGTGTTTACGGTAGGTGTAACCTCCATTGCATGGACCAGAACTGGACAGAACAGCATGGCATGTACTCAACTGGATTGCTTGAGAATCACTGCTGAACAGTCAATTTCTTTGAGAATGCTATGGTGTGCACGCAATACCCCAGAGTAAATGCCGCTTCTTCACGTTTGAATTATTGTAATCGCTTCAGCCATTGTGTGCTAGCCCATCTGAAAGAATGCGAAGAAGCAAGAAGATGGACAATTTGCCAATTTAGTGACTTGGCACTGTGGTACTTTAGCGGTGCTCTCCATCATTGTTAACGGTCTTGTTACTAGCTGATGAAAACGCTCGAAAATGGCAGGTATGGCTCACAGAGGATTATGACTGCTTCTAGAGCAAGCGGACACATTCAATGCGGTGACCATTTTTTTCCATGCCATCCCTATATATGGAGTACCGTACTCCATGATATAGCCACAAGCTATAGCTATGCAGTCACAACCATCCATTCTTTTTCACTCCCCCCCCCCCCCCCTAAAAAACAAAAAACAACAGAAATAAGTCAAATTGTTTTTTCAAAAATGAAAGAACATAATAGGGATGGAATTTCAAAAAAGCAATCACACAGGGTAGAAATGATACCATGATACTTTTCTGGATTGTCATCCCTATATCTTTTGCACACACCATCAATCCCCTACATATGAGCCATATTAAGGGCCAATAAATGAATGTGGCAGCACATTACAACATGCATGACCTTCCGTCAATCACACTATAAATTTGCAGCAACATGAACTGTAGACTCAGTACTGATAATCTTCACTAATTAACCCATTTGCGATTAAGATTATAATTATACAAAAGAAAAAACACAGGATAATATACATTATAATCTAGCATCCTGTAATCCCTTGTAAGAAATACCATATGGCCTGGTTGGAAATATATCAAAAGATATATAGGGATAACCATCCATAAACGTATTGTGGTGTCGTTTCGGTTTTTTGTGACATTATTATATACAGAGAAACCTATCTAGTCTGGTCATCTATGTAGCAGATACATTATGGAGGTGGCTGCAATACTGATTTTGACCTCCATAAAGCGGTCATTATTAAAATATTAATGACTGCATTGCAATGGTATTTGTTAATTTAACGCCAGCTATAACTTCTGATTTACTTAGTAGTGCTATAATGGATGCATGCAGGTAGCTACCTCTCATTTGCAAAAAGCTTGTAACGTCTTCTTGGATCTGCACCTTGTCTGGCATTATTTTTCTGGCAGCCTTGGCTCATATGGAAAGTATATATTAGATCAGAGGAGATGATTTGTCCAAACAGCCTGTTTTCTATTAATTCCGGGCAATTTCTGGCCATTACAACCAGTGTATTATAACACAGTTTACGCTATTTGGAGTGCAACTATGTAGCCACATCATATATTATACAGGTGACCACTTTACAAGAAAATAGTATAATTTGGTCAAGCTGACTGTAATGCAAAGGTGATTACCAGATTTAGGTGACCGCTAAGGGAGGGAGGTTTCAATGTATAAATGCTAGCTAAGTGATTATTGGACCACTGCGCTTGGCAATTATACTTGTATGCATAAACTGAGTATGTAGAGATGATCTAGCTGACTGGACTAATCATACAAGAATAATATGCTTCGCCCGTCAGATTTAAGCAAGGGAATGCCTTCATTGGCTACCAGACGGACACAGCAGCTGCAGTGGTGTTCCAGGCAACCAATCAACTACAAAGTATAATGAAGGAAAGAGAACGCTTTGAAAAGTGGGAGGGGCTTAAACAGGCTAGCGTCCTTGGCAACATCCAATTGGATGAGCTAATGAAAGAAGAGAATTCTGATGCATGGAAACGAGCTGTAAGTTGGTGTCATTCTAATGGTATATACTTCTCTATGGGGTACATATGAAGCATCTCTATACACAATGCAGTGCTCTATTTAAAGTCACAAAAAAGCATTTACAAAATGAAGAAGCATGTAGGGACAGAATCTCAAAAAAGTAACCAAACAAGGTAGGAACAATACCAAAATACTTCTACGGATTGCCGTCCCTACATCTTTTGCCATTTTTCTAACCATGCATGTTATGTGGGATAACAGGAGGCTAGTTTAATGTAGTTACATCCTGTGGCATTTTTTCTAAAATGCATGATACCGTATAGCGTGAAATTTTCGCCAGGGGTTAAATTTCGCCAATTTCGCCAGTCAGTTCAAGCGGCTTTGCTACGTTATATGCAGGTTCTGTCACGTCGCGGAGAGCTCCCTGATGCTCACACTCACACTCACTCACATGCGCATCGCCGCTCGATCGTCCCGTCCATATTTAGCACTCATATCTCTACTTACACATTGGCTACACAACTGCTACTAACCTGGGAGCTGCAGTAAGCCTTCCTTGGTAAAACTGTGGTAGACATGCTCAGATCTCTGACTGTTCGTGCTTCACAAGTTCGAAGACAGAATCCACGTACGAGACACCGCTTTGTACACATAGAATTTAATCTTGCCCAATCACGTGTGCGCGAAAATAGATCTGGCAGAGTTTTTCTGCAATACTACACTATTGGCTTTGGTGAAAATTTTCCCCGGTGAAAATTTCCTGCTTTACGGTATATAATCACAAATGAGTTAGTTAATACAGATTATGCTGTTGGAATTGTACCAGTAGGGGGAGGAGTCAGAATGTTTTATAAGTGGTAGTTTTAGTGTCCAATTTGTAGTACGTATGTATAGCATGAGGGAGACAAAGGTCTGTCGCGAGCAGCTGTAATCACTTAGTGCTGCTAAAGATGATGTGCATTGCATGTGTGAAGATGTGGTTGAGCAGGATTGAGTCTACATGTACGTGCATATTGCTAGACAGTCATGCTTTGAGGTTGTGTATTATGAAGTACTGCAATCATTTATTGGCTGTAGATATGGCTGGCGTGGCATACATGTAAAAGATAGTGGTATGTGTATGGTTGGGAAAATGGCAAAAGATGTAGAGACGGCAATCCGTAACAGTATTTTGGTATTGTTCCTACCTTGTTTGGTTACTTTTTTAGATTTCTTCCCTACATGCTTCTTCATTTTGTAAATGCTTTTTTGTGACTTATTTCTGCTACTTTTTTTTGGGAGGGGGGGGAAGAAAAGTTTATTTGCAGTGATGTGGTTATTTTTTTCAGAGCCGACTGATAACAGCAAGACCGCAGCAGAACCACTCACCATCTCTATAGTGCATGTACATTGTGAATGGCAGTATGTATTTCTTACTCCATGCACTGGGGGCAGGTTCTGGTTGCGTAGCTGCAGCTTGTATCTAGCGTAAGTGACCAATTATCGTGCAGATTTTGTACCTGGATCCATAACTTCAGAACAGAACGGTGTATAAACTTCAGAACTTCACTTGGAGAATCGCCATCGCTTATGCAATCTTACTCTCCTTTTAAGCGAAGGTAGGCGGAAACACTTTTTGTGCGAACGATGAAAGCGGAGCTCGTTTATGACCAATTATCGCACATGCGTACGTATTATCGCGCACCACGCATGGTACCAATACTTAACGGCTATACCAATTATCGCGCAGTTAGCACAAAGATAAGTGTACTAGTCGCTAAAAATTGAGTTTTGTTTTGTCTCACGTTCTCTTGTACTAAGCAACCTTGTTTCAACGTAGTAAGCAAAAAAAATTTCACTTAAGTACAGTAATACTTAGTGTGCGATAATTGATAAGTGGTCACTTATGCTAGCTATGTAGACAATTCTGCCATGTATTATTATTATGCAGCAGAACTTAATTGTGGTGTGTTAGCAGGGAGACCATAAACAACTGCAAAGCAATGCGGGCAAGGATTGTAGGTTGTAGGAGTGCACAGTACTGAGGGCGCGGCGGGTACTGACTCTATTTAATGCACATCATCAAGGTTAGTCTGGTCTAGCAGTTGTATCTCTGTATTCATTAAGCTTATACTAATATTAATAACATGTCTTATAGCAACTCACTGCTATGATGAAGTGCACTCCAAGCCCTGGCAGAAGTGGTACACACAATCTTCACGAACAATTAGTGTAGGCAATCCAAACACGTGCTTAGTTTTATAAGCTTCCGGTTGCGTTATTAATGGTTTTTATTGAAAATGGCGTGGAGCAGCGAGAATGCCGCTTCTTATTGTAATTCCTTCAGTCATTATTGCCCTAGCCTCTTGGAAGAACTAGCTACTACTACTACAACAAGAAACAAGACAAATGGTGATTTTGCAACCTGCCGATTTTGTACTTCAGCAATGCTTTCTAACATTGGTATTGATTATGAAAATACCCGAGAAGGACAGGTACAGCTCATAAAAGTTTATGACTACGTGTATAGCAGACTTTTGAGCATATCATTTTGTACATATTTAATGCAGCGGTCATTTTTTTTCCATGCTATCCCTACGTATGGAGTATTACATGATATATGCAGTGCTCCATTTATATATGGAGTAGCTACTCCATTCACAACTGTAGTGTTCCATGTTTTTATGAAGTGCTTCATTTATATATGGACCGCTCCATTTATATATGAGTACTCCATTTACAAATGCAGTGCTCCATTTATACACAGAGTGCTCCATTTAGCTATATATGTATTTTTTTTGGAGGATGAAAAAGTATGCATATGATGCTGCAACGTATAGCTAGCTATATAGACATATATAAGATAGATACACATTTTTGTTTTCCACCACAGGGGTGCAACAGGCCAAAACTGGCCTGTGAGACACTACAGTAGATGTATAACAATACAATAATTATAGACAAAAATTATAAGTAATAGTTGTAGCATGGCCTCGAGTTTTTACAGATAATTGCCCTAATTGGATAGTGGCACAGTAGTGACACGTTTAGCGTCACTACTGAGCCAATATCTCATATTGGCTCATCTACGATGCGTTTAGCGTCACTACTGAGCCAATATCTCATATTGGCTCAGCTATGACGCTTTACGAGATCCAATATCTGGATAATGCATTGTTTGTACAAGAACAGCTACTTTATGCTAAATGTAGGCACAGCCGGCCCTTTTGATGTAAGGCTTCACCATGCTACAAAATATGCATGAAGGAAGAGCTCAGGTGAAAGGGTCACTATAGAACAGTAGACTAGCTACATGATGTACAATAATGGAGTGTTAGTAGGGTCAGTTATAGTTCAAAAGCCACCACAAACAACTGCAAGGTAATGTGGGCAAGGATGGTCGTAGCAGTGAGAGCGAAGGGGTGCTCACTCCATTTAATGCATATCATGGAGGTTAGTACGATTGGGTGAGCGTGAGCGAGCCCTACACTAGCGTGTTCAATTTCGAGTTTTGTCTGTATGTCCGTCCGTCCGTCCGTCCGGTCCGTCGCATACTGCATATCGTTCAGTATTCAATACAACATTCAAAAATGTTTCATACCGCACGCATATCGATATATCGTCACTTCACGTGGCCTATACCGCGGTCCTTGTCAGGCAGTGAGTAGCGAGTAGCTATGCCCACACAGACTAGATTGCAGTGGGAGAGGGAGAGGAGGCCCGCTGAGTCTCCTGATGCCAGGGACATCAGGCTTCAGTGACACCGACAGAGGAGAGCTGCTATATCTCCAGGCCACTGACAAGCCACACTCCGGCAGGAAAGGGAGTGGGCTAGAGCTTGGAGAGCTAGATTTCCAGGTCATCGACAAGCCAGTTAACCTCGCTCACGCTCGCCCCACAATGCTCTGCATTCACCTAGTTTATACTAGTCTACATTCATCTAGTTAATACCCAAATGCAATATTTCATGAGTGTAAGTGGTGCTTTAACTGGTTTAAAGGTGATAGCTATACGGGGTCATTCAAAAGCTGTAATAGGCTGGTAGCTAGGCAGACATAGGCAGTTTCTTGCTCGCAGATTAATTGTTGGAAGCTACTGGTTCTCCATCTATGGCAATTAGTTAACTTTCACCAATCCCAAGATACTGCCATTTCTGTGTCATGTATGTGGCTACTCTGCCAGCCTACTGTTTTCTGCGAAAATGGTAGTAGGCTCGGATTAGAGGGGCAGCTACTTTTGCTAACAGTTTTTCATGCTTAGCACTGTTGCTGGGAGTATTTCACCACTTGTAACTGGTATTTGTGTCTTAGAAAGCCTGTATGTTGATGCAGCTACTTAGCGCATTCTGCCAAATGTTGCCATTAGAGGTTCCACCAGTCTCTGTATATCAAGTTCCTTTTCCAACCAGCAGCAAAATAGCCGAGTATTATTGTCAGCGATGCTCTTGTTAAGATTCTTGTGACTATAGTAAAATATGTTAGATAAAAAGTGCTCTATTTTCCCTTTGAACAGAGCACAGGTTTGGGGAAATAGGACACACTGTAAATTCTGGAAAATATAGCACATTTCGGTATTTTGTTTTTATACGGCTTCAAACTCTAATTATATATGGATCAGTTTCGACACAAATGGCACCCATTACATCTATGGGGGACCACTCTGCAAGGTGTAGCTAAATATGGCAGGCAAGAAGACTGTATACCGAAAGTACTGTGGATGAGATTGCTGTCTCCATCTGTGACATATTTTCAAGAAATTAGAGAAACGTCACATACGTTTTCTTAGTTTTCACCCAAGGATCACAATCGTATACTCTTTCGTGTCCCCTCCTTCATATCAAACATTATTTCCATCCCTTTTAAATCTTTTATACTTAGCAGAGTATATATCCTCTCTCAAGTTTTGTTTTACTCTCCTAGGTATTTCAACTGAGCCAGTGTCTGCTGCTACAGACAGCCTCACCTGATGCCTTTGTACGGCTTGAGAATACTCCCCTGGCTGAGCAGCAAGCAGTGCTATTACGGCTCTACAATGAAATACAGCACCATGCCTCACTGGAGGACTTCCTTAAACACCACCTTAAACACAGTGGTTCACAAGGAGGGCTACTTCTGCAGGTGAGGTCACATGATTTTCACATGATGTGCAATTAACACATCTGACGAAGTGACCAATTTCAATAGAACTATATCCTCCACCATGGCGTGCACATTCTATATCTATATTCCAGGTCACCACCCATAGCCACCTACTGTCAGGGAAAGAGGTGGAACAACTTGGTGATGCTCTGGGGTATGGGGACCGCATCTCATGGTTTCTACTGCAAGAGTTTGATACTGAGCTGGACTTCTTCAATAAAGTCAGGTTGGTATAAATTAAAATATATGTGAATGTTGTTTATGATGTTATTCTTTTATTTTGTCAAAAGTCAGGTTTGTAAAAATTGAAGTATATCGAGGGTTAATCACTCTGCCATGTGCAAGGCGAGTAGAGATGCAGATGTAAAGAATCACAATCTGTGCCCTGGGCGGGGTGATCACTTGACGTAAAAAACACGTGACATAGAAATTCAGGGCTGTGAGGTCAAAGTGGGTGTTAAAAGTGAAGTACAAACACTCAGAACCGAGAGTGGTGTGGATTTTAAAAGTGACTCAGGGTTCTTAGGTCTCTATCTGCAACATATTTTCAAGAATCAGCCATGGCTACTACGGGAGAGTGGAGAGACTGCTCAAAGCTTGCATGCGCATCGCTCGATCGTGCCGTTCGTTAATAGCACTCATATCTTTACTTATACAGAGACTACACAAACTCTAATAGGCTTATCCAGTTCTCTGACTCTTCGTGCGCCACAAGTTCGAAGACAGCATCCATGTAACTGCCAGAGACGCCATTTTGAACACGTGCCTTGTAGGGGCCCCATAAAGACCCATATAAAATATATGTCACAAAAAATATAAAAAAAATGGAATCCCCCAAAAGTAACCAAACAAGGTAAGAACAAACGATACCACAGTACCTTTACGGACTCCCATCCCTATATCATTTCTAACCACATCTTATGCCTGTTACATGGATTGACAGGATGTTAGATAGTGATGTGTACACCCTGTTGCAGTTTTTTAAAAGTGCACTTGTTGCTGAGCGCCTTAGCGCGAGGCAACTAATCCTGCATCGTATCTCACCAAGCGTTTGTATATATGTATGTATGTGTCACGCTTAGGAACGCAATTTTACTACAAGCACGTGTTCAAGATGGCGTCCTACTAGTTACATGGATGCCGCCTTTGTACTTCTGGCGCACGAAGGACTAGAGATTAGGACAAATCGTTCACTTCTTGTTACCCAGGTAGGCTTACTACAGCTCCAACGTGATTAGAGTTTGTGTAGCTTCTGTTTCAGCAGAGATCTGACCGCTGGAGACGGACGGTACGCGGATCGATCGCGAGCGATACGAACGTGAGTTTCAAGCAACTCTGCTCTCCTGTAGCAGCCATAACTGGTCCTTGGAACTGTGTTTTATACAGAGACATCCTTCTGAAGGAACATTCGCATAGTCATGGTTGATGCGGCTCCAAAGATTCTAGTGGGTGTGGTTTTGTGCTAACTAACTTACACCGTAACTACGCTTAATCTGAACACATGCATACCAAACCACACCTACTGAATGCACGTGCGCGAGGCTTACACTGCGTATGCGTATCTCTAGTATGATTATAATCTTAACCTCAAATGGATTACATTA
This sequence comes from Phakellia ventilabrum, assembly GCA_963921505.1. NCBI lineage: Eukaryota > Metazoa > Porifera > Demospongiae > Axinellida > Axinellidae > Phakellia > Phakellia ventilabrum. The sequence goes on along the minus strand of CAWUFV010000007.1, from coordinate 44,226 downwards.
TGCTGTTGGTCGAAGGTAGTAGTGTGCTGTTATAGGCAAGATGTCATTGTACAAGTGGGGTTGGTGTGTGTGGAAGGATGTGGATTGGGGCAGTATATATTGAGTCTACCTACAGTAGCTACATGCTGCTGTGTATGATAAGTTATAGTGAGGTCATGAGCAAACTTCGATTCTCTGCAAGCATGTGGCCTCCCGTGTACTGCGCATGCGCAACCTGTACGTGACCGTTACCCATGCCTGCGCCATGATAGTGCACTATCTTGATAACAGTCATGCATAACCTTAGTTACATTATAACAACAATTATAGTGATGTCATGTGTGTTATACATGTAAAGTATATGCTGCAATCATTTATTGGCTGTGGATATGGCTGGTGTGGCATATAGGGGATTATGGTGTGCGTGTTGTTGGGAAAATGTCAAAAGATATAGGGATGGGAGTCCGTAAAGGTACTGTGGTGTCGTTCGTTCCTACCTTGTTTGGTTACTTTTTGGGGATTCCATCCCTATATGTCTTTTCATTTTTTTAAAATGTTTTTTGTGACTTGTTTCCGTTGGTTTTGGGGGGGAGGGGGGCGGGGATATAGAGCTATTGACACCTGATATGCATGTATGAGCTACTCAGGTGATAGGCTCAGATGATAGCTAAAAAGTACACAATATATAATAATTCTAGTGTTAGCAGGGACAGCTATGGTTCAAGGTCCACCACAAACAACTGCAAGGTAATGTGGGCGAGGATGGTCGTAGGAGTGCACAGCAGTGGTGGTACCAACTCCATTTAATGCACATCATAAAGGTTAGTATGGTCTATAGTGGTCTAGCAGTTGTATCAGTGTTCTTACTATGATAACGTAGCTACAGCAACTCACTTTGGGTCCGTCATAAAGCGCACTCCAAGTATTATACTCGTCTAAGCAAAACAGCTCGTGCTCGAGGCTGCGTTTCCGGTGTAGGCGTAACCACCATTACGCAGAACGGAACGGAACAGAACGGCGTGCAGCGGCAAGTACTTGCCTCGAGCGCTTGAGAATCACTGCCGAACAGTTTGATTTGTTTGAGAACGCTATGGTGTGGGTGCAATACCCCAGAAGAAATACCGCTTCTTCACGTTTGAATCATTGTAATTGCTCCAGTCAATATCTTGGTAGCCTCATGAAAGAAGAATCATTGTAATAACCAGAAAAGGACGATTTGCCCGTTTGGCGACTTGCCGATGTGATGCTTCAGCGGTGCTCTCCAGCAACGCTAAGAGTGTTGTTACTGTTGAAAACACTCGAGAATGACAGGTATGGTCCACAAAAGCTTATGACTAAATCTAGGGCAGAGTTTTGAACATATCACTTTGTACACACATACAATGGAGCAGCCATTTTTTTGGAGCCATCCCTATATATGGAGCACTACCATACTCCATAATATAGTTTTGTTTTGGCCATAACTTCCTCACAGAAATTGAAAGTAGAGAAACCCTAGGTTGAAAATCTTAGTTTTTACCCAAGGATCACAATGTATAAGTTTCGATCCTCTGTGACCCCTCCTTCATGCCAAACACATTACATTACATTACATTACATTACACTCCCCTTAGATCTTTGTACTTGGCAGAGTATTATATAAACAATGTATTCTTATAGTTTGGACTATACCTCTCTCTTAGTCCTGCCTTCCAAAGGGAGGTACCTGACTCCCAAGACTTCCTGCTGATCATTCAATGCGATTCAGGCCACTTGGATGGTGAACTGATAGCCTGTGCTCGATATCGAATCTATGATGAGGGAGTCAAGAGCATGAAGCAGAACAGCATCCTTGAGTGTGAGGGGAGCACTCATGTGCTGTTTGTGATCCACCTTCCCCAGCAATCTGTTGGCTCCTCCTTTGTTGGTTTCCAAGGTGACCCCTGGGTCTCCAGCCATATTGATGACCTAAGGCATACGAACAGTGATACTGTCACCTTCAGTGAGGCCATAAATATGCCAATAAGTCATCTCTTTATTAGCCCAGATTACGAATGTGAAATTCCACGTGAGAGTGAACAAACGCCCATGGAAATAGCAAAAGCCATGGATGAAGTTGAAGAAATGCAAGTGGCAGAGACTCCATATGATGCAAACAAAGATACAACTGAAGATTTATTTGAGACTGAACTCTCTATCCATAGCTCAGAGATGGAAGATCAAGAGATGCCACCTCTAGAGGATCCTATAGAGAAAACACTGCCTCCTATCAACCACAGTAGGACCGCTGAAGAAGAGTCATTGGAAGAAATACCCCTTCTTGAGACATCTATGGACCAAACGACATTAGAATCTATGGATTCCGAACAAAACCAAGCTTTTGAGGGGGCTGATGGTGAACTGTCTATATCCGAAGCCCTTGAACACATCACAGAACCAGCTGAACCTATGATAGAAAGTTCCACTGCAGAGCAACCTCAACTGGAAACATCCTATCAGCAAGCAGCACAGCCACATGTTCAACCAAAGCTGAAACCTCTAAAGAAGTCAGGTTGTTACCTCAGGCTTCATGGCTGCATCCAGGCAGCTGCTTCCCTGCTCCAAGACTCAGCCAAGAACAAGGAAAGGGCTACAGATCGAGTAAAGCTTCTAGTGAATCTAATCCCTCGATCTCCAGCTGTCAATTTAGGTCAGTTAATCAAACAGTTGATGACAACATGCTATAGCTTTACAAATAACACGGGCTATACCATAAAGTCAGTTTGATTCTATAATCTGATTCATGATCTACCAATTAAGCGACAATATCCAAGTGATGCTGTAAGTACATAGCAGCCTTTTAAGGGCTGCCCTACCAATAGTTCCCTAAATAGGCAACACCAAATAGTTATTGCACTGTATTGGTAAGATGATTAATTTGGTTTGTGTGTTCTTATAGATAAACCTTTGTAGGAGAACTCCGCAGATATAATTAAATCCTCAGTAGTTATTACGTATTTTCTGCTAAACTCTCATTGACAGATGAGTCTACTTTCCATGGAACTCTTGTGATACACATTTACCAGCTTCTGAAGGAGAGAGAAAAAATCCGAGAGGATGAGAAGAACTGTATACTGCGTGAAGCCCTCAGTGCTAAGAAACTGCAGAGTGGTGGCACATTTCAAAATGTCATTGCTCGGAAGTTGGATGAAGTAATCACTCCCATATTTGCTGAAATAATAGCCTTGATTGACCACAACTACAATTTGGATCTAGTTGACCCCAAGAGCCACAACACGCCAGTGGCTCAGTTTTGGTTGGCGATGTTTCGTGACCCCAAGGTGATGAACTTCAGCTTTGCCGAGATGTCAGTCAGGGAACAGGTACCTGGGGTAGGAGGGAGGATGGCAGAGGAAGAGTTTCGGTGCCAGTTGCCTTTCTCTTGGCTAGTGAGAGAGGCTTTTGACGCTCAATGGGACAGTGCCAAAAGTGTAGCAGGTAACTGTGCATGGTATACTGGTACTTTCATTTTGCAAATATTGATTGGATGGTCTGCCTAGCATGTAATTTATTCATGTGTTCACCCGCTGTTACCCAGGAAATGAGACAACCTTGTTGTACACCCAACTTTATACCCTTGTCTCTGAGACATCCATTGGAGGGGTTTTAGAAAGTACTAGTGAAGTTAACTGTGAAGAGTTTTTCCAGCATTACCTCCATGATTTTGTACGGAGCATACACAAATGCAACCACAAGATATCAAATCATACAGACGTGGAGTATAGGGTATGTATGCTTTTGCTTTCTGCGTTGTTGTAGAGGTTTGTATTTGTGAGTTGTTTCTATTTCCATGCAGCTGATTGAGCAAGCTCTCGGTGGTCTCGTTCACTGTACAGAGGACTTTGTCTCCCTTGATGGCCATGAGTCACTCACCCACAGAATTGCTGCACTGCATGTGATCTACCATGCTTACCAGTCCCACTTGCTCTGGTTTGGACAGCTAGCATCTCACATGCCAGGGGTACTAGTCACTCTGGAGCAGAGGGTGCCCACTAACTGCAAAGAAATGGTATTGTGTACACTTCAGATTTACTATGAAACTTCAGATAAAAGGGAGAAAAGTTTTGTTTTCACAGATACTTTAAATCCAGTGCGGGCTGCATGCATTGGAATAGTGGATGCAAAAAAAATAGTACTTCGAAGTGTCTAGGTCCTGCAATTCCCTTCCTCTCCATCAGCTTTTGCCTTTGTATGCTGTTGAGAGAGCTCTGGAGATGTTGAGGCCTCAAGATCCCCTCAAGAAAGATGAGTTGGCTCTGCGTGATTGGCTGAACCAGTTGCGACTCTCACAGAATGCTATTGAATCCATTCTGAACCTTCCTTCTGAGCATGAGACAGCTGGAAAAGCAAGGTAAACTTGGCACATTTAGGTATGCCTTAATTGTAAAACTGCTAGCTTCCCTATAAAGACTGTCCTGCTCTACCTCTTGTAGGCTCCAGTGGCAATTAATTCGTGCTCTTCAGATGTTTGTAGAGCACATAGTCTTGAAATATGAAGGAATGGAAGTACATGCCAGAAGATTGGAAATGGTAATGATTACTAATGCTATGCATGTGTATAACTGTATGCCATGTTGCTAAATTACTAATTTCCTTTCTCTCAGTATTTAATGAGTGATCCAGATTTCCTCAAGGCTAGCACACTTAACAAAACGAAAAAGGTCCTCAATTTGATGGACAGTGAGCTTGAGAAAAAGAAACTGAAGTAAGAGATGCGTAACATTTCCTACTTTACCATCACATCTCTATATTTACCTCTGCAATTATATAGGGGCAAACCAAAAAGGCTTGCCAGTATCCGCAGGAGTTGCCGGGCCTTCTTCATGGAACTGGTCTCCACACTGTGTTTCGGGGGGAGGGAGCCGCCCGAGGAGGAACTGATTCAGATGCTAGTTAATACTGTCTTCACTGAGAGACAAGAAATGGAGGCAGAAGAGCTGGGAACAAGGGAATTCAGCTACCGGGAATCTGGGAGAGACCAGATCCCTTTCATTAGGTCCTTCTTACTGCAGCTGCTGTTGGAACACAAGTAAGCTACGTACAACAGTCTGTTCTTCATGTAGTTATGGCAGTGACTATGTTCCTATTCATGTCCATCTCCCCTGAAGTACTGAACCGGCGAAGGCCCAACTTCAAGACTATTTTAGAAGGTCAGAAGAGGCCATAGCCTCTGGAGAAACAGCCAATAGGGACCTCTACCTTCTTTGCACTCAGTGTTATGAGGTAAATAATTATGGACTAGTTGTTAGCGGTTTGGCAGTCCTGATGATTGGTCATGGTCACTACCAGTGCTGTAGGCAACCGTACCGACTAGTCCTGGCTACTCTGTACCATACAATCTTGTTGCAGTTGCTGGTAGAGCATGGTAGCTAACTGATGAGTCCCACCGCGATAGAATAAGGGATAAAAGGCCGGCCTATTGACTGTCTGGTCTGCCTGAGGGTTGGAGTTGGAGAACCTTTTTTGCTATCTGTTCCAGCCATCCAAGAGCATTCACTATATGGACTCTATAATTGTGTTGGTAGTATATGCACAGTGATTATACCTGTGCTCTAAAATGGACATGCAGATTTGCAAAAACCTGGCACTTTCCACAAAAAAATTTGATTCAAATTTTCGTAACTCAGCAGCCAATGTGAAAATGGGATGATTGTTGGTTCCTAACCTTCAACTACCAGGGTTAATAGCAACCCAGGTTAAAACTCCTGTAACTCTCTGAAATATGTGCCACCATTTTTTCAGAAATTACCATACGATCAAGAATGCTGTAATCTTTGCCCAATATCTTCTATATAGTAAACAGTGGAATAGCTTCATTTCTGGGCCATTGGTATAGCAACACCTCCTAATAAAATTACCGCCTTAGATTATGTATAGCATTACAGAGATACATATCTTTTATGAAATGTGACGGGGCGAACAGGGAATGAGGTAGTTACAGGTGTATGCTGTGGAGCACGATTTTTGAATGGTACAAAAAAGAAGTGGAGACTGGGAATGAAGTTACATACAGATTTGTCTGTCCTCCCAGCCCTCCCTCCTCTCTTGCTTCTGAATTGCTGTGTGTTCAAATTGTGGGAGGCATTGGGTTTTTGCAAATTCAATTGCAATTATTGGCACTAGCTACTACCTCTCATTTCTGTTCTCTCCTGCTTAGGACACCCTCTACAAGAGATCCATTTCTAAATCATTTACTGAGAGACTTACCGGTGCAACTAACTACCTCAAAGAGGGCCATGATGCTTTTGCTTCCTATGCCCAAGGAACTGCTCTGCTAGATTTTCTAGAGGGAGTGGCAAAGGTCCGTTATGGCCTATCTGTTGTTGCCGAGCTGCTCAGCAAACGAGTATCAGGATCGGAAGTAGCTACCCAAACAGCAGCCTCCAAGCACTATCATGGAGTGCTTGCTAATCAACTGCTACATGTAGCAGTAGCTTTATGCACTGATAAGAGTATCAACCACATTGATGTTACTGGAGACAGTGATACCACTGGTCCCATTGTGTATCTGCTGAAGTTGCTGATGCGAAAGTATGGTACAGACTGCTTGCAACGAGTGAGCAAGGATCACCAGTGGGTAGTTCCACCAGAACTGTGGCAAGGGGAAGAGGTGAGAAAGATTGTACATAGCTACCAGTTACCCACTATTAAAAATCCATTCGTTTGATCTCTAAACAGGAAAAGCAGATAAGAGACCCCTTCGTCCTCTATGGCCAATTCTACACTGGACTATGCAACACTATCACTCAGGCAGCCATTGGAAAGCAGTTTGAGCCGCTCCGTAAAGTATCCAAGGTATTGATAACATCATTTAAGGCATAAAATGTAAACATTACTTTTTTTGAATTCTCTTTTTCAGGACCTTATTCCCCAAAAAGCACCTCTCTTGCTTCTAGCTCTTTATGAGAAAGTTACTATGAGCCACTCTAGCACATTGTTTTCCAGACAACTATTGCCTGATGTAAGTCTACAAGCGTAGTAATGCACATGATACTAGCCTTGTTCCCAGGCTCCACTGCCCAGCATTTTTTCCACTTTGGAAAAACACGGGCATGTTTTTCCAAAGTGCAATAAACACTGGGCAGTGGAGCCTGGGAACAAGGCTAGGTGCAGATGTATCGTGGGCCAACTGCTCTTGGCAATATTGTTGCCTTTGATCCACCCATGCATTAAGGTCAAAGTATCCACCCATGCATTAAGGTAAAAGTATATACCGTATAGCGGGAAAATTTGGCGAGCATTAAATTTGGCAAAATGGCTGAAAACGGCTGGGTTTTAATATTGGCGAAATTTAAATTTGCCGACTTTAATTGTTGTTATAATGTAACTAAGGTTAATGCATGACTGTTATCAAGATAGTGCACTATCATGGCACAGGCATGGTTAACGGTCACGTGTAGGTTGCGCATGCGCAGTACACGGGAGGCCACATGCTTGCAGAGAATCGAAGTTTGCTTCCCACCACTCCCTCCCAGTGCTGGAACCCAGTGCCGGAACCAGTGAAGCAGTAGATAAATACGGAATTAGCGTTCACAGGCAGCCATAGGGGCAGCTTAGCTAGGAATTGTGTGTAGAGATGCGTCCCACTATGAGGGGGCCAAGCTCCTACTCCTATCTCTGCTCCCCGAGCATCACCAGCCGCAAACCGGCTACCTCAACTCATAAACAGGAGGCATTAGGTATACCTGGGCCTCAAAAAATTTGGCCTTGCCAATCCAATAGCATGGCTCCTCGAGCCAGGCCCAGCACCGGACTGCAGCTCTGTATGTGCCACGCATCACCTGCATGCCCATAGCAAGAAAGTGCAGCTCTGCCGTGCAACACGGCACTTGCTCACCAAACTCACTTGGGAGCTTCGCCTCACTGCTTAGTGGGTCCGGCCAAATTTAGTAGTCATGATTACATAGGTACTCTGACACTCAGAGCCATTGTGAGGCAGACATGATGCATTAACCGCCATAACTTATGACGTAATAATTGTGCTTTAGCGAATTTGCGAACGCAACAACGTACATAAGCCTTCTCGCTGATGATTCAGTTATCTAGAAGCTTTGAGAAGTACCTAGCCGCCTTGGTCGAACCGTTCTCAGCGGCGTACTTCCCTACCCGTGCACTTTCTGCGTGTAGCTATTGTACTTGCCTCGAGGCGTGACAGCTTTATTTCCGGTCGGCTCTCTCGATGACTCTCCAAGAGTCTCAGCATTTGCTTGTTCACCACACGTCCAGGTACTCTCTTGAAATACTTGTACAGCGCCATGATAATAGTACCGCTCGCTCTTCAGACGTGTACGTGTATCGTAATATATACGCGCGTGGGTGGTATGCATTACGTCAGGTTTTATTATTGGCTAGAATTTAATTTGCCGATTTTTTTACGATTCACCAAATCGCCAAATTAAAGTCCTCGCCAAATTTCCCCGCTATACGGTATTATGATAACGTTCATCGTGTTTTGGATCCTTGAGGGTCCCTGGGATTCAAAATGGTGTCTCTTGCAGTTGCATGGGTACCGTCTTGAAACTTGTGGTGCATGAAGAGCCAGTGCATGACTTCGCTATTTGTTACAACAATTGACTAATTTATTATGTAATTTAAAACCTGCTTTCAAAATCCAAGTAGGACAGTGTTTATTTATGTTTCTGGATGAGTAATGCAGTGGTATATGTTCATTGGATAGGTTCTGAGTGAATTGGTCCAAGTTCTTGCTGGATGTAAGGTTTTGTCTAGAGAGGTAAGTCATATGTGAAGTGGAAGAAACTATATCGGCATATCACATTTTGCCCTCGATGTACAGCTCCAGTGGATAGGTAGGGCCCTCCTGGCTAACGAGCAGGGAGGACCCCTTGCTCAACTGCAAGTCATTCCCAGACAACCTCCCCTCCACCAAACACTGGGAGCTGTAGTCATACATGCAGCTGCCATTCTTCTGTGTAGGCAGAGGGTGGATGTACTACAGCCTTTCACTAACATGCTCAACAACCCAGCAGCCCTGGCAGTAAGCACACTACACTGTTGGCACATGTTAACCTTAAGTTAAGTTCACTCTACATTACATTATGCAGAATGCTTACCTTCCCACGATGCCAGAAGACTCTCTACCAGAGGTTCAGAGTGCAGGAGGAGCCTTTTATGGTAAATAAGTATTATAACTCCCTTAATTAATAAAGGATTGTATGAATCTACCTATCATTGCATTACCAACTGCTCTCTATTAGTATGTCCAAGAGGACATCCATACCTGGTCACTGAGGTGAGACCATTGTAAAGTCTTAATCATTTCTTATGTTAAGTGTTTATATTATTCCATACCTTAGTGTGGAAGGCCCGTGATGGAATACACTTGTAATGTATGTGGCAGTAAAATTGGAGGTACCAACCATAGATTACTCCACGACAACAGACAAGCGAGACGGTTAGTCCAATCGAGGGATTAGGATTGTCCCTGTATGTTCATTATTCTTGTTCTCCCCTTAGCACTGATGAGACCCAGACTGGACACTGTCTTGGTCAACCAGAAGGCCGCAGCACTGTCCCTGCTCCAGAGAGGAGCCTTTCTCCGGCTGCCTGCTGCATCCTCAGGGCCCTCATGCACTCTGCTTTGCTCTGGGCCAGCTGCAACAACCAGGTTAATAGTTTTGGTTTGAAGGGTAGATAATTTTCCATAGTAATAGAACATGGTTGAATTGTACTTAGAGGAGGTACTAGTCACTGTTTGCCAAAGTATTACACTGTGCTGAAACACTCATTTTGTCTGCTAGTAGCATAATCTTTCCTTCTTTTAGACTGCAACAGAGGGCCTGCTTGGACTAGTAAAGCCCCACCTCCCCTCGGCTCAGCAGCTCCCTGAGTTCTTCTGGCGCCATCTGGAGAGGGACCTGCAGATCCTGGGACAGGCAACAGGCAAAAGTGTGGATGAGGCAGCCATCATTATGCACCTTGTACTCAGGGGCATCCTCACAGTAGATCCTCCAAGATGTAGGTCATCATGTGTAGTATCACCATATTTAGTATGTATACTGTTGTCATCACTTTTCTGCATGCAGCTGGTACTGTGGTCAATACTCTGGGGGCCAGAAATGCAAGACAAGAATGGGAGAAAATATTCAACCAAGTTTACATCCAACCAGTTCTTGAGGTACAGTTACTTCCATCCAATAACCAATCAGAATGACAATGCATGAGAAGGAGTACACACAGTACAAGTTGAAGTGTATGATGGGAATTCTGCATTGTAACCAAGTAACACGGATGGTATTGACATTATTGCAAATCAGTCACAAACCTGATTGCATCGATATTGTGTTCCATTTTCTTCAGAAAGTTGACGAGAATGTCACCAAAGCACTAGACTGCATTATCAATGATGATAATCAAGGTATAGTTATAAGCTCACTATATCCATAAGCTAAACATACTGCATACTCCATTCCCTCCATCGATCGACCCTTGCTCCCCCTTAGAGCAAGACCAACTCTTCTATCTGGTGTACAAGAAAGTTAGGGTAACTGAGGGCAATCTGATCCCTCACCTGTGGACCTATCGCTCCCAAATCACCTTGGAACAACTCGGCCAGACTCTGCAACAACATGGCAAGAAAGACAAGTGTCCCATACTCTACCACTTCCTGCAGAAAGTAAGTACTTTCCTATTACTCCATAATTATCTTAATGAATATACCCCCACCTATACATAGTTAGTCGAACTAATTTTGCATTTAAATTTAGCTAATGCTTGCTTCAATTCTTTTCTCTTAGGAACACAATTTGAGAGCCACACAGTACCTCCCAGACATTGTGAGGCTGCAGCAATGTCTCTATGACAGCTTCCACCACCGACTGGACCGCAGGGAAGCCTCGCATATTACCATCGGGGAGTTTCTCAGCGGAAGGAAGAGTGGTAAGTCATGGGCCTCTCTTGTTGCTTCTTACTATGAAGTTCAATTTGACTGCAACCATAGAGTGAATGGCCACTGTATGATGTCCTTAGTGTCTAATAACAGCTGCTATTAGACACTATAGACTATAGTGTTCATGCTTTGTATGGGCCAGTGGGTAAAGTCCTGTGTGTTGAACCATATTTTGTCTTCAGTAAAACCCATGGGTCACATAATGTGGTTTTGTAGAATGTGTTGCACACTACGAAGGTATACGTTTAGGACTTTATGCATGTAGTACATTGAATAGTATGTCATTTTCTGGCCCTACAAAATTCCCCTCATAAGTAAAGGACACACTATCTTCCATCACAGAGAATGTCCGCAATGAGTATCAAGGAATGGTGGAGAGCTTGCAGAAGGCATGGCAGCTGGTGGGAGACCAGCTTAGGGATCACGGTGGGTTTAACACACAATAAAGTTGGACCAATTGTCAATGAACAAGATTTGATGCCTATGAGCTAAATGGAAGCATGTCTCTGTTTTCACACACAACAGCTCGGCTGCGAGTGGATGACGCTCACCTCCTCCCAGCCATAAGGGAGACCACTCCATTGGAGTATCTCATCCCCACCACCACAGGGGCAGGGGCCTGCACCACTGCACTGGTCGACTTCCTTGTGCAAGTTCACAATTCCTTCATTGAGCGGTGCAGAGGGATCGTCACTGAGCAAGAGAAGAGGTGGTGATACACTCATCTCAGGGTTTTATTGAGAAAATGTGTATTAGAGCCATACTCCCTAGATGTGTGTAGTCTCGTGCCCACACGTCCACACCCTGAGCGTGGACGTCTAGGCACGAGACTAAGGTGTGTGTTGGATTTAGGTGCTAAGAGGTTGCTGGTTTCTGAAACCCTACTAATAAACACTGACTATCAAAACCTTGGAGTGAGTGGGGGGGGGGGGGGGGAGGATCCCAAGCCCCTCATCAACCCCACCAACATAGGAAACCCTGAATTTATGAGACATGGCATGACTAGGAGTCTTTAATGCTTTGCTCTTCCATTCATCTTCAACAGCAAGTCCAAGGTAGCATGGCAGAGCAATCCTGTACCTCTCCCTCACATCCATGGCTGCCACCTGCTCAACTACGAGCGCCAGCTTCCCTCCGTCATTCTCTCTCACTGTCAGTACTCCCTTGAGGTGGGAAAAGGGCAGAATGTCAGCTACGATAGGCCAGCTCTGGAGAAGGACATTCTTGGGAGGTTCATTCATGGCAAGCCACTCATTGAATCCGATATCCCTCAAGTGGTGTACAGGAAGGACATCTACACTGCTGCCACTTTTGCTGCAGTTAGGAAGAAGGTTGAACCCCAGGTAAGTTACTGGTATAATAATCACATCAGGGACAGCGTTTACAATGACATCACTACTACAGATTGAGCTAGACTCCCGGGTACAGCAAGAGATTGTCCAGGAGTTACGCTCCGTGAACCGCATCCGAGACGCCCTAGATGTGGTGGATATTGTGATGGGATTTCTCTCCTCTGGAGGGGGAAAGGCTGACCGACAACTTGGAGAGTACATCACACGTGCTCTGCGAATGAAGAAGAGATTCTTCTCTGAGAAGGTGAGCAATGGTAGTAGCACTACATGCATGTGTGTATGTGTGTGCAACTCAAAATCTTCCTAATTTTAGGCTCGAGAACACTGCACGTTGGGCAACATCCTCTCTCTTTGGGAATCACTCTCTGTAGAACTCGCGAGGCAGCTGATACTATCTGGCCAGGTGAATTAGTGTAACAGACTCTATACAGAGTGGTATCAGGGTACACAAGGATACACCAACTATTAAAATTGTTATTGCTCGCCTTCCTACTCACACCCCAGGATCCATTTGACTCTGTCAAGGATGAATTCTTGAAGGAGCTTATAAGTGAGGGAGAAGAGAGTCAGACAGTGGCCCTAGATGACTGTCTTAGGTCTGTTAATCTGGACCACCTACTGAGAACACTGTACGAGTTCATTGAGACCCACGTGAAGCACTGTCCTGATAATGAGAGCAACTGGCCGTAAGTTCATTGGTGTGTGAAGTAAAAGTGTACACTTGATTTATACAGTTATAATGAACGTTATACACTCACCAGGAAGAATTACAGAAGTGCTTTTATTGCAGGTTGGTGGACACACTTGATGCCTTCCTTGAGCACAACAACCTGCCCCCCATCCCACGGTTTGCTGAAGAATTCCCCAACAGCATCACCCTTGACCAGACAGTAGCCGTGTGGAAACACATCATACGATACCAGGATAGACAGAAACGTGAAGGACAAGCTTAGGTTTAGTGCATGAGCATGACTGAATGTGTGACTTTTACCGTATATAATAGTAGAGAAAAGTGTGAATTGCTAGTATTATACATGCATGATCAGCTGTTGCTGTAGGAAACTGAATAGTGAGCTATCATACTTTATTTGTACAATGACACACAGATGTCATAATTATTAATCTTTACACATTAACAAATTAAGTATTGCAGCTGTGATATTGTGTGTTTCTTTCATGGTGTGTTTAGCTATGTGTGTATATGTGAAGTCTAAAAACAATTCCCAAGTTGTGCTAGAAGTGTACAAACTGCCCAGAACTATGTAGGTATAAGAGTTGCTGTGTGGTGAAAAGTGGGAATCAGTTCTAGTGATACTGATTCGTTCTGCATCACTAGCTGCCGCATAAGCTTCATTCATATTAGTTTCGATCTCATCCTGCATGTGCTGTGTACATCAGGGAACATGTTTTTTGGCAGACATGAACAGAAGAATACAGCCGCTCACTAGCAACACTTGCATGGAAAAGTGAAAAACAGCTGCGATGGCTGGGAATGAGGTTAGCAAGTTCACTTGTAGAGACTTAGACTACAGAAGTCTGGACTCGAGGGACAGGACTTGAATAGTGCCACTATTCCTCACCTCTGAAAATGAAACTTTATTAAAAATGCCTTGTGGTGGGAAGTGAAGCTGGGGGCCGGGGGGGGGGGGGATAACAGGATAATTTGGTAGCTCAACTCTGGGCAGCTGCCGAGCAACTTCATTCAGGGTGTCCAGGGAACCAAGACAGCATTTGCTGAGAAGTATGTGTTTGACTGTAGGCGTGGCAAATATCGCGATATAATTGCACGTATTTATTGCTCATCATGAAAGCAACGACACACTGCTTGAAACTTAAACAATTTGAGTCAACAGCTTCCATATTCAACAATTGTATGTACGTAAGTCAGATCCATACCTAGCTTGAGGTAGTATATAGGTCTGGCCTACCACCTGAGATTTTTAGACCTAAGACAAAATAAAAAGTAGTGGGATGGGTATCGGGCTGTAATGAAATAATTTGGGAGCACGTTAGAGGTATTTCTTGGGATCTGTAATATTTAGGAGAGATCTAGAATGACTCCAAAATCGAAACACTGCTCCAAACATGTCCTTTCCTTCTGGTTGCCACAGGGTGCTTCGCAGGGCCTCTCTGGCCCTGAGCTTAGAGAAGACCACTGACCCCAACACCTCCCTCAGACGTGTCCTCCGAGAGATCAACGAGTTCCGCCGGAACCCACACACTGATATAGAGATCTTCCCCAGTGAGGAGAGGTGGGTGGGACCACAGCTAGGCCGCGCTAGGGCTAGAGGCAGGCAATGCTGCCATTTAATAATCAGTGCTTAGGTAAGGATTTATAGGCTAGGCCTGCATGGTAATAGCTGGTTTCAGGTTATCACTTTCTTTGCAGCATGACGGTGTGGAAAATCTTGATGCGAGGACCTGAAGCCACTCCTTACGCCGGAGGTAAGCATCTTGATTAATTATGAGATGTTGATCTGCCAAAGTATATTCATTTCTCCTCCTCCCGTTCAAGGAGCTTTCTTGTTGTGTGCTAAATTCCCGGCCACCTACCCTGGCAAGCCTCCCGAAGTTCGCTTCCTCACACCGGTATGTACTGGGAAACCTAGCACATTGCTCATGTCAAAATTTAGACTGTCATTTATCCCCCAAAAAAGAATTGATTCTCAGCCTGTAGCTTGTAATGCAGCCTATATAAAAGCGGAAATTGATGTACATGCACACCATGTACAGGGGTTCATTTAGGAAAATCCCCAAGGGGGGAGCAAAAGCACGTATCTTTCATGGGGCTTAACAAGCATTATTGACCTGCCCAGTACTAATGCGTCCAACATAAGTATCAGTGATGTCATCATCTGCAAGGGCATTTCAATCATAATCAAGATCTACAGCACATTGTGACAATATTTCACACAATAAAAATGTGATAAGACTACATTGCTATACATAAATCACATATAGCCTCGTTCCCAGGCTATCGCCCCCTAAATGTCGTAAAGATTAATACTCTCAACCTTTTTAGTGTGTTGGCAGATGAGTACCACAATGATAGACAAGTGTACATGGGGAAGGCTCGTGAGTGGACTCAAGAGCACGCCATGAAGAAAACCTTTGAAGAGATTAAAAAAGTGAGTGTAATTGTAAACCATAATTATGGTTACCATTGTAACAGTTTATATACTTGCAAGTGTCTTAGATATGTGCATGCACATGCTCACGCTCTCTCTCTCTCTCTCTCTCTCTCTCTCTCTCTCTCTCTCTCTCTCTCTCTCTCTCTCTCTCTCTCTCTCTCTCTCTCTCTCACACACACACACACACACAGGAACTAGCTGGTGGGGAAGAAGCAGCTGGTCCCAGTGACCTAAAATGCCCCCTCACTGGAAACCTGTTTGAGGACCCAGTCATCGCCCCTAGTGGGCACACCTATGAGAGGGCAGCCATCTTGGAGCACCTCCAGAAGCAGGGAGGAAAGGATCCCATTACTAGGCAGCCCCTCTCGGTGGAGCAACTAACTCCCAACAGAGCAATGAAGGCCCTCGTACGTAGAGCAGTACAGGAAGGGCGCTTTCAGAGTTGCCTTTTAGAGCACATCGACACCATGCATACAATTGCATATTCTTTGAACTTTAGAACCTTTTAATAAGTTTTAACTAGTTTAGTACCATAATGTTAGGCCTAAGGTCTTTGACTATATTATTGAAGTAGTTTCATTTTGTGTGATTGTCACTGGTTTGCAGTTCAATTCACACTCTCACGATTGCATGTTGCAATTGGTAGTGTGCTTGATGTCTGTAATTTTATACGTAGTCACTATAAACTTTCCCCAAGAAATGGCCATTTCCACATAATATTATGACCACCTCCCTGGGTGTGCTTCTCCCACTGTGTTTGCTTCCCAGAAACCATGCAAACTCGTTGGGAAGAATGCTGCATGTAGAGATTGCCTTATTTTCATAACATCACATGTTGATGAAATGAAGGGTGTATCTAAACCCCGGTACCTTAGTATGTTAGTACTTGTGGGAGGGAGTTGAGGTCCCACCCATCAGCCTAGATAAAGTGAAGCTGTTCTAAAATGAGACCGGTATGCATGCATGGATCTCAGCCTGGTCCAGCCCCTGCAGCTTTTGTCCTAGCCTATGATTGGATGGCTCCCTCATGATGCATGGCGATATAGTGCACATATCCACTACACAAGCACCTTATGATACAAATCGAGTGTACCAATAATTTTTATATTATGAACAAAAATATGCCAGCTGCAAAGGATGGTATATTAGATGTACTTGTGAGTATAACTACTTCTCAACTCGGCTTATTCATCTCCTTCTACTACGTCTAGCTTGTGGGAGTATGTACCTTGTAAGGAGTGTTATCCACAAAGTATTCTGCTGTCTTTTTTGTGCTATGTTGTCTCGTTAATATGTATGCTACACATGTTATATTACGGTGCACTAGCCGATTGAGATTCAGCACATACTTAGCTGGGTACTGAACCTCCATAGGTTGGAGTTCAGCTAGAGGGCACTGGACCGCTATGTCCAGCTCCTGCTGCTAATATTGTCATGAGAAAGGGGGGGCCACGCCCATGTGCTTCCCACCTAGCCTAAGGCATTCCCCCCCCTGACAGTAAAAAGGCACAAGGCCATACTGCCAGAGGGTTGGGCAGATCATCACTCTGCCAGCCAACTGACCAGGATTTCCCCCGAAGGCCTATGGGAACAGAGGCTACATGCCCTTGCTTGGTCTCCCATCAGGAAGGGCTCCGGTTATTGAGGCAGGATCAAGGGAGGAACCCGGACGGATCCTAGGCCATATCGTCCGAGACCACGGTGGAAGTTTTCCTTCCACTCTTACCCACCTCAACCGGGCTTCCCGAAAGAAGCGACCAGCACTCGACCAGACCTTTAGCATGCCCCGAAGAGCACTGGGTCTGGCCACTGGCTGACAGCCAAGCGAACTTGACTGAACCAGAGAAGCCGAAGCCTTACTCTAGTGTCTTCCCAAACAAACCATGCGCTCACAGCGATAAACTCTGCGAGGTGACCCGAAGTGCAGCGCGGAAGGGCCCGCTTTTATACCCACAGAGGCTCGCACTTGCTTATGGGTTTTATGTATGCACTTCCGGCCAGAGATACGTTGATTTGTCGACAATAATTAAAATGCTGCAGTACTGACGCAAGTGGTATAGTGTCAGCCTACTAGTACTGGAGAGCTGTCCACATCCCATAACAACATATCTGTCCACAAGGGGTCTCTCTGGGCCAGGAAGAAGACCCACAGGTTGAGTAAGGCAGGGTTATGGTTATGGGCTCCTGATTAAGGTAAGGGAGGGTTTTTGACTCGAAATGGTCTCTCCGGCTTTGGGAGTGAATTTTTGAGGCAATGTCCAGAACCCTCCCCCCCGTCTGGAACCCCTCCCTTACCTTGCACAAGTAAAATAAATAACTTGTAATAACTTTTATTATGAAGATAGGGGCAGGAGGTGGCTTCATTTTATCTGCAAGCACATGCATCTTTGCGTAATGCGTCTACTATTCCTCTGACTTGTGCTTGTTTGAGAGACAGTCCAGTGTTATTAGTGAAGGATGCATGCATCTGGAGAAAGCTGACACGGAAAATCAAAGATTGACCTTACCGGTGAGCTTGCAGTATGTGCTGTGCATTAGTTAATAGCGAATAACAAAACTTAGGCGGAAAAAAAATTGGGGCAGGCAGGGATGATAAACAAGTAACATTTTACACGGCCTTATAGCTGTGATGAGCTGTAATATATAAAACGAATTGGCTATTGGTCCAGCAGTCCAACAATAATATTTAGGGTTGTGTTTAGGCTAGAGTTAGGATTAAGGTATGGTTAGGGCTTGGATATAGGGTTGGGAGCTAACCGTTGGGTTTAGAGCTGGCTACGTTGTGTCAGTACATGGTAGCATACATGTACCTACCTATCTAGTAAGCGTAATGTAATTACGGTGCATTTTTCTGACTGGTCGTATATGTTTGTGCCGGAAATCAAGAAATGGCAGCCAGCTACTAATTTAACACGTGCTTAAAGATCTATTTACGCATTCGCATAAATACACATATACATAAAATTGAGCATACATTTATTATTATAATACATGTAGTTATAACAAGCAAATGTCTGTACAGCAGTCAAGAAGAAAGAACAATTGCAGCAGAAAATGCAAATATGTACAAATTGTAAATCCAGGTCCATCAATGAGTGTGTTGGTACCAGTCCACTTGATGTGAAATAATTGGATAATTAGAGCAAGTATAGTAACTGCATGAGAGTGACTCTTGAGTAAGTATACATTTTGTGAGCATTATACATTAAATTGAGCATATCGTTATATACGTATGTACTAGTTACAATAAGCAAATGTCTATACGGCATTCAGGAAAAACCAACAATTGCAGCAGTAAATCCTAATATGGTAAGAATTGAACAAAGTGTAAAGCCAGGTCCATCGATGGGTATGTTGATACCAGTCCACTTGATGTGTGGCACAAAATCGCACTCCCTATGCTTCTCAATTGTTAGTATGTGTGCCAAAGCATGCTGCATCAATCCAGCTTCCCGCGTTTTTGATAGCTGCTCTTTTCTCAGTTCTTTGCGGTACTTTCTGTGATATACACTCATCTTGAGCCCACACACATATGGAATGCCAAAGGCAAGCAGACTATACACAATATAGAAGCTGATTTGTATGTAGGAGTATGTGCTAAGTGTCTCTTCGGAACGTGCTACCAAGGGCTTCAGAAGATGTGTCAGGTCAGTAAGCAATCCAAAATAGTATGTGATCCACTGCACCACAAACCACTGTTGGTATATGTCGAGGATTGGGACAATCTTCTCTCTTCTCTTGTTATATTGAGCTAAGTGCTCATAATGCGTTTTGCCGGCAATGTTCCAATCTGCTTTACAGTATTCTGACGTTTCATTACCCTTCACTCCATTTCCAAGGGCAGGAGCTACTTGCTGGTTTGCAATAACCACAGGCTCTTCATCGCCGTAACATAGCTCTTTGTTAAACCATATTACGTAAACTGCCATAACTGCAATTGCCATGGTGAGCCGAATCAGTGAGATGTGTAGATGGGCGATGATGGTAAACACCTGGTAGACAACGACGATACGGAAGATTGGTTCATTCCAGGCATTACAGCTTATGTCAGCCTGATGGTTGCATGCCTTATGCTGTGCATGAACGATACTGAGTACTGGATTGGCAAGAGATATGCCTAAAAAAGAAGTATTATGAGTAGTGTTATAAAACTGCTGAGTCTGTGCTCTCGCATGATGTGGCTTATAACTTTTCCTTTTAGTCGTTTCTTGAAATCCTTTTCCCAAGAACTGGCACTACGAAGGAAGCTGTAAAAGCCATATATTATTAGTCCGTACTCTATCCAGTGCAGTGTTGATAGCAACGCATAAATGACATCAGTGAGTCGGTAATGTCCTCCTGATTTTAGCTGTTTAACATTGACCAATGCATCTGCTGTGAGCTCGCTTGTATTTTGAGGACCATGGATGCTTTGCTCCAGGACGACAGACTTTGTGATTTTCAAAGCTGTTCTTGTTACACTTAATACGAGGACATACAGTGCTATGACCCAAAGTGCAACTTTCCTCTGCCTTGAATCCTGCCACCACAAGAAAAGATGTATAAGTATTGTTATTTAGCAATATCACTAGTACTGCTGTTTGCCCTTTACTATACACCATCCTTCAATTTATACTTCCTTACTTGACATTGCTAGGCTAGTGGTTGCTATGTTAATTTTTTGTGCTGACTAAACAAACAACCTTATCTGCATGTGCTGATACAGCACAAATATATTTTCACGTTACAGTACAGTATCTATGACTAACTGAACACTGAGCAGACAACCCCTGGATACTGCAATCTCATTGGATACATTTTGTCACATCCGCTCAGCTTTTGAAAATGATATAATAGATCTATTATATTACCAGCCTTGAACCAAGTATTCTCCTGTACATGCAATAATATAATACTAGGGGTATCATGGGATACAAGGGGCGAGCGTGAGCTTGGATGAGTGAAAGTGAAGTGGATTGGGATCCTGAGACATCAGAATGTAAATAATGCAGGCTACGGTTTCTGGTGCCTCGCGCGCGAGATTAGTGCCCAGACTGGCTGGCAATTTTCTGGCGGGCTTACATTCACTGTTCATTGGTCAGAGTTGCAGATTTGAACAGCGTTTTACGCGCGAATTTTGGCGCGTACAAAAACAAGAGACGGGCTGCATTTTACTTCAGTACTGAGTTTCTTGGCTGTGCAGAATGTGAGTGTTTTGCTTGTGCAGTTTCGCATTGTAACTTTGCATTGTGTGTGGCAACCAAGCTAACATGGGTTAGAGCATGTATTCCGCCTGGTCTGCAGAACACTACCGGCTGGGAACGAGGAGGCTACGTAGAAACATAGCTTATATATATATAGGGGAAGCTATATTATCTATGGTAGAAACTACACCTGCAGCTAATAACACTGCATGTTATGTTACAATTTTTTTTTTATGTGCCTGCTTCTCTCACTCCCGTCCAGTCGTTGCAAGACTGCAGACAGCCGCCGCCCTACCGAGCACAGTCCCAGCCTGCTAGCCACAACCACAGCTCATCCTTCATCCCAGCCACAACCACAGCCACCATCCGACCAAGCACAGCTCAACACAACAGGAAAATGTGAGACGCTATTACTAGAATGTGTATGACTTTAAAGCATGTGTGTGTAAAGCATAAATAATATAGCTTCACGAAGCTATATTATCCATGGTGTAAAGTAAGTACATGTGCACGTACGTAGCATGTGAGCAACCAACGCGCACTGGTCAGCGAACGCAACGGTGTTCAAAATGCATGTGCCAGGTATAATGTACGCTAAATGCATGGTATTGAGCATGATGTGCAGTTGTAATAAATGTTTAACAATGTGCATGAGCGATGCGCACATTACGCGACGAATGGCTAAATGCATCTGAATGGATATACTACACTATACTATACTATACTGTAAGAAAAGTTACTAACTGCATGTATACATGCATAATTATGCATGGCATAATGTAGCATAATATTGTGTTATTATAATAAATGTTTGCCATTGTGCATGAGGGATGCGTACATAAGAAGGTGATGCGCGGGACGTGACCGGTTGACCATAGATTATGGAAGCTACATTATCCATGACGTGACTGACCAGTACCAGTACGCGATAAGATGAATATTGGTGGTATTGTTATTATTATGTATAATGGTATTAAAATTGCAATAGTAACATACAGTGTACATGTATAATATGATCTTGGTGAGTGGTCACGTGCACAATGCATATTATTATTAGTTGTATGCACAAACTGCTATAATATGGTGTATGTTTTTAGTTGTGTTTCACTTGTCTGTGCGCATGTTTGTGTAAGCCTCAACACTCACTAGCTGAGCATAACAATAATAATAATAATAATAATATACTCATGTTGCTGCCGTAGCGCTTACGCCATTGACCACGCACCCACAGATGCAGGCGGAGCTTGTAAGACCTCCAGTCAGAGGACAAGAGCAAGAACAACCAGAGACCACACAATCCTGATCACCATACAATTCCTTCTTCCTAGTCTCCCATATCAATAATACAAAGCTCTTAACTAGCTTTAATAATGCTTTAAAATCATCCCTGTTCCAATTCTCAAACCCTAAAATAAAACTTGCCTTATTAAAATTATCAAGTGTACTAAACTCCCCAAACCTCCCCCCCAATAGATTTTCTAATTCTACCATGAAATTATTTCTAATGCTGTCATATGCTGGACACTCCCAGAGAACATGTACCACACTCTCACATTCACCCCTGCATGATTTACACTGCCTATCATCATTTTTACCCCTATATCTTCCTAACTCTTCATTCAGACCGTTCGTACCTGACCGAAACTTAAACAATAATCTTGTACCCGGATCACCTACCCCCTGCAAATAATTCTTGAATTCTATTTCCTTACAGAAAGACTTGTACAGATTCAACTTAACTTTAGTATTCAAGCTGTCATTAAAGTCCTTGTATTCTCTATCCCTCAACGCTTCGTCTACCGTATCTAAAAACAAATTAATATTAACTGCAGCTAATACCTCTTAGCTATCTAAATCTAACTGCAGCAGCAATTCATTAATTACTTTCATCCGAGTTTTCCTCTGCCTACCTCTACATGGTTTCACTTCCCACTCAGCATCTAATAGTACTCTAGGATACCGCTCATTATCCAACTTATTGACTTTATACCACTACTTAAGTTTGCTTCTATCCCTCCTCCCTTTCAAGGACTCTAACCCCATATCTCCCCTTACCGCTTCATTACACGTTTTGGAAGAACAGCCAAGTATCTTCTTAGCTGCTCCTAGCTGAATGGATTCTAAGGAAGCTGTCTGCCGTTTATTACAAGCCCACACTTCACTACCGTATTCTAAAGTACAACCGTCAGTCGATCTATTTCTTTGGAGACTGCCAGGACTCCTCAATCTATAGCTAGCTCATGGTGAGTTGTTACAAATGTATTTGTTTGATATCTCTTTTAGGTATTGTAACAAGGTGGCCTTGCTTTGGTCTCTTAATTCTCGAACGTCATTGCATTGTTACATGTTCTTCAAACCTCGTTCCCAGGCTCTCCCCACGTATGAAAAAAATTAATAATGGGAAAGACTGTTCTGCAAGCAAACGCATCCATGACCATCTTGCTACAAGTACAAAAAAAATATCTAAAAATGTAAAAATATGTAGCGATGGAAGTGCCAAAAAGTATTCAAACAAAGGTGTAAGGATAGCATAATCACAAAGTTAAACATACATACTCCCATCCCTTCATCTTTTTCAAATGTTAGCACGGTTGCGCTGATCTATGCAGTTTGTCACGTGTTGTATCAAGCTGTGCTAGAGATGCCTTCCATACCCATAGTATTCATGGCCCTTGTAATTAGAGTTATTTATGTT
Organism: Phakellia ventilabrum; assembly: GCA_963921505.1. NCBI lineage: Eukaryota > Metazoa > Porifera > Demospongiae > Axinellida > Axinellidae > Phakellia > Phakellia ventilabrum. The sequence continues at coordinate 20,962 of CAWUFV010000007.1, read as the reverse complement.
GCAGTTGACCACCTATTTCTTCTGCATATATAAGTGCATTTATTTACTGCTCTCTTTTTTCCTTTCTGTACACTCAGACGTATATATAATGCATGTATTGTATTCAAGTTTCAGCTGCTTTGTCCACGACGGGCATCCGTAGTCTCGATCTCATGACTAGCGTGGTCTGGCCACGAGTGTCACAAGACTAGGGCATCCGGTGTCACAGGAAATTCGGTCGCTAGGAAATTCTGTCGCCTAGGACGTACTGGAAACCCGCGACGAAATTCCTAGGTAATTCCGTCGCGCTTAGGAAATTCTGTTGCGACCCCAGATACATCAAGGTGCTGAAATTTCTGGTGATGCTTTACAGCAGCGATGGATCAGCTAACGTATGATGATATTCAACGATACCTACGCACTGGACAGCTAGCTACCTAAAGAGCTTGGGAAGAACCAGAAGGATGCCTTGAAAGAGTATTCTTATTTCAGAGACCAGAAGTACGCTGACCTGCAGGTTGATGTGTCTTCCTAACACAATTATGTTACAAAGTCAAGAACATACAACTCACATACTTTGCAGGTGGTATCTGATAGCCAAAAGAGGCAAGTTGCGTCTTGATGGGAACGAATGCAGGGCCTTCATCTGAAGTGCCTTCGAAGGTGTAGAAATCCTTCACATCATTGTCTATCTCTACTGAAATGCTAGCTCATCAGAATGGCAGCCTTCCAGGCCGAAGAAAATGTTTCAATGCCATCGATGTAAAGAGTGGTACCACACCAACTGAATTTGTATATCTAAGAGGACTTTGAGTAGCAAGGATCCTTGGTTTTGAGGATCTTGTTAACTTTGCTACCTTCCACTGCATTCATGCATTTTCTATTCATGCTCTTAAACTAGTTCTTTATTTCTGTATGCAAGATACGATAATTATATTGAATTCGAATAGCTGCTAATATACATTTGGCCAGTTTGTTGTCTTAGCTAAGCTGGAGTAGCTACTGAGCAACAAAATTTCCTAAGCACGACAAAATTACCTAGGAAATTTCGTCGCGGGGTTCTAGTACGTGACATTATTTCCTAGGAAATTCTGTCGCCGCGACAAAATTTCATAGCAAACTTAAAACTTGTGTTAACATTTATTGAGGCTCACCTCTGACCGCAACACATTATGTAATACTTTATACATTTGCATGTACTCTGTAAACGTGCTGTGCTTCCGGTGTGGGCAGGACAGGGAGCATCATTCAGGCTTGCACTGCATCCATAGTTGACACTCCACCCTCACTAAGTATTCTCTCTTCATATTGTATGATGTACTTGTGGAGGTGCTTGTATACGTACCCGGAGGCATTGCCTCCGGGAACGGCCCTAACACCCTGTCCTGCTCTGATCACATCAGTTTCATTTGCTGAATGATGGAATTGATTATGATATCTTTTAATAATAATAAATAATGCGACACAGGAGCTATAAAATATGTGATAAAGAGACTAGCTTAGCTACCCCATTTACTACAGAAGATGGGCGGTGGGAGGGGAATTGGCAAACTGCTTCTATCTTGCCCGTTAGTGAAATGCTGTCTAGCAACTGCTGCACTGTACTGACCACTGACTGCAAATGCTTGTTGCTAAGCTGTGTTGAGAAGCGTGGGTGGAGCCACGCATGCGCACCTTCCTGGCCCAACGCTGGGCGTGGCCTCTCAATGTTAAATGGCCGGCACGTCACGGCTAGACGTTTCTTCAGTAAAAATGGTTTATAGAAACGCCCCCTTATTTTAGCAGAGATGGCTACGCCAGAGTCAGCTACAGCTTTCAGAGTGTTCAGGGTGTTTTATGCTGACTTGCTGGAAGGAATTACGGTAGGTATACTGTTCCAAATAGAAATTTTGCAATGGCAGTTTTAGCATACTTTCTATTGCACTGCATTGTGTAGCAGCGCATTGTATCATAGTGATTTTGTATTGCTAGTGGGTTGTGCTATAGACTCTAATATCTATGGTGCTATTAGCACGACCCTTTATAACAAAATTACGGCAATTTTTACAACACAACGGGTCGTAATAATGCAGAAATTTCCGGTTGGGAAGGGTTAGGGTTTGGCTAGCTAGGGGCTAGCCGTTGTATTTAGAGCTTGCTGGGTTGCGTCAGTTTTGAGCTACAAGCTAGTGCACAAATGTGCATGGGTGTGCGTTAATCAACAAAGCTAGCTGCTGCAAAACAGATACTATATATTGCACTGCACTGGTGTAGCAGTGCATTATAACTCAGTGATTGTGTATTGCTAGCAGTAAAAAAGAGTCGTGCTAAGTTGCTAAAACTTGTCTCCTGCTAGTTACACATTTTGAAGACCTGCAGGAGCTGAGGTTAGGGTTAGGGGTGGGGCCAGGCTAGCTGCGAGTACACTGACTGTACATACATTTGTAGGCCGTGGTTAGAGGAAGTGCATACACATTAATTATGTAGCCTGGCCCTACCCTCGTACCCAGGCCTCCTCTCGCAGCTTTTTTCGCAGCTGTGGAAAAAAAGCGTTTTTTTCCACGGCTGCGAAAAAAAGCTGCGAGAGGAGGCCTGGGTACGAGGCTGTAGGTATTGCATGCTGTAAATTTCTTTCAAACGGAATTTGCTACAAAACTAACGAGATTACATGATTGAGAGGGCGGGTGCAGCTGTTGTCATAGTGAACTGAATGGCTAAAGTGACCACAAACCGTGGGCAAACTCCTCCTGACACAACTCAAGCAGAAATTTAGGATTTCCTTTCTCAATATCTCCACAGTGCATGGGATTACACAAACGATATCCGAGTTGGGAGGAGTCCTGGTGGCCCTGCAGCTGCATGCGAAGCTTCGCAGCTCTCTGAGCCTTTGCTCAAGTTGGGTAAAAAATTGAAAATTAGCTTTTTTGCTGCTACTGAAAAATGAAAAGTCTTTGCTGGTACGTATCTCTGGATCCAGGTAAGCTACGAACATCGGGCTTTTTGCATTCTGCAAAGCTGTTTTTGTACTACTAACTAACGTTGGTCTGGGGTTCTAGCGTTGTTGCATGTGAGATTTGCATACTAGATTGTCTAGCCCGTTTTTAAACTTTTATCAAGCCTCATATCTCCGGTGTTACTGGAGCTATTACAGTCTCGATCAGATATATTGCAGATCTATCTGTTAAGCAACTATACCTGAAAGATCTTTGAGATGACAGTCTTTGCTCCAACTTGGGTAAAAATTCGAAGTTACATCACTCTGTCAGTGACAGAAATGAGCCAAAGCAAGCAGCTGCCCCACCACTCTGTAGAATCGAAACACTTGCAATTCCTGCTGTTTCTTACTCAACTTACCTTGATTATCAGCCTACAAACTGTTCTGCCCCAGGTACACTGCAAAAGTAGAAGGGTTACTTTAACTCAGCTACGGTTATCTCAGTTGCAGCATCTAAATGAATATTGTACACATCAGTTGCATGCAAAAACATAATAGTTGTGTATAGTACCTATGTACGAGAAACATGTTGGTAGTCATGGTCAATGTGTTGGAATGCATGTTTCTAATAACAGCTGGTTACAAGGTAAACTATGTTGTGAGAGAATGAGCTAGGGGAATGGAGGAGTAAAAGGTACATTACACAGTCATAACTCCTCCAAATCCCTAGCTCATACTCCCAGTCTGAGGGTGTACATTCCAACAAACCTCACCCTTATTCCTACAATACTATAGTCCATAAAATAAAACCAATATGCCTTTGATGGCCGATACACACAGTAAGTAGACTGCACTTGTAAGCATGATAGTGAAGCTGCAACTGAGCTAACCATAGATTGGTTAAAGTAACCCATTAATTTTTGCAGTGTAGCTATCGTTTTCTCGAGATACAGACCTCAGTAGTACATTCGTTTTCTGTCGGTAAAATTTCTTTGATGTTAATTAACATCCGGTAGCACTTCCATTTTAAAGAAATTTCGACGGCTGTGGGTTAACTGTGTATCAGGGTAGGTCACCAATCTACCCAAGCTCTGTCAGCAGAGTCTGACCGCAACTGCTTCATGTTGTGGGAAAATCCACAAGGCGCTGCTGAACCTTGTCCCTAACCAGGGACTTGAGCCAGCATGCACTATTTAGTCTCCAATGTACAAGAAAAAGAAAGCAGCACTAACCGATGTGGCAGGTGTACCCAAGGCCTCCCATGTCCAGATTTTATCTCACAAATGTAGAGAAAAATTGGGGATTAAGACTTCCCACAGCCATATTTATCTTGGGTACTCAATGGGGAGCAAGACTTCTCATGCCCAGATATTTCCGCGGCCATTGCTGCAAGATAAACTCCTGGCATGGGAGGCCTTGGTTCAAGGTTAGTATTCGTAAAGGATTTCTCTGATTACTTAATTCTCATGCCCAGACAAGACTGCCAAAATTCCCTAAGGTTAGTACTCCCAGTAAAATGAGTTTGTCAGTCCTATCAGGAGCTGATGAGCGCCGAAGGCGCGAAGGAGCGTGCAACTACCGCATACACGCGAGTGCCATCCAAATCCAAATCATTAGCGAGTCAACTTCCAAATATGGAAACCAACCGTTCAATCAAGCGTCATAATGACGACACAGAAAACCCACGTGTCCCGTAATAGCTATGTGAGAAATTTTACACTCACTCAGATTGCTCTTTGACCAAGCCGCAGCGGTATGGGCCGGGCCGTATGGCCAAGCGAACGGCTGAGAGTGAGAGCGAATTGCAGCCAATTGCAAAGCGTGTGAGATTTGGAGATGCTGGGATCCCTCATCGTTTTACTCCTGCTTGTTGGGAAGCGGAGGCTCTGAAGACCCGATCGACGATAAACGTCGGCAAAGCGCTACCGCTTCCTTGTTCCGTAGTCGGCGCCGCTTCTTCGGTGGAGGTTCAGTTCCTACTTCGATCTCTTCTTGGATGTCTTCGGAATCTAACAGCAGTTCTGCCATCTCTTTTCTACATCGCTACTTGTATATACTAGTTCTGCCATCTCGAGGTTTTTCCCACGTCGTCGCATGACCGTAAGTAGGTGACAGACCGCATGACGCAGCGAGCGCCTCACCAAAACGGAAATACGTAGGTAATTTGGATTTGGACGGCACCAGAGTTACACGCTCCTTCGCGCCTTCGGCGCTCATCAGCTCCTGGTCCTATGAACCAAAACTGGATTGTTCCATTTTACTAGGGATATGCAAGCATAACATGCTCATGTAGCTTATACAGAGGCATGTGTGAACAGGTACTTGCTATATTAGGTTACATTATAAGGGCTATAATAAAATTGCACTTAGAGGTAGGTCTCATTCTTGGGGAGCACGCATATCATGTAGACATCATCACACGCCGGGACTATTTTCGTGAGTCAGTCAGTTGCAAGAATAATACCTGTACCAAGACCAGTATAATGCTGGAGTTGCTACGAAAACAAGACTGATATTTCATATTTAAAACCAGCCAAGTATTATTCACATAAATCAGCCAACTGAAGGTTGTACTCAGCAATAGGTCTAAGCTAAATGCAGCTGTAAAATGGATCAACTTGGTTAGACAGTACACCTTCCAGCGAAAGTGCTGACATAGCAATTTCGTAGTATGCTTTCAGTTAAACATCAATATCATGATTAAGAATCTCCATAGGGTGAAAGAACATGGAAGCATGTGCAAAAGTTTTCTGATGAATCTTGCATCATCAGGTAGCGGCGCTTTTTGGGAATTTTGGCAGTCTTGTTGGTTGCGAAAACACGTCTTATATGTTACTTTTAGCAGAGATTTGGAAGCTTTCATTTTGTATTACGTAATAGGTGTGTTGGTGCCATCCCTACGTAGAGAGTCTACCGACTCTCTGATACCATACTAGTCACGAGGGGAGCCTGGGAACGAGGCTAATTCTGAGGCTTCAGGTATACAGTGCTCCAGACAAAGAGAGTAAAAAGTTATGATTTTCATATATCTCACATCATACTTTTGATAAACCCAATTCAATGTCACATTACTAGTAACCTATTGTAATACAGTAATTTTTTTGGCCTTCAATGTGTCCTAAATCGGTGAACACCTTTTTATCATTTTTCTTCTGAGATTATGGAGATTCAGACCTTAAACTGAGGTATTATTTTGTGCTCCATAGACAATCTTTGGAGGGTAGTAACCTCAGCCTAATAGCTAAGTCCCTGCACTTTTGGCAGTAGGGCCTCAACGGATGTTTTAAGGTTACGGGCACCAGTTTGCTCATTATTATTCATAGAGAGTAGCACGCGCTTTGGCTTCCGTTTGCAGCAGCGTGAATATTGTTATGCTACTTTGATCCCGGAGGTTCCGAATTCTGCGTCAGTTTTCTTTTTACTTACAACAGTTTCGACCGTATTATAGCTATATTCGTATTCTACGCACACTGGGCTAGGGCCAGACGTAAAGTTTTCGCTTCTGCGACTTCCGGTTGAGAAGTTATGGCCGTGCCTGCTCTGCTAATCAGTCAGAAGCGGCTATTATTTTAGCTTCATAGCGCTGTCATGGAAATTTTTGTTGATAGAAATGGAAGATCGCTTCGTGTGGACCTGAAACGAGTTGAAATCTCGCCGCTAGCGCTCGATCTGATGCCGTAAAGACCGCCTGAACGGTACAATCTGACGCAAACAAACTCGGAGTTACAGCAACCATATCACTCTACCATGGTACCTTTGAGCTCTGAAAGCGCTGCAGTTGTGAAGAACTACTACCAGGCTGCCGTTTAGTCGTTGCACCTAGCCTGTAGGTAGCGGATTCGCGGCGGTATATGCATGCTTCTTGATAGCTTATAAATATTCGTAAACCCGTACCCGTAACCTTAAATGGCATAAAGTTTTTAGCATTTTTCTCCAATTAATATTGGTGTTCAAGCCTGAAACCTTGAGTATCACTCATAGACATACTAACCTACATGTATATTTGATCCAAATGTTAAATCTTAACTCCTTACCTATAACAAAATATTGTTTCATATTTCCCCAAACTCTGCATGGTACATTTATGGCTTTTGTATTGGCTATAATATTATAAGTAACTAAAAAATATTTTACAAAATGAAAGAACATATAGGGATGGAATCCCCAAAAAGCAACCAAACAAGGTAGGAATGGTACCACAATACCCTTACGGATTGTCATCCCTATATCTTTTGCCATTTTTGCAACTAGTATACGTAAGTGCTAGTTACATGGGACGACAGGATGTTAGATTGTGGTGTAGATGATTAGAACGTACTTTGGTATAATAGAGTAATGTTTTTGGAAATGTGTTCCGTACTAACTGTTGGTGAAGTGAAAGGGTGTTGTTGCAGGTGGAAGAGTGTAGTTGTCATTGTAAGTGTGGATTGTGGTGTAGAATGTGGGGTAAGTGGTGCATGTATGTAGTCTAGCCTAAGAGTGTGTATTGCTGCATGTGGAGGATAAGTTGTAGTGTGAGGGGGTGATGTGTGTTGCATTGTGAAGCGCTGCAATTGCCATGCACATTCTACTGGCTGTGGATATGGCTGGTGTGGCATGCCAGGGATTGGTCTGTGTGTGTGTGTGACGTGTGTGTGTGTGTGTGTGTGTGTGTGTGTGTGTGTGTGTATGTGAGTGAGTGTGTGTGTGTGTGTGTGTGTGTGTTGAGGTTGGAAAAGTGGCAAAAGATATAGGGATGACAATCCGTAAGGGTATTGTGGTACCATTCCTACCTTGTTTGGTTGCTTTTTGGGGATTCCATCCCTATATGTTCTTTCATTTTTTAAAATGTTTTTTGTTACTTGTTTCTGTTGTTTTTTGTGGGGAGGAGAAAGGTATGAATGGTGTTTAGATGGTGTGGTTGTGTGGGGTAGATGAGCGTTATTGGCTGTATCCACATGCTCCCATTCATGATAAACTAACAACAGCTATAATGTAACAGACACAGAATGCACTTTGCACTGCAAAGCTTTCAGTGGGGCTATAATGTAACAGACACAGAATGCACTTTGCACTGCAAAGCTTTCAGTGGGGCTTAAAGATACAGCAGAGTAGCAAAATACAGCTAATGTGAATTGTAGCTAAGCGCCTACCGACTTGAGAATGCCACTGTACACCCACACATTCTTGTATGTAACATTGTAATGGCAGACAGCTGTCTACAGCAGTTTGCCGACTCCATTTAATGCACATCATGGAGGTTAGTATGGTCTGTAATGGTCTAGCAGTTGTATCAGTGTTCTTACTATTATAACGTAACTACAGCAACTCACTTTGGGTCCGTCATAAAGCGTACTCCAAGTATTATAAGCGTCTAAGCAGAACAGCTCGTCCATGCTCGAGGCTGCGTTTCCGGTGTAGGCGTAACCATCGCTTAATGCGCAGAACGGAACGGAACAGAACGGCGTATAGCGGCAAGTACTTGCCTCGAGCGCTTGAGAATCTCTGCTGAACGGTTTGAGTTGTTTGAGAACGCTATGGTGTGGGTGCACTAGCCCAAATCCAGTAGCGCTTCTTCGCGTTTGAATTATTGTAATCGCTTGAGTCATTGTTGTGCTATGGCCTCAGAAGAAGAAAGAAGACTGAAAACGATTTGCCGATTTAGCGACTTGCCGATTTGGCACTTCAGCGATGCTCTCTGTCAGCGTTAACAGTCTTGTTACTGTTGAAAACACTCGAGAATGACAGGTATGGTCCATAAAAGCTTATGACTAAGTCTAGGGCAGAGTTTTGAACATATCACTTTGTACACGTACAATGGGGCAGCCATTTTTTTTGGAGCCATCCCTATAGGAAAATGTCAATTTTGAGAAAACTATTTTTGTATGCATGCTCCGGAGCCTGGGTGTAAGGCTCATGATTTACATAGACAACATACTTCTGGCTGCCCCTTCTCCCAAGGTAGTGAGCAAACACACCGAAATCATGCTTGACCTTAAGCTTCTATAGAGCTTAGGTTTTATAATCAACTGGAAGAAGTCCAATCTAGTCCCTAAGAAAGTACGGTAGTATCTGGGACTGATGGTATATTCCTCACAGATGAAGTTGTTCCTAACCATACATGCAGCTAGCCACTGTAAGAACAAGTTTGTTATTTTAACCCAGCTTTGTTTACCTCAGTTGCAAAAGTTCTGGAATGCATCCCTTATAGTGGGCAACCTTAACAGAAGATGAATAAGATTTGAAATGAGATTTAGAGTGCAGTTTGAAAGGACATGATTTTAATATCAGCTGGACATACACCCCTTTTTCTGGAAAGATGAATATTGCCAATGGGTAAACATACACCCCTTTCTCCAGAAAAAGGGGTGTGATGTTGACACTGCACTCTAAATCTCTGTTAAGTTTGCCCACCAAGGTATTTCAGAACTTTCTTTAAGTCTACATACAGTTACACAAGCCTGTGAATATACAGTTTCTTCTGTACAGTGTAAGTGACACATAAGCAGCAATTCTACTATGTATATTTGCAACTCCTTTGGAAGAACACCCAGATTTATCCCACGCAGCTTCCTTAAAAATTTTAAAACCCAGATGTGTTTGCCACAGTTGCAAAAATGTAATGGTGGAGCTATAAGTAAGTCTCACTCAGAACAAAAGTGGAAATCACAATAATTGTATAGCATACTAGAAACAGGTAATAGTCCAGACAGCAAGAATGCGGGGTGACTCAGGAATGTGCAGTATTCATAGTTAATAGCAACATACTATGAGTCAGCAGTCTAGAACACAAATACGAGTATGAAAAGCAGTTACAGGCTAGAGTTTGTTCAGCAAGCCCTGTTACTGCTGCTGCGTATGAAGATCATAAGTTACTATTTAGTCGATGATAGGCCTCAGGCAAAGTATACAAATCCTTATTTAAGTTCACTGCTGGCAATTTACAAAATTTATGATGGTGCACAAAGACAATACCCTGCAGACAATACAGAGGGAGCAGAATGATGCCTAGCTACAGGTTTTTTGCTTCCCACTTGAGCCTGAAGGTGTTTCCACAAGCACTGGTGGATAACTCGAATGGCACAATTCTTGATGCGTTCAGGGCAGTCTCTGTGGGGAAACAATAAGCCAAAGTGAACATCGCAGATGCATGAATTAAAGACTATATGCTAACCTTAATACTAGCCCACATGTGGCTACGAGATAAAGTATGGGTGGGGAAGCCTAGGTAAAATTCCAGGATGAGTCACATACACTGATGTCATGTAAACGTGACTAAGCACGTACTTCTGCATGACCCAAAAAATGGTATCTACAGTTGCAGCTGGAAGGAAATTGTCACACTTGTGCTGTGAGTGATATATTTGCTGAACTTATCCTTTATACCGTAGTTATAGTACCATCCTAATTAAAGTGCCACTTCCACTCAGAGGTCATTTGTGTTGCTCTAATTGGGGCTTTCATTTCTGAACAGTAAAGCCAATCTGTGGTATAATCACTGCAAGTTTGAGCCCTGACCACTGTGGAAGATTGGAGGTATGGGCTATTACTGTTTTCGATTCATAATTTATAAATTAAGTGCCGGCCAACAGTTGTAATTACTTCTTTCTGGTGCTATAATTAGGGCAAATACAGTAACTCCACACTCCACTCTATCATAACTCCATACTCCACAGCTACATCCAAAGAAGTGAAACTTTCAAGCTGCTCTTGTTTCTAACTGTGGAACCTGCCACAGTGACTCAGCTTTTGCCACATGCAAGAGGGAAAGTGTTGCAAATTGTTTTTCTGCGCTGTGTGATATAAATCTGGGGAGTGGAGCCTGGGAACGAGGCTGATGTAACTGAAACATAATAGCCTACTGTAAATACTTACTACAACCCATTTGCCAGAGAGTGGCATGTCTAAAACAGTGGGTGGAGGAAGAGTAGGTTGCTACTTAGTAGCTAGTAGTGAGTCACCTTAGTGAGGCTGCTATATGTTTAATAGTGACATCCATTGGGATTCCCTTGGGGAGATCACTCTTTTTTCTACCGAGTAGATAAAAGCAACAAAAGGCGGCATGAGGAATTTATCAAGTATTTTTTCATTTTTGATACGATAAACTCAAATGATCAATTATCAGAGTATCTCAAATATTTGAGCATACCCGCATAACTTGTGCAGAACGAAGAGGCGTTCCTTCCCTTCCCCCCATGCAACTTGTTGCAGCAAGTGTGACTGGGGATGATGTACATTATGCAAGCTACTCAGCAACCGATGATTGACCACCAGCACGTATAATAATTGTCAACCACACGTACATTTTCCCAATGCCAAATGTTGACCATCCAACAAGATGCCTCTAGTAACTCGGTCGTGGTGACTTGCATAAAATAAATGAAAAAACAGTGAGTTAGCTACTCATGTGATGGATATATGCAAGCCCAGCCATGAGTTACTCATGGAATGAATTATGCAAACACTCCATTGATGGTCAATCCTTGTTGATTGCTTGTATTACAAGTCATCAATATAATTATGTAGTTGACAAGCACAGTTCCCTAACTCCTTGTTCTACTTGTGGGAGGGTCTAGGCATGAGACTGTAATCAATCGTGAATATTGTTATTAGGTGTAATAACTTGCCATTTTCCACTGACATCACGCGTATGTGGAAGGTTCAATTATTACTCCGCGAATCATGGCTGGGGGGGGGGGCAGTCACGCAATTGCAGTCAATGGGGAAACCCTGAATGAGATACGCTGTAACTAAGCCTATGAATCTCCCACGTCTCATTGATCAGCCAGACTTAGTAAGTTAATTTTAATTTGGTGTGATGATGAGGAGCACATGCATATGCTTATTACAGAGTATATAGCTAGCTAATTGTTATGGTTTCTACAACCCCAGGATCCTGAAAAGCTTGCTGCGGAACTGTATGCCAAAGATGTTATCCTCCAAAATACTCTAGATGAGGTAACCCAAATCAGTAATTTAACCAGACAGCAGAAAATGTTCCAGCTCCTGGCAGCAGTGAGGTCCCAGCTACCCAGCTCATTTGAAGTGTTTCTTAGTGCCCTGAGTGAACGGCCAACTTTGGAGGGACTTTGCAGGAGAATAAAGGAAGCCTACTGTACGTAATTGTTCTCATGTCATGTGACGGTAAAATCATTCTGAAAAATGCCCACACAGATAAGCCCAGTGCTGTTGAGCCTTCCTCCTCCGCTGATTCTGCGTTACCGTCTGAATCAGACCCCATTAGTCGGAACCAAAGTCTACCCTTGACTTCAACTACTGATTCTGAGCTAGTATCCCATAATGTAAGTTACTAGTGCAGTATGTACCAGTATATAACTTAGGGGAGGCATTCATGCAGTATACCAATGCTCACATAATGTATATTGGAATATTTCCTCTCTTAGGGTGGCAGTAATGAAATGGCACCAGAAGAGCCCTTTTCAGGCACAAAAAAAGATCAGGTTTTCCTAAGTGATCCCAAGACTACAGCTGGTAAACTGAAATCACTCCCCAAACAACTTCCAAGGTAAGTTCACTAATTTGCAAGATATTATTGGGGCAAACCTATGTGATTCTCACACTACAGTGAGACATACAGCACATGTGTCCTGATATACATACAATAATTATTTTAGCTGATACATTTTAAGCTGTATGCGCAACATTGCACCACCACTTGCAGCCATGCAATGGTGAGTGAAGGCAGCTTGCTACTGCTCCGTAACTTTCATGTATGCTTTGTATTAGCATAATTATGTAGATATATGACAACTGAAAGACTAATGAAAAGCAAATTAATTCAAAATCTATTGACATGTGTACAAGTTACAGACTCCAGCTCTGACAGTCAGTTCAAAGATTACACCTTCTATCTACCATCAGTGGTATTTTTACTGATATAAAGACCACACAAACTCCAGTTATAAGCTAGAATGGAGCATTCAAATATCAATATTAGCTTTTCGAAACTATATCCTGGCATTGGAAACCATTTTCCGATATCTGAAACCATTCTCCAACATCAGAAACTGTTTTCCAACATCGGAAACGGTTACCCGATATCGGAAAGTAGTCCGAGACTGTTTCCCAACATTGTGAAGTGAATCCCGAGTTTTGACATAATTTCCGAAATCGAAAAGACATCCTCGGCCACGACATTATTCAATTACATCTGCTTCTATTTGCCCGCTATACTTTACACTCGACAGTGTGATTATCTATAATTTATATATAAGTACGTTATGTAATATTTAGACACCAGTTGGTAGTGCATTACAGGGTTTAAATAGTTAGTGTGTGAGGGCAATATAGTAGCTAACGGTTAAGGGCAGGATAATGCACGAGCCGAAGGTGAGTGCGTTCTGCCCAATACCGTTACTATATTGCCCGAGCGCACTAACTGGCCCTGTAATGCACTGCCATCTGATATCTAAAGTATTTAGTATACTTTCACTGACCTGAGACAGCCATAGCTCTAGTGGGCGTCTTTTAGAAAGTGTGCACTATTTTACTTAAGGTAGGAAGGGAAGTTGAGTAGGGTTGAAGCCGAATCTCCAAACCAAGTTGATGGCTATGTTGGCAACATCCTAGCCTACACCCATATGACAATAGGTAAGCACCTAATTACCCCCTCTGCTTAATATTCACAAAAAAACAGGCCAAAATCCTATGCATGCTTTTTCACAGAAACACTTCAAATCCGGTTTTACAGCTAAATCTGCCTTGCTATTCACAAATACACTCATTTCGCAATCCAGACTCGCCAATCAAATATTGCAACAATCCACGCCTGCTACAGTAGATTCACCCCAGGGTTATGACAGTCAGCCTACTCACAAGAAAACTACGCATGCTTTTCTCCCCTAACCCCTCCCTTGCTACGTTACACACGCACACAGCCTAGCTACAACTCACCACTGTTTTTGCCAGGACCCCACAAACGGCAGCTAGCTGCGAAAATGGGCGGAGTCTACGAGATAGAAAGGTCACTTTCCTAAAGACAACTGACTAGAGAAGACTGGATGACCATCTGTCTGGCAAGCTGCCTGCTAGCCTTTCAGCTACACTCACAAATACTACTACAGACTTCAGGCTGGATTTTACACACAAACAGCCTACTCAACACTACACACGGCCTAAACGGCATCTTATAAAAAATATTTAAAAAGTGTTGAAAGTGAACATCAAAGTAGATCTACCACTCGACCACATCAAAGTGCCGAATTTGCCCTTGAAAGTGCCGCTTTCCACATCAAAGTGACACACCCCCGCTGTTGATTCCGGTTTCCGCCATGGGAAAATGTAATTAGTGCAATGAATCTCATTAACTTTACATAGCTCACGTTATCTTGCTGATTGCTCATTAATTAGTTTTACGGGGATTTTTTCAATTTCCCTTGCTACCTTAATGTACACCAAAGTGTGTATTAATGTATTTAGTATAAGCATACAGTCATGTGATCGATCTTGAACCTTCAGATTCGTCAAAGGTCACGTGGGTAGCAATAATGTATGAATAATACACTTCTGCACAATTTGACACAAGCAACATCCGGGATTAATAGTACGTATGGGGTGCCGTTTGTGTCAAAATTATGTAGAAGTGAATTATTTATATATAATGTACTTTATTTATATATAATGTACATTATTTATATATAAAGTGCATTATTTATATATAATGTGCATTATTTATATATAATGCATATTATATATAAATAATGTGTATTATTTACATATAATGTACATTATTTATATATAATGTGCGTTATTTATATATAATGTGCATTATTTACATACAATGTGCGTTATTTACATATAATGTGCATTATTCACATATAATGTGCATTATTTGTATATAATACATATCATTTATATATAATGCATATTATTTATATATAATGTATATTATTTACATATAATGTGCATTATTTATATATAACGTGCATTACTTATATATAACGTTCATTATTTATATATAAAACCCACCTACTATACTTCATGCATAGGCCAGGGTGGGCTTTTAATGTCATAATTTGTCCCCTCAAGGCTACAAGGGAAATTATGGCTATAAATTTGTCCCTCATGGCCTTAGCCATAAATCCCTGGCAACCCGTGCTATAACTGTTATATGACCCACCTGATTGGTCCACCTCTGCGCATGCTCATAAATACTATAGCAACGACAAGTCACAAACAGACTCAAAAAGAAACGATGGCTTGTAGTTTCTCTCCTTACTGTCTTGGCATGTGTGAATGGACAGACTGCCTTAGTGCTGCCTTTGGTGTTCTCTGGGATCAATCCCTTAGCCAATTCAGAGAGCTGCTGTTCAGAAGCCAACTTAAAGCGGGATGACTCGTTAGAAGCCGTTGGAAAGCGGGGCTGGTCTTTGCTGGAGCTTGGGCGGAGCTGCTCTAATTGCGGAAGTGGGCGGGAAGTATCTGTCTCTAATTGGAGCCCGCTCGAGTAGCCTGGGCAGTCTGTCCATTCACACATGCCAAGACAGTAAGGAGAGAAACTGCAAGCCATCGTTTCTTTTTGAGTCTGTTTGTGACTTGTCGTTGCTATAGTATTTATGAGCATGCGTAGAGGTACGAGATAGGTGGACCAATCAGGTGGGTCATATAACAGTTATAGCACGGGTTGCCAGGGATTTATGGCAACGTAAACAAACCTTGTCCTCGGGCTCCGCCCTCGGACTCGGTTCGTTTACTGCCATAAATCCCTGGCCCCGTGCTATAACTATTACATAATGTATATTATATATAATGTGTATTATTTACATATAATATACATATAATGTGCATTATTTATATATAAAGTGCATTATTTATATATAATGTGCATTATTTACATATAATGTGCATTATTTACATATAATGTGCATTATTTATATATAATGTGCATTATTTATATATAAAGTGCATTATTTATATATAATGTGCATTATTTACATATAATGTGCATTATTTATATATAATGTGCATTATTTATATATAAAGTGCATTATTTATATATAATGCGATAATGCATGCAATAATATCGATAACGAGTACCGCTTCAGGTGTTCACGTGAAATTGATTACAGTCACGCTTAGCTCACGTGAGCTGCATGTGGCCAGTATGCGATGATGTCATGACTCCAATTGATGAGCATGTCACTGTAATGTATCTATCAAAGTTATGCCCCACCCTCCCTAGTAGGAGGAGGGTCGGGCAAGGGTGGGAATTTGAATGTCAAACGCAGAGAAATCAACACCCTCTCCCACCCGCACCATGGGACATTATTCCATACGTGATAACAAAATACTATGTACCTACTCCTGACAAATTTCATGATGTATTATGTACTCTTAAGTACCAGTATAAATTAACCCAAACAAGAAGCGCCTTTAATGTAGCTAATAGTTGTTTATCAATGTATGATCCATGACAACAGGCAATTAGAATTGAGTTGGACACTATTCACAGCAGTGTAGACCCTCACCTAGTTAGTGGGTGTGTCTGGTATGCAACAAGAGGAACACCTGTCTGCTAAGCATGACTATAAATGAGTTGACTTTGTGCAGGCAAAGATCAGTTATAGCTAAAGATGAGATGGACATGTAATTAAAAAGGAAATGGTTAATATAGGGATTGATGTGGTTGTCTGACTTTCAGTCAGGAGTAACTACAGACAACATCTTGTAAGAAGTGCATCTCATAAGCAAACTCCTGTTTCAATTTGCTCCTGAGCTACATACCTACTCAGAATTCTGGACTGAAAATCAGATAGCTATGTTTGTTTTAATCTTTACCTTTTAGTAGGTCTAAATTGTATTTAGATCATGTAGAGATCTTCCTTTGAAATGATAAGGGCTGGCACTACATGCCCACATACGAAATGTAACCTTTATTGTTTATCAGTTTGCGACAGACAATAGGAACTGAGTCAAACATTTCACAACAATGTATATCTCACATGGGGTGTGTCTGGTATGCAATCTAGGAGCAGGTGTGGACTCAGGCTGTAAATTCTAGTTAAATACATGACCCTGAATAACCTGAACTGTCTGGCCCTCCCTTTTTTCCTTTGTGTGAGGTACAGGTGCAAGGAAAAAAGGGAGCAGTTCAAATTATTCAGGTTCATATATTTAACTAGAATTTACAGCCTGAGTCCACACCTGCTCCCAGATTGCATATACCAGACACACCCCATGTGAGATATACATTGTTGTGAATAATGTTTGGCTCAGTTCCTATTGTCTGTCGTCATGGATCACAAACTGATAAACAATAAAGGTTACATTTTGTATGTGGGACACACCCTTCATGTAGTGCGGCAGCCGTAATGCATGGACAGGTGTCTTCTTGTTACATACCAGACACACTCACTAACTAGGTGAGGGTATAGCTACATTGCTGTGAATAGCGTCCAGCTCAATTCCTATTGCCTATTGTCATGGATCACACATCGATAAACCACTTTTAGCTACATTAAAGGTGCTTATAATTTATACTGGTACTTTAAGGGCGACATTTTTACAATATATCGTGAAATTTGTCAGGAGTATATAGGTACATAGTATTTTGTTGTTCACTCTGAGGTTGTTACTTTTCCAAAAATGGAATAATGTCTCATGGTGTGATGTGGGGCGGGGAATACTGGGGAGAGGGAGTTGATTTTTAAGTTTCCCCTGGGGGTTGGGCATTTGACGTTCAAATTCCCACCCTTGCCCCACCCTCCTTGTACTAGGGAGGGTGGGGCATAACTTTGATAGATGCATAAAGCTTTATTAAAAGCAGCCTGGTTGCTCTAGAAAGTGTCTACAAACACTGCCACATCAGTTTTTGGCGAGCTAAGAAGGATGTAAATTGCTTCTGAGCGTTGGAGACGCTAGAGCATTGCTGCTACAAGCCAGGGTAAGCCAAAATGGGAGTAAATTTTTACAGAGGGCGAAAGTGAAGTATTATTGAGTGCCAGTAGCTCTATAATGGGCTGAGCTACAGAAATTTGCTGCGTTTTTGCCACATCCGGTTGTCAGAGTGTTAACAGTATCGACAAATCAAATTGCAGAATGTTTTGAATTCTATTTACTGATTGGCCGATGCAGTTAACGCTCTGCAAACCAGATGTTGCAAGAACTCTGTAGAATCATGGCACTTGTGCCATCTGAAATACAGAATGTACTCCCGTACTAGTTTTGGAAGTATGAGCCTCTGAATTTTGGCATATTATTATTACCAATAACCAGAGGAGGTTGCCCTTTACAACACATCACTAATTCTAGCAAGTCGTGTTTGTAGTAGTCTTGTCCCTAGACCTTGACCCCTGCTGAATGGTCTGGCGGCTTTCAGCACAATCCTCAGGCTTCATTAAATATTCATAATTTAGTGGATACGTAATTGCAGGAGCCCATGACCCAAAGGGAAGGAGCGTTGAACTAGTGATTCCACCTGTTGTCGAATAGCACCTACAAGAAAACTCCATATATGGAATACCTAGCAGTTATGCATGGCTGGTTTACTACTCCACTAGTGCTAAGTAAATTATAGCGCTTACATAGCACTTACCATATAAGGAGTGTTGGGCAAGTGCTATTTGACAACAGGTGGAATCAGCATACATGCACAAGTTTAACGCTCCTTCCCTTTGGGTTATGGGCTCCTGGTAATTGTGAACCGCTAATTTACCCATAGCGAGAAGCAATGCTAGCTCAGCAAATGCATAGCAATAGCGAGCAGCTTAAAATTTTGTGAAATAGCTGTAGCAAGTGAGCTACCGGCATGCACTAGGGAGAATGGATCATTGTCTCCTTTGTGGGAAAGAAGTACCATCATTGTCTTGATGAACTATTCACCCACTAGATACGTCTCTTGTCGGACAGTACAAGTAGCCATTTCACTCTTCGCCTTTCTTGAATACTTGCTTGATGATTTCATACTAACACATGTAACAAAAAATGCATTTTCTAAAACTTTATTGGTTCGTTGAAATTTCTGACAAAAGAGCAATTAGCTGGTACTTTTTAATGAAGACTGAGGATCCTGCGCAATGTCACCAGATGCTCTTCCGGGGAGGCGGGCGTGGTCTGGGCACGAGACTATGTTTGTAGGGCCTCTGCTTGTCACATGACTACTCAATGAATTAGAAAAGGTCAACGATGGCCAACCTCCTCCGGTTGAAATTTGGTAATAATGATATGCCAAATTCAGAGGCTCATACTTCCAAAACTAGTAGGGGACACATTCTGTATTTCAGGTGGCACAAGTGCCAGCGTTGTTGCAACATCTGGTTTGCAGAGTGTCAACTGCATAATTTGGCCAATCAGTGAACAGAGTTCAAAACATTCTGCAGTTTGATTTGTCGATACTGTTAACACTCTGACAACCGGATGTGGTAAAAACGCAGCAAATTTCTGTAGCTCAGCTCATTATAGAGCTACAGGCACTCAATCCTACTTCACTTTCGCCCTCTGTAAAATTTATTTCCATTTTGGCTTACCCTGGCTTGTAGCAGCAATGCTCTCGCGTCTCCAACGCTCAGAAGCAATTTACATCCAACTTAGCTCGCCAAAAACTGATGTGGCAGTGTTTGTAGACACTTTCTAGAGCAACCAGGCTGCTTTTATTAAAGCTTTATAGTGACATGCTCATCAATTGGAGTCATGACATCATCGCATACTGGCCACATGCAGCTCACGTGAGCTAAGCGTGACCGTAATCAATTTCACGTGAACACCTGAAGCGGTACTCGTTATCGATATTATTGCTTGCATTATATATAAATAATACACTTACCGGTATATATAAATAATGCACTTTATATATAAATAATGCGATAACGGTAATATTATCGCAAAATTATCGCATTATTTATAAATAATGTACATTATATATAAATAATGCACTTTATATATAAATAATATATAAAGGGAGGAGGGATAGAAGCAAACTTAAGGAGGGATAGAAGCAAACTTAAGTGGTGGTATAAAGTCAATAAGTTGGATATTGAGCGGTATCCTAGAGTACTATTAGATGCTGAGTGGGAAGTGAAACCATGTAGAGGTAGGCAAAGGAAAACTTGGATGAAAGTAATTAATGAATTGCTGCTGCAGTTAGATTTAGATAGCCAAGAGGTATTAGCTGCAGATAATATTAATTTGTTTTTAGATACGGTAGACGAAGCGTTGAGGGATAGTGAATACAAGGACTTTAATGACAGCTTGAATACTAAAGTTAAGTTGAATCTGTACAAGTCTTTCTGTAAGGAAATAGAATTCAAGAATTATTTGCAGGGGGTAGGTGATCCGGGTACAAGATTATTGTTTAAGTTTCGGTCAGGTACGAACGGTCTGAATGAAGAGTTAGGAAGACATAGGGGTAAAAATGATGATAGGCAGTGTAAATTATGCAGGGGTGAATGTGAGAGTGTGGTACATGTTCTCTGGGAGTGTCCAGCATATGTCAGCATTAGAAATAATTTCATGGTAGAATTAGAAAATCTATTGTGGGGGAGGTTTGGGGAGTTTAGTACACTTGATAATTTTAATAAGGCAAGTTTTATTTTAGGATTTGAGAATTGGAACAGGGATGATTTTAAAGCATTATTAAAGCTAGTTAAGAGCTTTGTATTATTGATATGGGAGACTAGGAAGAAGGAATTGTATGGTGATCAGGATTGTGTGATCTCTGGTTGTTCTTGCTCTTGTCCTCTGACTGGAGGTCTTACAAGCTCCGCCTGCGTCTGTGGGTGCGTGGTCAATGGCGTAAGCGCTACGGCAGCAACATGAGTATATTATTATTATATATAAATAATGCACTTCATAATTATATGTAAATAATGCACATTATATATAAATAATGCACATTATATGTAAATAATGCACATTATATATAAATAATACACAATAATGCACATTATAAATAAATAATGCACATTATATATAAATAATGCACATTATGTATAGGATAGATCACTGCGTAGCGGGGTGTATGACCCGTTATCTACCGCGGGAAAAATTATCTCCCGCGGAAGCCGAGGAAGTACGAGGGCGAAGCCCGAGGTACTTCCGAGGCTTCCAAGGGAGATAATTTTTCCCAAGGTTGAT
>OY997399.1:5449821-5629729 GCA_963921505.1 Phakellia ventilabrum | reverse complement strand
TGTATCTTTGATACAGCGCCCTATATGTTTGGTGGGCTTCGTAGTAGTTCCCTTCCCGGATTTTCTCCTGCAGCTTCTCGGCCACTTTGCTGCTTCTGCTCGTAGAAACCGGCCTCCCTCTGCCTCTGCCAAACTTTGCATTTGAGGCCATTTTTTTTTGCATGTGCAGAAAACATTTCCTTCATTCAATTGGAGTGCTAGTGAGCAGCCGTCATTGACGTCAGTTTTAAAAGCCGGACTTCCAGAACCTTGCTGCTTGGCTTCTGTTCTTGAAATATAGTGGTCCAGAGAAGGCAAAGTATAGTACCTCCGGTTTTTCGAGCGTGAGATGTCGCCTGGCCTGGCCCCCCTGGCCCTGGCCCTGGCCCTGGCCTGGCCCCTGGCCTGGCCTGGCCTGGCCTGGCCTGCCTGGCCTGGCCTGGCCTGGCCTGGCCCTGGCCCTGGCCTGGCCCTGGCCCTGGCCCTGGCCTGGCCTGGCCTGGCCCTGGCCTGGCCCTGGCCTGGCCCTGGCCTGGCCCCCTGGCCCTGGCCCTGGCCCCTGGCCTGGCCCTGGCCTGGCCTGGGCCTGGCCCTGGCCTGGCCCTGGCCTGGCCTGCCCTGGCCCTGGCCTGGCCCTGGCCTGGCCTGGCCTGGCCCTGGCCTGGCCCTGGCCCTGGCCCTGGCCCTGGCCTGGCCTGGCCTGGCCTGGCCTGGCCTGGCCTGGCCTGGCCCTGGCCCTGGCCTGGCCTGGCCTGGCCTGGCCTGGCCTGGCCCTGGCCCTGGCCTGGCCTGGCCCTGGCCTGGCCCTGGCCCTGGCCCTGGCCCCTGGCCTGGCCCTGGCCTGGCCCTGGCCCTGGCCTGCCCCCCCTGGCCCTGGCCCTGGCCCTGGCCTGGCCTGGCCCTGGCCCTGGCCCTGGCCTGGGCCCTGGCCTGGCCCCTGGCCCTGGCCCTGGCCCTGGCCCTGGCCTGGCCTGGCCTGGCCCTGGCCTGGCCTGGCCTGGCCCTGGCCTGGCCTGGCCTGGCCCTGGCCCCCTGGCCTGGCCCTGGCCCTGGCCCCCTGGCCCCCTGGCCTGGCCCTGGCCCTGGCCCTGGCCTGGCCTGGCCCTGGCCCCCTGGCCTGGCCTGGCCTGGCCCTGGCCCTGGCCCTGGCCCTGGCCCCTGGCCCTGGCCTGGCCTGGCCCTGGCCCTGGCCCTGGCCCTGGCCCTGGCCCTGGCCCTGGCCCTGGCCTGGCCCCCTGGCCCTGGCCCTGGCCCTGGCCCTGGCCCTGGCCTGGCCCTGGCCCTGGCCCCCTGGCCCCCTGGCCCTGGCCTGGCCCTGGCCCTGGCCCTGGCCTGGCCTGGCCCTGGCCCTGGCCTGGCCTGGCCTGGCCCTGGCCCTGGCCTGGCCTGGCCTGGCCCCTGGCCCCCCCTGGCCTGGCCTGGCCCTGGCCCTGGCCCTGGCCCTGGCCCTGGCCCTGGCCTGGCCTGGCCCTGGCCCTGGCCCTGGCCCTGGCCCTGGCCCTGGCCTGGCCCTGGCCCCCTGGCCCTGGCCCTGGCCCTGGCCCTGGCCCTGGCCCTGGCCCTGGCCCCCTGGCCCCCTGGCCCTGGCCCTGGCCCTGGCCCTGGCCTGGCCCTGGCCCTGGCCCTGGCCCTGGCCCTGGCCCTGGCCCTGGCCCTGGCCCTGGCCCTGGCCCTGGCCCTGGCCCCCTGGCCCTGGCCTGGCCTGGCCTGGCCTGGCCTGGCCCTGGCCCTGGCCCTGGCCCTGGCCCCCTGGCCTGGCCTGGCCCTGGCCCTGGCCTGGCCTGGCCTGGCCCCTGGCCCTGGCCTGGCCCTGGCCTGGCCTGGCCTGGCCTGGCCTGGCCCTGGCCTGGCCTGGCCTGGCCTGGCCTGGCCCTGGCCCCCTGGCCTGGCCTGGCCTGGCCTGGCCCTGGCCTGGCCTGGCCCCCTGGCCCTGGCCTGGCCTGGCCTGGCCCTGGCCCTGGCCCTGGCCCTGGCCCTGGCCTGGCCTGGCCTGGCCTGGCCTGGCCCTGGCCCTGGCCCTGGCCCTGGCCTGGCCCTGGCCCCCTGGCCTGGCCTGGCCTGGCCTGGCCTGGCTGGCCTGGCCCTGGCCCTGGCCCTGGCCCTGGCCCTGGCCCTGGCCTGGCCTGGCCCTGGCCCTGGCCTGGCCTGGCCCCCTGGCCCTGGCCCTGGCCCTGGCCCTGGCCCTGGCCTGGCCCTGGCCTGGCCTGGCCTGGCCTGGCCTGGCCCTGGCCTGGCCTGGCCTGGCCTGGCCCTGGCCTGGCCTGGCCCTGGCCTGGCCTGGCCCTGGCCCCCTGGCCCTGGCCCTGGCCCTGGCCTGGCCTGGCCTGGCCTGGCCTGGCCCTGGCCCTGGCCTGGCCTGGCCTGGCCCTGGCCCTGGCCCTGGCCTGGCCTGGCCCTGGCCCTGGCCCTGGCCCTGGCCTGGCCCTGGCCCTGGCCCTGGCCCTGGCCCTGGCCTGGCCCTGGCCCTGGCCTGGCCCTGGCCCCCTGGCCTGGCCTGGCCCTGGCCCTGGCCTGGCCTGGCCCTGGCCTGGCCCTGGCCTGGCCCCTGGCCTGGCCTGGCCTGGCCTGGCCCTGGCCTGGCCCTGGCCCTGGCCCTGGCCCTGGCCCTGGCCTGGCCCTGGCCCTGGCCCTGGCCCTGGCCTGGCCTGGCCTGGCCTGGCCTGGCCTGGCCCTGGCCCTGGCCTGGCCTGGCCCTGGCCCCTGGCCTGGCCTGGCCTGGCCTGGCCTGGCCTGGCCTGGCCTGGCCTGGCCCTGGCCTGGCCTGGCCTGGCCTGGCCCTGGCCCTGGCCTGGCCCTGGCCTGGCCTGGCCTGGCCCCCTGGCCCTGGCCTGGCCTGGCCTGGCCTGGCCTGGCCCTGGCCCTGGCCCTGGCCCTGGCCTGGCCTGGCCTGGCCTGGCCTGGCCTGGCCTGGCCCTGGCCCTGGCCTGGCCTGGCCTGGCCCTGGCCCTGGCCTGGCCCTGGCCTGGCCTGGCCCTGGCCTGGCCCCCTGGCCCTGGCCCTGGCCTGGCCTGGCCTGGCCCTGGCCTGGCCCTGGCCTGGCCTGGCCCTGGCCTGGCCTGGCCTGGCCTGGCCCCTGGCCTGGCCCTGGCCCTGGCCCTGGCCCTGGCCCTGGCCCTGGCCCTGGCCCTGGCCCTGGCCTGGCCCTGGCCCTGGCCCCCTGGCTGGCCTGGCCCTGGCCCTGGCCCTGGCCCTGGCCCTGGCCCTGGCCCTGGCCCTGGCCCTGGCCCTGGCCCTGGCCTGGCCCTGGCCCTGGCCTGGCCCCTGGCCCTGGCCCTGGCCCTGGCCCTGGCCCTGGCCCTGGCCCTGGCCCTGGCCCTGGCCCTGGCCCTGGCCCTGGCCCTGGCCTGGCCCTGGCCCTGGCCCTGGCCTGGCCCTGGCCCCCTGGCCCTGGCCCTGGCCTGGCCTGGCCCTGGCCCTGGCCCTGGCCTGGCCCTGGCCCTGGCCCTGGCCCTGGCCCTGGCCTGGCCCTGGCCCTGGCCCTGGCCCTGGCCCTGGCCTGGCCCTGGCCTGGCCCTGGCCTGGCCTGGCCCTGGCCCTGGCCCTGGCCTGGCCCTGGCCCTGGCCCTGGCCCTGGCCTGGCCCTGGCCCTGGCCCTGGCCCTGGCCCTGGCCCTGGCCCTGGCCCTGGCCCTGGCCTGGCCCTGGCCCTGGCCCTGGCCCTGGCCCTGGCCCTGGCCCTGGCCCTGGCCCTGGCCCTGGCCTGGCCCTGGCCCTGGCCTGGCCCTGGCCCCTGGCCTGGCCTGGCCCTGGCCTGGCCCTGGCCCTGGCCCTGGCCCTGGCCTGGCCTGGCCCTGGCCCTGGCCCTGGCCCTGGCCCTGGCCCTGGCCTGGCCTGGCCCCTGGCCCTGGCCCTGGCCCTGGCCCTGGCCTGGCCCTGGCCCTGGCCCTGGCCTGGCCTGGCCCTGGCCTGGCCTGGCCCTGGCCCTGGCCCTGGCCTGGCCTGGCCCTGGCCCTGGCCCTGGCCCTGGCCCTGGCCCTGGCCCTGGCCCTGGCCCTGGCCCTGGCCCTGGCCTGGCCTGGCCTGGCCCTGGCCCTGGCCTGGCCCTGGCCCTGGCCCTGGCCCTGGCCCTGGCCCTGGCCCTGGCCTGGCCTGGCCTGGCCTGGCCTGGCCCTGGCCCTGGCCCTGGCCCTGGCCCTGGCCCTGGCCTGGCCCTGGCCCTGGCCCTGGCCCTGGCCCTGGCCCTGGCCCTGGCCCTGGCCCTGGCCCTGGCCTGGCCTGGCCTGGCCCTGGCCTGGCCCTGGCCCTGGCCTGGCCCTGGCCCTGGCCTGGCCCTGGCCTGGCCCTGGCCTGGCCCTGGCCCTGGCCCTGGCCTGGCCTGGCCTGGCCCTGGCCTGGCCCTGGCCCTGGCCTGGCCTGGCCCTGGCCCTGGCCCTGGCCCTGGCCCTGGCCCTGGCCCCTGGCCCTGGCCTGGCCTGGCCTGGCCCCTGGCCTGGCCCTGGCCCTGGCCCTGGCCTGGCCCTGGCCCTGGCCCTGGCCCTGGCCCTGGCCCTGGCCCTGGCCCCTGGCCCTGGCCCTGGCCCTGGCCCTGGCCCTGGCCCTGGCCCTGGCCCTGGCCCTGGCCCTGGCCCTGGCCCTGGCCCTGGCCCTGGCCCTGGCCCTGGCCCTGGCCCTGGCCCTGGCCCTGGCCCTGGCCCTGGCCCTGGCCCTGGCCCTGGCCCTGGCCCTGGCCCTGGCCCTGGCCTGGCCCTGGCCCTGGCCCTGGCCCTAGTGTGAATGCTAAGAGTTGTTCATTATGCATGAAATGTTCCGGGAATTTTGACTAACCCCAACCAGAGAACAGTGGCCTCCGCTAAGCTTTCACTAACCCTAGTGTGAATGCTAAATTTGTTCATTATGCATGAAATGTTCCGGGAATTTTGACTAACCCCAACCAGAGAACAGTAGCCTCCGCTAAGCTTTCACTAACCCTAGTGTGAATGCAGAAATGTTTCTCTATGCATGAAATGTTATGGGAATTTTGACTAACCCCAACCAGAGAACAGTAGCCTCCGCTAGCCTTTTCCACTAACCCTAGTGTGAATGCAGAAATGTTTCACTATCCCTATGTTATGTGAATTTTGACTAACCCCAACCAGAGAACAGTAGCCTCCGCTAAACTTTCACTAGCCCTAGTGTGAATGCAGAAATGTTTCACTATGCATAAAATGTTATGGGAATTTTGACTAACCCCAACCAGAGAACAGTAGCCAGCTATTGTTCTCTGGTTGGGGTTATACCGTCACTAGGAATGAAGCTAATGATATGCTTTTCTTTCTTTAATTGCAGGAGGTGTTTCCCCGACCTGCCTTGCTTGCATGATCCACCTTCATGGGTTGTAGACACTGCAAACTAAGGACCATATGGTTCTGTGGTGTCTATATTTCATGCTTGTGGAATTTGCTTGAACTCACTCAACCCTTGAACTCTTTGTTCGAACTAATTCTTATTATTTTTCTTTTGTTCATAACTCTATTATTTCCATTTGCCTGATTATATAGTTTCTTCTTCATTTTCTGTTTTTACACATTCTGGAATAATTTCCTGACTCATCCTCCTTAAATATCATCGCTTAATTTGACTCGACCTATATATAATTTTTCATGAATGGTATGCATGAGATAATTACTTAGGGGTATGAGAGCATTACAGACGCACTGTGGAGTGCGCGTGACTCCGCCCACGCCCGAACCTCACCCGGCCCGGTGAAGGCCTTAGCTTACTGCACAAGTGCAACATTTACTGCAATTATGCAGTATGAGCTCTTTCACTGCAAAATTCTGACTATTTAAAATTATATTGGTACAGAGGTGACATCTAGGCTGCTCTACAAACAGGCTATCCCACGGGTCTATACTGACGGCATAGATCACGTAATGACCATGGCTAGCGCTACTACCCATTGCTGTGATCCCATTTCTGTCACTGTGGTGGACACAGCAGTACAGTGACCGTGTAGCTGACGTGCATTAATGTATTCGAAAGCTATTACAACAACAAGTTTGCACAGAGGGCCGTTATACAGCTAAAACTGAACAGCACCACCATACATTATGCGCCGTTGCTAGGGAGGCCTACGCCCATTTTCTGCCAAAATCGGCCATTTTGCTGTTTTAGGGGTTAAACGTGTACTTAAAGTATAGGCGAAAGCCATGGGTAGCACTGCTAACCATGCTGACGTGGCACTTCTTCTTAAGTACTGTTGTATAGGGAAGTTAATGAGCAAAAACGGGCAGACATTTGCACATAGATCCAACCTAGAGTTGTATTTCATCGGCTTTCGATTATAAAGACTGAATTTTTTTGTCCTTCTTTGCAAACTTGCTAAAATTTTTGGCGTGGAATATTTCATCTTGGAGAACGAGATTTTAGGCTTTGCATTACAACTGGAAGTTTCCACTAGCCCCGTTTTCATGCACGAGTAAGAGCTATTTGTACTTGATGGAAACGAGTTGCTTCCACCGCCCAGCAATAGCTACATGGCTAGCAAACGGCTGGCAATCCTACTGAATGGGCGGGGCTCATTGCATGCACGTGACTATTAAGAGGGTGCTATACAGTCGTGTTGCAGGAGAGCTCTATCGTATCAAGGTGAGACCGATAGAATATAAGTCCCACTCTAATATGGGCCTTCATGTAGCCATTACACGGATCGAGCCAGCTCGAGAAGCCCGAGCCCCACCCCTTCTCGGTTCGGGAAAGGTGGGCTCTCAGCTCCCCCAATGCCTCTGTTACCTTAGCCCAAGCCATCTCTATCTGAGCAGCATTATAGCGCAACAATGTATGCATAGATGTATGTGCTAGAATTGTCCAGTGAAGCTGAGCTACCAGGGTTTTGATGGCTATCCATGATAGCCACGAAAAACATTAAAATACTCGGAAGGAGCAATGCTATGTATGTATGTATGCATTCATTCATTCCAGGACTCGCTCCAGGAGGTCCTAGCAAGAGCGAGCGAGCACTGGAGAGGCTCGTGTAGGTGAGTCGTCAGGGTTAGGGTGGTCACACAACATGCAGCCTTTGGTTGGCCCGATGATTTCATATCAAGCATCCATCAATGGCTCTTACTATGGGCTGGTATCCGTATGGCAGTGTGGCTTGATAAAGAAATCATCGTGGACTGACTGACTGGCTGTGTGACAGATAGGTATCTAGTGCGGGCACGTAAAACATAAGTCACCCTCTCTGCCTGCCCTAAGCCCGGGCTCTTAAGTACGTACGTGGCCAGTATATCTGCCTTGTGTGGTGTGTGTGTGTGTGTGTCTGTGTGTAGCTGCTAGCCATCTCTATCTGAACAGCATTATAGCGCAGCAATGTATGCATAGATGTATGTGCTAGAATTGTCCAGTGAAGCTGAGCTACCAGGGTTTTGATGGCTATCCATGATAGCCACGAAAAACATTAAAATACTCGGAAGGAGCAATGCTATGTATGTATGTATGCATTCATTCATTCCAGGACTCGCTCCAGGAGGTCCTAGCAAGAGCGAGCGAGCACTGGAGAGGCTCGTGTAGGTGAGTCGTCAGGGTTAGGGTGGTCACACAACATGCAGCCTTTGGTTGGCCCGATGATTTCATATCAAGCATCCATCAATGGCTCTTACTATGGGCTGGTATCCGTATGGCAGTGTGGCTTGATAAAGAAATCATCGTGGACTGACTGACTGGCTGTGTGACAGATAGGTATCTAGTGCGGGCACGTAAAACATAAGTCACCCTCTCTGCCTGCCCTAAGCCCGGGCTCTTAAGTACGTACGTGGCCAGTATATCTGCCTTGTGTGGTGTGTGTGTGTGTGTGTCTGTGTGTAGCTGCTAGCCATCTCTATCTGAACAGCATTATAGCGCAGCAATGTATGCATAGATGTATGTGCTAGAATTGTCCAGTGAAGCTGAGCTACCAGGGTTTTGATGGCTATCCATGATAGCCACGAAAAACATTAAAATACTCGGAAGGAGCAATGCTATGTATGTATGTATGCATTCATTCATTCCAGGACTCGCTCCAGGAGGTCCTAGCAAGAGCGAGCGAGCACTGGAGAGGCTCGTGTAGGTGAGTCGTCAGGGTTAGGGTGGTCACACAACATGCAGCCTTTGGTTGGCCCGATGATTTCATATCAAGCATCCATCAATGGCTCTTACTATGGGCTGGTATCCGTATGGCAGTGTGGCTTGATAAAGAAATCATCGTGGACTGACTGACTGGCTGTGTGACAGATAGGTATCTAGTGCGGGCACGTAAAACATAAGTCACCCTCTCTGCCTGCCCTAAGCCCGGGCTCTTAAGTACGTACGTGGCCAGTATATCTGCCTTGTGTGGTGTGTGTGTGTGTGTGTCTGTGTGTAGCTGCTAGCCATCTCTATCTGAACAGCATTATAGCGCAGCAATGTATGCATAGATGTATGTGCTAGAATTGTCCAGTGAAGCTGAGCTACCAGGGTTTTGATGGCTATCCATGATAGCCACGAAAAACATTAAAATACTCGGAAGGAGCAATGCTATGTATGTATGTATGCATTCATTCATTCCAGGACTCGCTCCAGGAGGTCCTAGCAAGAGCGAGCGAGCACTGGAGAGGCTCGTGTAGGTGAGTCGTCAGGGTTAGGGTGGTCACACAACATGCAGCCTTTGGTTGGCCCGATGATTTCATATCAAGCATCCATCAATGGCTCTTACTATGGGCTGGTATCCGTATGGCAGTGTGGCTTGATAAAGAAATCATCGTGGACTGACTGACTGGCTGTGTGACAGATAGGTATCTAGTGCGGGCACGTAAAACATAAGTCACCCTCTCTGCCTGCCCTAAGCCCGGGCTCTTAAGTACGTACGTGGCCAGTATATCTGCCTTGTGTGGTGTGTGTGTGTGTGTGTCTGTGTGTAGCTGCTAGCCATCTCTATCTGAACAGCATTATAGCGCAGCAATGTATGCATAGATGTATGTGCTAGAATTGTCCAGTGAAGCTGAGCTACCAGGGTTTTGATGGCTATCCATGATAGCCACGAAAAACATTAAAATACTCGGAAGGAGCAATGCTATGTATGTATGTATGCATTCATTCATTCCAGGACTCGCTCCAGGAGGTCCTAGCAAGAGCGAGCGAGCACTGGAGAGGCTCGTGTAGGTGAGTCGTCAGGGTTAGGGTGGTCACACAACATGCAGCCTTTGGTTGGCCCGATGATTTCATATCAAGCATCCATCAATGGCTCTTACTATGGGCTGGTATCCGTATGGCAGTGTGGCTTGATAAAGAAATCATCGTGGACTGACTGACTGGCTGTGTGACAGATAGGTATCTAGTGCGGGCACGTAAAACATAAGTCACCCTCTCTGCCTGCCCTAAGCCCGGGCTCTTAAGTACGTACGTGGCCAGTATATCTGCCTTGTGTGGTGTGTGTGTGTGTGTGTCTGTGTGTAGCTGCTAGCCATCTCTATCTGAACAGCATTATAGCGCAGCAATGTATGCATAGATGTATGTGCTAGAATTGTCCAGTGAAGCTGAGCTACCAGGGTTTTGATGGCTATCCATGATAGCCACGAAAAACATTAAAATACTCGGAAGGAGCAATGCTATGTATGTATGTATGCATTCATTCATTCCAGGACTCGCTCCAGGAGGTCCTAGCAAGAGCGAGCGAGCACTGGAGAGGCTCGTGTAGGTGAGTCGTCAGGGTTAGGGTGGTCACACAACATGCAGCCTTTGGTTGGCCCGATGATTTCATATCAAGCATCCATCAATGGCTCTTACTATGGGCTGGTATCCGTATGGCAGTGTGGCTTGATAAAGAAATCATCGTGGACTGACTGACTGGCTGTGTGACAGATAGGTATCTAGTGCGGGCACGTAAAACATAAGTCACCCTCTCTGCCTGCCCTAAGCCCGGGCTCTTAAGTACGTACGTGGCCAGTATATCTGCCTTGTGTGGTGTGTGCTGTGTGTGTGTCTGTGTGTAGCTGCTAGCCATCTCTATCTGAACAGCATTATAGCGCAGCAATGTATGCATAGATGTATGTGCTAGAATTGTCCAGTGAAGCTGAGCTACCAGGGTTTTGATGGCTATCCATGATAGCCACGAAAAACATTAAAATACTCGGAAGGAGCAATGCTATGTATGTATGTATGCATTCATTCATTCCAGGACTCGCTCCAGGAGGTCCTAGCAAGAGCGAGCGAGCACTGGAGAGGCTCGTGTAGGTGAGTCGTCAGGGTTAGGGTGGTCACACAACATGCAGCCTTTGGTTGGCCCGATGATTTCATATCAAGCATCCATCAATGGCTCTTACTATGGGCTGGTATCCGTATGGCAGTGTGGCTTGATAAAGAAATCATCGTGGACTGACTGACTGGCTGTGTGACAGATAGGTATCTAGTGCGGGCACGTAAAACATAAGTCACCCTCTCTGCCTGCCCTAAGCCCGGGCTCTTAAGTACGTACGTGGCCAGTATATCTGCCTTGTGTGTGTGTGTGTGTGTGTGTGTCTGTGTGTAGCTGCTAGTATTTTAATGTTTTTTGTGGGTATCATGGATACTCATAAGTGTAGTACATTTAGCAATTAATTACCAGTAGCAAGGTGGCCCAGGTATTATTTTCATGCAAATTGACAAAGGAACGAGAGTGTGTATTATAGCCATGAACTCTAGAAAATTTCACAACAGTACAGCGGTCATTCATACAAAGATAATGAGTGGTTGTTACATACATGTAGGTAGAAGTTTAGTCCTTTTTAACAATCTTATGTATCTCCAAATGTGAGGATCGCAGTGTGTACACACCAGCTATGTTGTCATAAACTACATCGACTGGGAACACTATTGCGTCAAAGCTTTCTGTCCAGGTATTTTGCCCTACTGTAAGCTGATACTTTGACTCTTCCACTTCCTGTAGGTGTGCCAGCAGCAACTCCCGTTCACGGAGACTGACTCTCAATACTTTACCGAGGAGAATCTGTGGCGCTGCACGAGTAGAGTGCTCTTTGACTAGAGCAACGATGTCACCTTGCTCTGGAATGACATCCCCATCTCCGTCATGTTTGGTGGTGGAGTTGCTGCACAAGGCTGTTCCTGCTACTGAAGAAGTAAGTTTAACTGCCTTTGCACTCTTGTCCTGAGTTGTACGCCGGTCGTAAACTTGCTTTTGCTGCATATGGGAGAGAATAAAGTTTGGTTCCAAGGAGCACAGCGCTTTAACTATCCTCCATTACCCATTAAGATAATTCA
Source organism: Phakellia ventilabrum (assembly GCA_963921505.1). Classification (NCBI taxonomy): domain Eukaryota; kingdom Metazoa; phylum Porifera; class Demospongiae; order Axinellida; family Axinellidae; genus Phakellia; species Phakellia ventilabrum. The sequence continues at coordinate 5,618,561 of OY997399.1, read as the reverse complement.
CATTGAAGTCATAATAATTATATAAGCATCTAAATTGTTGCTTACATAGCGACTTGAGTGCCTCATCGCATAAGCCACTGCTCTCTGAGTTTCTTCATCAGCCTCCACTTGACCATCCATCATAAAGGTTACGAACGCCGACCTCAGAGCATTGGGGCCAATACTCGCCCCTGCGTGCTCCTGGAAGATCCCCTGGATGTATCTGGTCCACTTGGACTCCGCAAAAGGCCCGCCATTTTCATCCTGTGTACAAGTGAGGTTAGCATTTCAAATAGGAGTTACAAAAATGAAATCAGCTATTACTTACCACAAACAGGTAGCCACGATCAAGATTTCCTTTGAGAAGAAGGGGCCGGTCCCTCTCCAGGAAATCGTGGAGGTGTGACGTCAGCACCTCTACGGGCACTAGATCGATATGGCGTGTACCAAGGTGTTTTGCATTTTTATACTCTCCCACTTGGAGCATGGCCACCTGCGGTCCATAATGTAGGAGATTTGACTGATCTTTGCCATTTGATTTGAATGGGCCGGAGTGTCGTTGTATTCTCAGGGTCCGGTATTCCTTCGCTCGGCCGGGTGGAACTGTTGTGTACAGCAGTAGTGTAGCATATTTTTGTGATTCCACTGCCCTGTCCAAAGGCCTCACTTGTGATTCGTACGATTCCTGCTGGTCCTTCACCACCTTTAATATCTCCTCCCAATGCAGCCACTTGTTTTCCCAACTGAGCTGTTGCCAACTCTTGGGACTAGTAGACGCCTCCTTCTGGAAACGACTAGTTAACGATCGGATGTATTGTTGAGCATCGGTAGTCTCTAAACCCTCCTGGACGGCAAGGAATTTCAGTCCCCTGTTTATCACCTGGCAGTAACCTGCGAGTGTGCCTGGCTGTACTTTGCGCTCCTCCTGTAAATACAAAAGAGGGTTAGTGCAAGTGTGTAGTGTTAAGATTACGTATGCGTGATATGGAAGTATGATTGCTGGTGTACATGGGGTGGATAAAATACCTTCAGAAAGTTTAGGAAGATGTCCACGATTTGTAGGTTGTTGAGGAACTCCAGTCGCGGATCGTACTGCGTATGCTTTTCCAAAAACCCCAGGAATGCTGCAAGTGAGAGTTTGGGACCAGTAAATATGTATCTTACAAGTACAATAGCCATTAGAATACATGTAGAGCGCATCAACAGGTAACTCACTGAGCAGTCTCTCCTTGGTCTTGCCAGCTGTTGTTGCTGATAGTGGCTGACCTCCTCGCTTGTGGTTGATGTCCTTTGTCCAGAAGGATGCGAGCTGCTTCATTTGTAGGTCCACGTCTTTGTGCAACTCCAGGTTGAGCTGCATCTTTCTGGTGAGCCTTGCAGCCTTTGCGGGGGGTGGGCCTGGTTGTTCCCCGTCTGAGTCAGACTCGATTGCAATGGGCAGCTCTAGGGCACTACTGCTTTGAGGTTGTGGATTGTCCTGCTGTTCATTAGGCACAGTGGGATCAATGCTTGGGGTGTCCTCTTCCCTTGCACTTTCCTGAGTGTTTTCAGCAGCTACATTTGTCTCGACTGGAACTTTGTAGAGCTGGAGCAGTTGCTGAGCCTGGTTTGTCGTCAGTACTGCAACGTTCTTTGCTCCTCGTGACACCAGCCCAGCATCCTTCAGGCAATTCAGGTGCTGAGAAGGGCAGTGTTGGTCTGTGCTCGCAATTTTGTTCTTCCGGCGCTGCTGTGTGGATAGGCTGATGTTTTCAGCGAGTTCGAACTCTTTCATCAAGTTCGCGTACAGTATGTATGTCTCTTCTCCTTCCTGGTAGCAAGGCAGTGTCTTCCCTGCCAGCTCAACTGTTGTTATTTCTGAGGCAGCCATTTACTTGATCGTCTTTGCTACAATTTGCCTCAAAAATGATGGTGGTGCCACTGCCACAGCATTTATACCCATTCAAAGTCACATGTCTGCTCTGTAGTCACACTTTGTACTGCATTTTTCTGCTAGCTAACACTCAAAGTGACACTCATTAGTAAAATATTTCATCACCTCACCTAACAACTGCTAACAATGCATAGCTTTGCTAGCTATTAAGCACTGAAAGTGCCACTAATTAATACAATACTTCAATACCACACTTCGTCTTGCACCCAGACCTTGGCTCCTCCCACTCATTCGGTGAGGGGGAGGAGACAAGTTTCTTCATTAAATGCTATTGTGCAGGTACTGCAGCTACATTCCTATCTAGAGGCCTAGAGTGGGCCAGTCCCTAACTAACCATATCCTTGGTTGTGCTATGGTGTGTAGCTAAGTAGCTGTTGTAACCTTTGTAAGGATATACCTAACCCTAACCCTAACCCTAACCCTAACCCTAACCCTAACCAGTGGGTGTACCGTAACCAATTAATGCTGCTTCATCAATATTTTGGGGGTTAGGGTAGTGTCCCTTACCAGGGACACACCCCAGAATGTGGCCATTTTTAATGGGTTAGTGATTCTCATAGCGGGGTAAGGTAGAGGGGGCAATTTTATTCATGAAGCTGGGTTGCGGTTTGTATACCATTGCTAGCTTTAGAGGTAGCAAACCAAACCAACCAAACCCCAAAATTTGGCCCAGTCCGACCTATCAAAACAAATTGTATCACTCCAGTGAGTATCGGACAAAAATATTTCAGGGACACTCACAACCCTACCCCAAACCCTATAAATTGGGCACCGCATGACCTACCAATGCAATTTGAGTCACCCCAGTGAGTATCGGACTAGACTTTTTCAGGGACACTCACAACCCTACCCCAAACCCAAAAAATTTGGCGCAGCGTGACCTACCAATACAATTTGAGTCACCCCAGTGAGTATCGGACAAAACCTTTTCAGGGACACTCACAACCCTACCCCAAACCCAAAAATGTGAGCACCACATGTCCTACCAATGCAATTTGAGTCACCCCAGTGAGTATCGGACCAGCTTTTTTGAGGGACACTCCCAAACCCTACCCCAAACCCAAAAAATTTGGCACAACATGACCTACCAATACAATTTGAGTCACCCCAGTGAGTATCGGACTAGACTTTTTCAGGGACACTCACAACCCTACCCCAAACCCAAAAATTTTGGCGCAGCGTGACCTACCAATACAATTTGAGTCACCCCAGTGAGTATCGGACAAAACCTTTTCAGGGACACTCACAACCCTACCCCAAACCCAAAAATGTGAGCACCACATGTCCTACCAATGCAATTTAAGTCACCCCAGCGAGTATCGAACCTGCCTTTTTGAGGGACACTCCCAAACCCTACCCCAAACCCAAAAAAATTGGCACAGCATGACCTACCAATACAATTTGAGTCACCCCAGTGAGTATCGGACAAAACATTTTCAGGGACACTCACAACCCTACTCCTAACCCAAAAATGTGAGCACCGCATGACCTACCTATGCAATTTGAGTTACCCCAGTGAGTAACGGACCAGACTTTTTGAGGGACACTACTAAACCCTACCCCAAACCCCCAAAAAAAGGCACAGCACGACCTACCAATACAATTTCAGTCATCCCAGTGAGTATCGGACAAAACCTTTTCAGGGACACTCACTGCCCTACCCCAAACCCAAAAAAAAGGGTGCAGCATGACCTATCAATGGAATTTGAGTCACCCCAGTGAGTATCGGACTAGACTTTTTCAGGGACACTCACAACCCTACCCCAAACCCAAAAAATTTGGCGCAGCATGACCTACCAATACAATTTGAGTCACCCCAGTGAGTATCGGACAAAACCTTTTCAGGGACACTCACAACCCTACCCCAAACCCAAAAATGTGAGCACCACATGACCTACCAATACAATTTGAGTCACCCCAGCGAGTATCGGACAAAACCTTTTCAGGGACACTCACAACCCTACCCTAAACCCGAAAATGTGAGCACCACATGACCTAGCAATGCAATTTGAGTCACCCCAATGAGTATCAGATAAAACTTTTTCAGGGACACTCACAACCCTACCCCAAATCCAAAAAATTGGGCACAGCATTATCTACCAATGCAATTTGAGTCATCCAAGTGAGTATCGGACAAAACATTTTCAGGGACACTCCCAGATCCTACCCCAAACCCAAAAAATTGGGACCAGTCTGACCTATCAACACAAATTGTGACACTCCAGTGAGTATCGGACAAAACCTTTTCAGGGACACTCACAACCCTACCCCAAACCCAAAAATGTGAGTACCGCATGACCTACCAATGCAATTTGTGTCACCCCAGTGAGTATCGGACCAGCCTTTTTGAGGGACACTACCAATTCCTACCCCAACCCCTAAAATTGTACCCAGTCTAACCTATCAACAAAAGAAAGGATGTAGCGAGTTGATTACAGCGAAGAGGAAGTCCAAACAATCGCATTGTATTTTGATTGTTACATTGCTGTGCAAAATGTTCCATCTGCCCAAAAGTGCAAGCAGTTTTTGGATGATCACCAGATGAATAGGTCACACAAGAATGTACGAGATAAGGTCCGTCAGATAATTGATACAAAACGTAAAGCTCTTTAAGCAATACTTCTATCGTACACATGATACTTATTATGATTGAGTTTGTAGGTTTTTTGTACAATTGATTAATGTACAAATCTCAACATTTACAAATTGCCACTTTAAATATTCCTTGATTAAGTCTGTTTTCAACTTAATAACTAAACAGAACATTTTTGTGCTAAAGCAACTACAGCAGTTATTAAAATTGAGTTTGTAATAATTTCCCTTTCATATTGTAACCACTGTATTTTATAACCTATAACTAGTAACTAATTATCTATATTCTAATCTATTTTTGCCAAAGGAACTTCTCAGTTTTCAAATGCAATTTTGTGAAAAACCCTTTAAAACTTTTTGCGCACAGTAATCATAAGTGTTAATTAATAACCAGCAATCAACTCTATCAGTGAGTGCACTCATACAACTGCTAGTAGACTGCAGTGAGTGAGGGCACTGATACAACTGCTAGTGAATGGTAATGACATTGAGTGCACTGACACAACTACTATTGGATTGCAATGAAGTGAGTACACTGATACAAATGCTATTGTACTGCAATGAGAGTGAGTGCACTGATACAACTGTTAGTGGATTGCAATCAAGTGAGTGCACTGATACAACTGCAATGACAGTGAGTGCACTGATGCAACGGCTAGTGGTTTGTAATGACAGTATGTGTACTGATACAACTGCTATAGACTGCAATGACAGAGTGCACTGATGCAACTGCTAGTGGATTGTAATGACAGTGTGTACACTGATACAACTGCTAGTAGACTGCAAGACAGTGAGTGCACTCATACAGCTGCTAGTAGACTACAACGACAGTGAGTGCACTGATACAACTGCAATAACACTGAGTGTACTGATGCAACGGCTAGTGGATTGTAATTCATACAACTGCTAGTGGACTGCAATGACAGTGAGTGCTATGATACAATTGCTACAGTAAATTTCAGTTCCGTTCGAATACCACGCGCTGCGTTCCGCGTAATTAGAATACCGTGTGCTGCGTTCTGCGTAATGAGATTCACAGACAATTCAAACGTAAGCGCGGCAACTGATGATGGCGATGTCTGCTGAGCCAGGACGTAAGACAGCTTATTCTGCCGATCTTCGCTGGAGAGTAGTGTGGCAACACATTGGAATGGGACTCACCTTCAGGAAGATTGCTGAGATCCTCAATATTGCTTGCAGCACAGCACAGGCCACATACAAACTCTTTGAGCAGACTGGTGGAGTTGATCCACGCGGACAACCTAGCAGGACTGATGTGAGGATCTTAAATGATGCTGATGAGATCTATATTGTGGGCTTGGTGCTAGAAAACCCCAGCATGTATTTACTAGAAATATGCCAAGAAGTATACCATGTTACTGGCAGGCAAGTCTCATCCCCTACAATGTGCCATCTACGTACTTGCAAGACATGGATTTACCAGAAAGAAGATTCAGCAGGTGGCGAGACAGAGAAGCATTATCCTCCGAGCTGAATTCATGGCTAGGATGCAGTCTTACAACCGAAACCTTCTGGTTTGGGTGGATGAGACTGGATCAGACCGTCGAGATAGCATAAGAAAATATGGGTATGCTATTCGTGGCCAGTATCCAGTGTGCCACCGCTAGCTTGAAAGAGGTCCACGTGTGTCTGCCATTGCTGCTATGAGCAGAGATGGCATTATAGCTCTTGACGTACACAAGGGGTCAGTTAATGGTGATGTCTTCCTTGACTTTGTCAGAGGCAGCCTTTCCCCAAAATGCAAGAATTTGATGGGATGGCAAGCAGATCCATTGTAATCATGGACAACTTATCAGTCCACCATGTCTCTGAGGTTGTACAACACTTCAGGCAAGCCATTATTATTGTCCTCTTTTGGCCTCCGTACTCGCCAGACCTCAACCCACTGGAAGAATCGTTTAGTTGTGTAAAATATTACCTGAAGAAGCATGATATACTTCTTCAGGCAGTTGATGACCCCGTTCCCGTGATTAAGGCAGCGTTCGAACAAATATCCCCTGATAAATGTGAAACATGGATTAATCATTCTGGATATGCCATGTAAAGATCTGCTATGTGTTGTGCAATCATCAAAAATAATAATTAATATGCAAATATAACTGTATGGATATGAATCAACATGTAGATATGACTGTATAGATTTGAATCAATATGTAAAATGCTAAATACTAGTCCAGTTGAGTTACATGCTCATCATATCTGACATAATCTTTTCCTTAAGTTTGCTGTATTGTTGCTGAGTTATTCCCCTTTCTCGAGAAGTGTATGCCATTTGTCTAACTGTTCTATACAGGCTGTACACATGTTCAATTTCTTGCATGGGGAAATGCCTGCCTGAGATGATGATGCTATATAGCGTACTATTGTCTGGAGCTTTTTAATTACACTTTTTAAGTAGGGCATATCCGGTGGATCATACGAACTATGTTTTTGCATTTGTATAAGGTGTGCCCACGCTCGTTGTTTTCCTCAGAAAAACTACAATGCTTACTTTTCAGTTTTTCTAAGATTTGGTCAACTTCCATTTTCTCCTTGTGTGCATCCGACTGATGAGTGGCTCTCTTAGTGGGCTCACCTCCTCCAGGTGAGCGTGATCGTTTTTTGCTCTTGATCACATCCTTGTTGCCAAAAAACCAAACGATTATCTCCCTCTTGTCCTTGTAGTCGGTATACATAGCTTCTAAGTCAATATCTTCAGATATCCATCGCTGTCGTCTACGAGCTCCGTGTCCGGGAGTTATGTAGCCAAATTCAAGCTCACCCTCCATGGCAATGAAGGAAGAAAACGATTCTGCCAAAGACTTCCTCGTGTCACCCACAGTTGCAAAATGAATGCTGACTCTTAGGCTATAGTCTGTTTTCTTCGAAGGGTTTATGACCTTAACTGAATATGAAAAGCTTTCATTGCATCGCCAAGGAGTATGTAAAGTTGTAGGTGATGAGACCATTATGCACACATCCTGTAAAATAAAGAAATAAAGCATGCTGCCCTATTTCTGATAGCATATTCTAGCCTTGGATCCAGGCCTCCACCCCGGGCCCGCAATTGGGAGCATAACCTTTAGTTATATCAATATGCTCTCTAATTGGAATTCACATGCTCAAGCTAACCTCTTCTTTTTAGTAGGGACAGAAAGGTTAGGAATACTTGTTTTAATGTTCTGAAAAAGATTGATTAATTGAAGATGTTTATATTTTGGTTCAGAGAGGGACACTTCATCTTCAACAAGGGACACTCCAGGACCCATAAGGGACACTCCTTTGACGTTTCCTTTGGAAAAGAGAGGGACGCAATAACTTTAAGGAGGGACGCTGCAGCACTACAAAGGGACGCTTTTTCGACCAAAACCCGGGCAAAAATGAGAAAGGACACACTTTAGGGACGATTTTTCGCTCCGGGGACGCAATTTAGGGACACAACCCAGAACCGTAACCATGGGTTGCACTTCAGAAACCCGAAAACCTCCGACTTTGAGTCATGGTATCTCCATGAGTTCTAACCCCACCCCGCCCATTATCTAACCCTACTGAGATCTTTACCCTAACTACCTTACCCCATGCCGAGAATCACTTACCCCACCTTTTTAATCTTACCCCGCCCTCTTCAACTTGGCCGCCCGGCCGAGTGAAATAATAACAGTATTTTGCAATATTCAATGGCCGGTATCTCCTTGACCATTGGACGAATCAACTCCAAACTGTCAGGAATATAAGATTGACCTTTGTTTGACCCTACCCCGCAAAACCCAACACTACCCCGCTTGTATAGCGTAACCCCGCAGGTTTTGGCAAAACCGTACATGCAGGGTTTGGGTCAGAATTCAGAGTCCCATAGAGGAACGGAATGAGGACCGATCGGTTCCAAATCGGAACCGGAATGGGAGTGACCGGAATGGAACGGAACCAGGTGGTCAGAGTCGGATTCCCATACCACCCGGAAGCGGAACGGGACCGCAACTCTGGCGCCCGGAATGGGGTTAGAACCGGAACGGATCCGAACGGGAACTGGTTATGGGGGCGTAGTCAGGGGGTGTGTCCGGGCATGACCTCCAAGTTTCAGCCGGATCGGACCTTTCTCCGAAGAGTTACGGCCGTTTGAAGTCTTCAAGTTTGGTCCAATAGGCCAAAGTAAAGTGCGACGTAAGTTTACTTCATTTTCTGGGCACTTTGCATAACCGCCATCCCATAGATCTGGGAAACCACTCCCAAAGCCATTTTCAGCACATCAGCAAGCTTTTGAGCCTATGAATTTACTATGGAAGAAAAAATTCCCGGTCTGGGAACTTACAAAAAAAAAAAAAAAAAAAAAAAAAAAAAAACAAGTAGAGAGCGAGCCGAGTCCAATGCCGCAGGTCCCGGTTCCAGAAAACTTGGGCGAGAGCGGGAACGTGAAGATTTAGGGTTAGGGTTAGGGTTATGGTTATGGTCCGATACCATGCAGAATGGAACCAGGGTACTGCCAGATTCGATTCCACGCGCCGGAACTGAACGGAAAGTCAGTCCGGGACCGTTCCGGTTCCATAGAAGTGGAATGGAACTGGGACTATGATCATCAGTCTGGAATGGGTATCTATACATCAGGGTCACACGCCCGTGTCGTCTGGAATGGAAGCCGTCCCCATCCGGGCGCATTCCGGTTCCAGACGTCACACGGCTGAGACCTGCTTGCGGAATGGGACTGGGACAGAGACCATCCTTTTGGAATGGGTTTCTGTACATCAGGGTCACACGCCGGTTTCGTCTGGAACGGAACCCGTCCGAATCCGGGCGCATTCCGGTTCCAGACGTGCAGGAATGGAGCTGGGACTGAGACAGTCATTATGGAATGGGTGTCTATACATCAGGGTCACACGCCCGTGTCGTCTGGAATGGAAACCTTCCAAATCAGGCGCATTCCGGATCCACACGTCGCTCGGGAGGCACCCGCTTGCGGAATGGGACTGGGACAGAGGCAGTCTGTCTGGAATGGGAATCTATACATCAGGGTCACACGCCCATGTCGTCTGGAACGGAACCCCTCCTAATCAAGGAACGGAACCGGGAACCGGCCGAACGGAATGGAGTCCAAGCTGGAACGGAACCGGCACAATCCCCGGTCCAGGTCCCGTGTCAAGGGAACGGTACCGAGGCAAACCCCAACACCGAACCCAAACCCGAAACCGAAACCGAACCCCAAACCCGGACTAGTCCCAGACCCATACCCTGATACCCCAGTCCCAACCCCGACCCCAATCCCGCCCACCAAACCCAACCCCCACCCCCAAACCCAAACCCAACCCCAACCCCAACCCTGAGGCAGGGTGTGTCCCTAAACACCTCCCCGAACCTCGACATGAAGGAAAAGGGCAAACCCTGCTCAAACAGACCCCAACCCCAACGCAAAACCCAAACTTCGAACCCTAACCCTAACCCTAACCCTAACCATAACCCTAAGGAGTTAGAGCTAAGTTCGAAGCTTGGAATCGGAAATGGAGGCGTTCGAGTCAAATTCCGAGCCTTGGAATCGGAAATGGAGGAGTTCGAGCTAAGTTCGATGCTTGGAATCGGAAATGGATGAGTTCGAGAGAAGTACCGAAGCTTGGAATCTGGAATGGAGGAGTTTGAGCAAAGTTCGATGCTTGGAAACAGAAATGGACGATTTAGGAGCAAAGTTCCGATGCTTGGAATCGGGAATGGAAGAGTTCGAGCCAAGTTCGATGTTTGGAATCGGAAATGGAGGAGTTCGAGCCAAGTTCCGAAGCTTGGAATCGGGAATGGAAGAGTTCGAGTCAAGTTCGATGTTTGGAATCGGGAATGGAGGAGTTCTATGCAAGTTCGAGGTTTGGAATCGGGAATGGAGGAGTTCGAGTCAAATCCAATGCTTGGAATCGGAAATGTTGGAGTTCGAGCCAAGTTTTGATGCTTGGAATCGGAAAGGGAAGAATTCGAGACAAGTTCGAAGCTTGAAATCGGAAATAGAGGAGTTCGAGCAAAGTTTCGACGCTTGGAATCGGGAATGGAGGAGTTCTATCCCAGTTCGAGGCTTTGAGTCGGAAATTGAAGAGTTCGAGCAAAGTTCCAATCTTTGGAATTGGAAATGGAGGAGTTCGAGCCAAGTTCGAGGCTTGGAATCGGAAATGGATGAGTTCGAGACAAGTACCGATGCTTGGAATCTGGAATGGATGAGTTCGAGCCAAGTTCGCTGCATGGAATCAGAAATGGACGATTTAGAAGCCAAGTTCCGATTCTTGGAATCGGGATTGGAGGAGTTCGAGCCAAGTTCGATGTTTGGAAACGGAAATGGAGGAGTTCAAGCTAAGTTCCGAAACTTGGAATCGGGAATGGAAGAGTTCGAGCAAAGTTCGAGGCTTGGAATCGGGAATGGAGGAGTTCGAGTCAAATTCCGAAGCTTGGAATCGGGAATGGAAGAATTTAAGCCAAGCTCGAAGCTTCGAATCGGAAATGGAGGAGTTCGAGCCAAGTTCTGACATTTGGAATCGGAAATGCAGGATTTCTAGCCAAGTTCCGACACTTGGAATCGGAAATGGAAGAGTTCTAGCCATGTTCAAGGTTTGGAATCGGTAATGGAGGAGTTCGAGTGAAATTCCGAGGCTTGGAATCGGAAATGGAGGAGTTCGAGTCAAGTTCGAAGCTTGGAATCGGAAATGGATGAGTTCGAGACAAGTACCGACGCTTGGAATCTGGAATAGAGGAGTTCGAGCCATGTTCGAAGCTTGGAATCAGAAATGGATGATTTAGGAGCCAAATTCCGATGCTTGGAATCGGGAATGGTTGAGTTCGAACCAAGTTCGATGTTTGGAATCGGAAATGTAGAAGTTAGATCCAAGTTCCGAAGATTGGAATCGGGAATGGAAGAGTTCGAGTCAAGTTCGATGTATGGAATTGGAAATGGAGGAGTTTGAGGCAAGTTCAAAAGCTTGGAATCGGGAATGGAAGAGTTCTAGTCAAGTTCAAGGTTTGGAATCGGAAATGGAGGAGTTCGAGCTAAGTTCTGACTATTGGAATCGGAAATGGAGGAGTTCGAGCCAAGTTCCGATACTTGGAATCGGGAATGGAAGATTTCGAGACAAGTTCGAGGTTTGAAATCGGGAATGGAGGAGTTCGAGCACAGTTCGACGCTTGGAATCGGAAATTGAGAAGTTCGAGAAAAGTATCGATGCTTGGAATTGCAAATGGAGGAGTTCTAGCGAAGTTTGAGGCTTGGATTTGGGAATTGAGGAGTTCGAGTCAAATTCCGATGCTTGGAATCGGGAATGGAAGAGTTTTAGCCAAGTTTGAGGCTTGGAATCGGGAATGGAGGAGTTCGAGTCAAATTCCGATATTTGGAATCGGAAATGTTGGAGTTCGAGCCAAGTTTTGATGCTTGGAATCGGAAATGGAAGAATTTGAGACAAGTTCGAGGCTTGGAATTGGAAATGGAGGAGTTCGAGCAAAGTTTCGACACTTGGAATCGGGTATGGAGGAGTTCGAGCCCTGTTCGAGGCTTTGAATCGGAAATTGAAGAGTTCGAGCCAAGTTCCGATCCTTGGAATTGGAAATGGAGGAGTTCGAGACAAGTTCGATGCTTGCAATCGGAAATGGAGGAGTTCGAGTCAAGTTCCGATGCTTGGAATTGTGAATGGACGAATTCGAGCAAAGTTCGATACTTGGAATCGGAAATGGAGGAGTTCGAGTCAAGTTCAGACGCTTGGAATCGGGAATGTAAGAGTTCGAGCCAAGTTCAATGTTTGGAATAAGAAATGGAGGAGTTTGAGGCAAGTTCCAAAGCTTGGAATCGGGAATGGAAGAGTTCTAGCAAAATTCAATGTTTCGAATAGGAAATGCAGGAGTTCGAGTCAAATACCAGGTCTTGGAATCGTAAATGGAGAAGTTCGAGCCAAGTTCGATGCTTGGAATCGGAAATGGACGAGTTCGAGCCAAGTACCGACGCTTGGAATCTGGAATGGAGGAGTTCAAGCTAAGTTCGAGGCTTGGAATCAGAAATGGACGATTTAGGAGCCAAGTACAGATGCTTGTAATCGGGAATGGAGGAGTTCGAGCAAAGTTCGATGTTTGGAATCGTAAATGGAGGAGTTCGAGTCAAGTTCCGAAGCTTGGAATCGGGAATGGAACAGTTCTAGCAAAGTTCGAAGCTTGGAATCATGAATGGAGGATTTCGAGTCAAATTCCGATGCTTGTAATCGGGAATGGAAGAATTCAAGCAAAGTTCGAATCTTGGAATCGGAAATGGAGGAGTTCGAGCCAAGTTCTGACATTTGGAATCGGAAATGGAGGAGTTGGAGCTAAGTTCCGACACTTGGAATCGAGAATGGAAGAGTTCGATCAAAGTTCGAGGGATGGAATCGGAAATGGAGGAGTTCGAGCTCAGTTCGAGGGTTGGAATCGGAAATTGAGAAGTTCGAGCATAGTTTCGAAGCTTGGAATTGCAAATGGAGGACTTCGAGCCAAGTTCGATGCTTGGAATCGGGAATGGAGGAGTTCGAGTCAAATTGCGATGCTTGGAATCGGGAATGGAGGAGTTCGAGCAAAGTTTTGATGCTTGGAATCGGAAATGGAGGAGTTCGAGCCAAGTTCTGATGCTTGGAATCGGAAATGGAAGAGTTTGCGACAAGTTCGAGGCTTGGAATCGGAAATGGAGGAGTTCGAGCAAAGTTCCGAAGCTTGGAATCGGGAATGGAAGAGTTCGAGACTAGTTCGAGGCAGTTCGAGCCAAGTTCTGACGCTTGGATTCGGAAATGTAGGAGTTCGAGCAAAGTTCTGATGCTAGGAATCGGAAATGAAACAGTTCGAGACAAGTTCGAAGCTTGGAATCGGAAATGGAGGAGTTCGAGCAAAGTTCCGACGCTTGAAATCGGGTATGGAGTAGTTCGAGCCCAGTTCGAGGCTTTGAATCGGAAATTGAGAAGTTCGAGCAAAGTTCCGATGCTTGAAATTAGAAATGGAAGAGTTCGAGTCAGGTTACGATGCTTGGAATTGGCAATAGACGAATTCAATCCAAGTTCGATGCTTGGAATCAGAAACGGAGGTGTTTGAGCCAAGTACCGACGCTTGGAATAGGAAATGAATGAGTTCGAAGCTAGTTCGATGCTTTGAATCGGAAATTGAGTAGTTCGAGCCAAGTTTCGATGCTTAGAATAGGAAATGGAGGAGTTCGAGTCAGTTGGTATCTTGCAATCGGAAATGGAGGAGTTTGAGTCAATTCCGATGCTTGGAAATGGGAATGGACGAATTCTAGCCAAGTTCGATGCTTGGAATCGGAAATGGAGGAGTTCGAACCAAGTTCCGAAGCTTGGAATCGGGAATGGAAGTGTTCGAGCAAAGTTCGAGGCTTGGATTCGGGAATGGAGGATTTCGAGTCAAATTCCGAGGCATGGAATCGGGAATGGAAGAATTAGAGACAAGTTCGAATCTTGGAATCGGAAATGGAGTTCGAGCCAAGTTCTGATGTTTGTAATCGGAAATGGAGGAGTTCTAGCCAAGTTCCGATACTTGGAATCGGGAATGGTAGAGTTCGAACCAAGTTCGATATTTGGAATCGGAAATGGAGGAGTTTAGTCAAGTTTCGATGATTGGATTCTGGAATGGAAGAGTTCGAGTCAAGTTCGATGTATGGAATTGGAAATGGAGGAGTTTGAGGCAAGTTCAAAAGCTTGGAATCGGGAATGGAAGAGTTCTAGGTTTAGAATCGGAAATGGAGGAGTTCGAGTCAAATTCCGATGCTTGGAATCGGAAATGGAGGAGTTCGAGCCAAGTTCGAGGCTTGGAATCGGAAATGGATGAGTTCGAGACAAGTACTGACGCTTGGAATCTGGAATGGAGGAGTTCGAGCCAAGTTCGATGCTTGGAATCAGAAATGGACGATTTAGGAGCCAAGTTCCGATGCTTGGAATCGGGAATGGAGGAGTTCGAGCCAAGTTCGATGTTTGGAATCGGAAATGGAGGAGTTCGAGCTAAGTTCCGAAGCTTGGAATCGGGAATGGAAGAGTTCGAGTAAAGTTCGAAGCTTGGATTCGGGAAAGGAGGAGATCGAGTCAAATTCCGATGCTTGGAATAGGGAATGGAAGAATTCGAGCAAAGTTCGAAGCTTCGAATCGGAAATGGAGGAGTTCGAGCTAAGTTCTGACATTTGGAATCGGAAATGGAGGAGTTGGAGCCAAGTTCCGACACTTGGAATCGGGAATGGAAGAGTTCGAGCCAAGTTCGAGGTTTGAAATCGGGAATGGAGGAGTTCGAGCACAGTTCGACGCTTGGAATCGGAAATTGAGAAGTTCGAGCAAAGTATCGATGCTTGGAATTGTAAATGGAGGAGTTCTAGCGAAGTTTGAAGTTTGGATTTGGGAATGGAGGAGTTCGAGTCAAATTCCAATGCTTGGAATCGGGAATGGAGGAGTTCTAGCCAAGTTTGAGGCTTGGAATCGGGAATGGAGGAGTTCGAGTCAACCCGATGCTTGGAATCGGAAATGTTGGAGTTCGAGCCAAGTTTTGATGCTTGGAATCGGAAATGGAAGAATTCGAGACAAGTTCGAGGCTTGGAATCGGAAATGGATGATTTCGAGCAAAGTTTCGACGCTTGGAATCGGGAATGGAGGAGTTCTAGCCCTGTTCGAGGCTTTGAATCGGAAATTGAAGAGTTCGAGCCAAGTTCCGATCCTTGGAATTGGAAATGGAGGAGTTCGAGCAAAGTTCGATGCTTGCAATCGGAAATGGAGGAGTTCGAGTCAAGTTCCGATGCTTGGAATTGTGAATGGACGAATTCGAGCAAAGTTCGATGCTTGGAATCGGAAATGGAGGAGTTCGAGTCAAGTTCAGACGCTTGGAATCGGGAATGTAAGAGTTCGAGCCAAGTTCAATGTTTGGAATAAGAAATGGAGGAGTTCGAGGCAAGTTCCGAAGCTTGGAATCGGGAATGGAAGAGTTCTAGCCAAATTCAATGTTTCGAATAGGAAATGCAGGAGTTCGAGTCAAATACCAGGTCTTGGAATTGTGAATGGAGAAGTTCGAGCCAAGTTCGAGGCTTGGAATCGGAAATGGACGAGTTCGAGCCAAGTACCGACGCTTGGAATCGGGAATGGAGGAGTTCAAGCTAAGTTCGAGGCTTGGAATCAGAAATGGACGATTTAGGAGCCAAGTTCATATGCTTGTAATAGGGAATGGAGGAGTTCGAGCAAAGTTCGATGTTTGGAATCGTAAATGGAGGAGTTCGAGCAAAGTTCCTAAGCTTGGAATCGGGAATGGAACAGTTCTAGCAAAGTTCGATGCTTGGAATCGTGAATGGAGGAGTTCGAGTCAAATTCCGATGCTTGTAATCGGGAATGGAAGAATTCAAGCCAAGTTCGAATCTTGGAATCGGAAATGGAGGAGTTCGAGCCAAGTTCTGACATTTGGAATCGGAAATGGAGGAGTTCGAGCTAAGTTCCGACACTTGGAATCGGGAATGGAAGAGTTCGATCCAAGTTCGATGGATGGAATCGGGAATGAATGAGTTCGAGCACAGTTCGAGGCTTGGAATCGGAAATTGAGAAGTTCAAGCATTGTTTCGAAGCTTGGAATTGCAAATGGAGGACTTCGAGCCAAGTTCGATGCTTGGAATCGGGAATGGAGGAGTTCGAGTCAAATTGCGATGCTTGGAATTGGGAATGGAGGAGTTCGAGCCAAGTTCTGATGCTTGAAATCGGAAATGGAGGAGTTCGAGCCAAGTTCTGATGCTTGGAATAGGAAATGGAAGAGTTCGAGACAAGTTCGAGGCTTGGAATCGGAAATGGAGGAGTTCGAGCAAAGTTCCGACGCTTGGAATCGGGAATGGAGGAGTTCGAGACCAGTTCGAAGCAGTTCGAGCCAAGTTCTGACACTTGGAATCGGAAATGTAGGAGTTCGAGCCAAGTTCTGATGCTAGGAATCGGAAATGAAACAATTCGAGACAAGTTCGAAGCTTGGAATCGGAAATGGAAGAGTTCGAGCAAAGTTCCGACGCTTGGAATCGGGTATGGAGTAGTTCGAGCCCAGTTCGATGCTTTGAATCGGAAATTGAGGAGTTCGAGCAATGTTCCGAAGCTTGAAATTGGAAATGGAAGAGTTCGAGTCAGGTTCCGATGCTTGGAATTGGGAATAGACGAATTCAATCCAAGTTCGATTCTTGGAATCAGAAACGGAGGTGTTCGAGCCAAGTACCGACGCTTGGAATAGGAAATGGATGAGTTCGAAGCTAGTTCGAGGCTTTGAATCGGAAATTGAGTAGTTCGAGCCAAGTTCCGATGCTTAGAATTGGAAATGGAGGAGTTCGAGTCAAGTTTGAATCATGCAATTGGAAATGGAGGAGTTTGAGTCAATTCCGATGCTTGGAATTGGGAATGGACGAATTCTAGCCAAGTTCGATGCTTGGAATCGGAAATGGAGGAGTTCGAACCAAGTTCCGAAGCTAGGAATCGGGAATGGAAGTGTTCGAGCAAAGTTAGAGTCTTGGATTCGGGAATGGAGGATTTCGAGTCAAATTCCGAGGCATGGAATCGGGAATGGAAGAATTAGAGACAAGTTCGAATCTTGAAATCGGAAATGGAGGAGTTAGAGCCAAGTTCTGATTTTTGTAATTGGAAATGGAGGAGTTCGAGCCAAGTTCCGATACTTGGAATCGGGAATGCAGGAGTTCGCTCCAAGTTCGATGTTTGCAATCGGGAATGGAAGAGTTCGAGTCTAGTTCGAGGTTTGGAATCGGAAATTGAGATGTTCGAGCAAAGTTTCGATGCTTGGAATTGCAAATGGAGGAGTTCGAGCAAAGTTCGAGGATTGGAATCGGATATGGAGGAGTTCGAGCCAAGTTCCGAAGCTTGCAATCGGGAATGAAGGAGTTCGAGCCTAGTTCGAAGGCTTGGAAACGGAAATTGAGAAGTTCGAGCCAAGTTCCGATGCTTGGAATTGGAAATGGAGGAGTTCGAGTCAAGTTCGAGGTTTGGAATCGGGAAAGGAGGAGTTCGAGTCAAATTCCGAAGCTTAGAAACGGGAATGGAGGAGTTCGAGTCAAGTTCGAGGCTTGAAATCGGAAATGGAGGAGTTCGAGCAAAGTTCCGACACTTGGAATCGGGTATGGAGTAGTTCGAGCCCAGTTTGAGGCTTTGAATCGGAAATTGAGGAGTTCGAGCAAAGTTCCGATGCTTGAAATTGGAAATGGAGGAGTTCGAGTCAGGTTCCGATGCTTGGAATTGGGAATAGACGAATTCAATCCAAGTTCGATGCTTGGAATCAGAAACGGAGGTGTTCGAGTCAAGTACCGACGCTTGGAATAGGTAATGGATGAGTTCGTAGCTAGTTCGAGGCTTTGAATCGGAAATTGAGTAGTTCGAGCCAAGTTCCGATGCTTAGAATTGGAAATGGAGGAGTTCGAGTCAAGTTGGAATCTTGCAATCGGAAATGGAGGAGTTTGAGTCAATTCCGATGCTTGGAATTGGGAATGGACGAATTCTAGCCAAGTTCGATGCTTGGAATCGGAAATGGAGGAGTTCGAACCAAGTTCCGAAGCTTGGAATCGGGAATGGAAGAGTTCGAGCAAAGTTCGAAGCTTGGATTCGGGAATGGAGGATTTCGAGTCAAATTCCGATGCTTGGAATCGGGAATGGAAGAATTAAAGACAAGTTCGAATCTTGGAATCGGAAATGGAGGAGTTCGAGCCAAGTTCTGATGTTTGGAATCGGAAATGGAGGAGTTCGAGCAAATTTCCGAGACTTGGAATCGGGAATGGAAGAGTTCCATCCAAGTTCGATGTTTGCAATCGGGAAAGGAAGAGTTCGAGCACTGGTCGAGGCTTGGAATCGGAAATTGAGATGTTCGAGCAAAGTTTCGATGCTTGGAATTGCAAATGGAGGAGTTCGAGCAAAGTTCGAAGCTTGGAATAGGATATGGAGGAGTTCGAGACAAGTTCCGAAGCTTGGAATCGGGAATGGAAGAGTTCGAGTCAAGTTCGAGGTTTGGAATTGGAAATGGAGGAGTTCCAGCCAAGTTCCGAAGCTTGGAATCGGGAATGGAGGAGTTCGAGCCCAGTTGGAGGCTTGGAAACGGAAATTGAGAAGTTCGAGCCAAGTTCCAATGCTTGGAATTGGAAATGGAGGATTTCGAGCCAAGTTCGAGGTTTGGAATCGGGAAAGGAGGAGTTCGAGTCAAATTCCGAAGCTTGGAAACGGGAATGGAGGAGTTCGAGTCAAGTTCGAGGCTTGGAATCGGAAATGGAGGAGTTCGAGCAAAGTTCGGACGCTTGGAATCGGGAATGGAAGAGTTCGAGCCAAGTTCGAGGCTTGGAATCGGAAATGGAGGTGTTCAAGCCCAGTTCGACGCTTGGAATCTGAAATAGAGGAGTTCGAGCTAAGTTCGAAGCTTGGAATCGGAAATGGAGGAGTTCGAGTCAAATTTCGATGCTTAGAATCGGCAATGGAGGAGTTCGAGCAATGTTCGATGATTGGAATCGGAAATAGAAGAGTTCGAGCCAAGTTCTGATGCTTGGAATCGGAAATGGAGTAGTTCGAGCTAAGTTCTGATGCTTGGAATCGGAAATGAAAGAGTTCGAGACAAGTTCGATGCTAGGAATCGGAAATGGAGGAGTTCGAGCAAAGTTCTAATGCTTGAAATCGGAAATGGAAGAGTTCGAGACAAGTTCGAGGCTAGGAATCGGAAATTGAGGAGTTCGAGCCAAGTTCCGATGCTTGGAATTGGAAATGGAGGAGTTCGAGACAATGAAACTTGGAA
The DNA here is from genome assembly GCA_963921505.1 of Phakellia ventilabrum. NCBI lineage: Eukaryota > Metazoa > Porifera > Demospongiae > Axinellida > Axinellidae > Phakellia > Phakellia ventilabrum. The sequence goes on along the minus strand of OY997399.1, from coordinate 5,599,309 downwards.
GTGTCAGTATCATGGCCCTTGGAAGTGTCAGTATCATGGACCAACCCCTCAGACATAGCTCTCGGTCCTAGATCGACCCTCCGACCTATGGGAATGCGGACTTCCCACTGCGGCACCTACATTAATACCCTATCTATACACTCTAAGTTTTAACCCAATTAAATTAGCTCTAGTACAGGTAGGAACGCAGATATTACAATTTAGTTTTATGCCAAGCCTTCCTCAACCTATTGGCTATACTCTCGTTAGTTTCACTTAATTGGCGGTTAACTCTAAGATAGTTATTTCCGCTGTTCTAGTTAGATACCTGTAGTAGTGTACTATTACTCTATGTAGGCTCACACTTGATTAAAATAGCTCTAGAAACAAATACTCTACTTCCACCTTCCAATTCAAGAAAGGAATTCCGGGCCCTTGGAACTGTCAGTATCATAGACCAACACCTCAGACATAGCTCTCGGTCCCAGATCGACCCTCCGACCTATGGGAATGCGGACTGCCCACTGCGGCACCTGCATTAAAATCCTATCTATACAGTCTAAGTTTTAACCCAATTAAATTAGCTCTAGTACAGGCAGGAACGCTGCTATTACAATTGTTCGAGGCTTGAAATCGGAAATAGAGACGTTAGAGCTAAGTTCCGAAACTTGGAATCGGGAACAGAAGAGTTCTACCCAAGTTCGATGCTGAGAATCGGGTATGGAGGAGTTCAAGTCAAGTTCGAGGCTTGGAATCGGAAATGGAGGAGTTTGAGCCAAGTTCCGACGCTTGAGATCGGGAAAGGAAGAGTTTGAGCAAAGTTCGACGCTTGGAATCGGGAATGGAGGAGTTCGACCCAAGTTCGAAGCTTGTAATCGGAAATGGAGGAGTTTGAGCAAAGTTCCGACGCTTGGAATCGGGAATGGAAGAGTTCGAGACAAGTTCGAAATTGGCTCGAACTCTTCCATTCCCGATTCCAAGCTTCGGAACTTAGCTCTAGTATCTCTATTTCCGATTCCAAGCTTCGAACATTTGCTCGAACTCCTCCATTCCCGATTCCAAGAGTTATAATTTGAATCGAACTCCTCCATTCCCGATTCCAAGCCTCAAACTTTGCTCGAACTCTTCCATTCCCAATTCCAAGCGTCGAAACTTAGCTCAAACTCCTCCATTCCCGTTTCCAAGCTTCGAACTTGGCTCTAACTCTTCCATTCCCAATTTCACGCTTCGGAACTTAGCTCAAACTCCTCCATTTCCGATTCCAAGCCTCGAACTTGGCTCGAACTCCTCCATTCCCGATTCCAAGCCTCGAACTTGGCTCGAACTCTTCTATTCCCGATTGCAAGCTTCGTAATTTAGCTCGAACTACTCTATCTCCGATTCCAAGCCTCGAACATTTGCTCGAACTCCTCCATTCCCGATTCCAAGCCTCGAACTTGGCTCGAACTCTTCCATTCGCGATTCCAAGCGTCGGTACTTGGCTCAAACTCCTCCATTTCTGTTTCCAAGCCTCGAACTTGGCTCGAACTCTTCCATTCCCGATTCCAAGCTTCGAACTTGGGTAGAACTCTTCTATTCCCGATTCCAAGTTTCGTAACTTAGCTCTAATGTCTCTATTTCCGATTCCAAGCCTCGAACAATTGTAATAGCAGCGTTCCTGCCTGTACTAGAGCTAATTTAATATGGTTAAAACTTAGACTGTATAGATAGGGTTTTAATGCAGGTGCCGCAGTGGGCAATCCGCATTCCCATAGGTCGGAGGATCGATCTGGGTCCCACAGCTATTGCTGATGGGTAGGTCCATGATACTGACACTTCCAAGGGCCCGGAATTCCTTTCTTCAATTGGCAGGTAGTAGAAGAGTATATGTTTCTAGAGCTATTTTAATCAACTATGAGCCTACAAGCAGTAATAGTACACTACTACAGGTATCTAACTAGAACGGAGGAAATAACTATCTTAGAGTTAACCGCCAGTTAAGTGAAACTGACGAGAAAATAGCCGATAGGTTAGGGACCGCTTAGTAAAAGACTAAATTGTAAAAGCTACGTTCCTGCCTGTACTAGAGCTAATTAAATGATGTTGAATCTTAGACGGCATGGATAGGGTATTAATACAGGTGCCGCAGTGGGCAAGCCCCATTGCCATGAGTCGGAATGGCAGTCTGGGATCCACAGCTACGTCTGAAGGGTGGGGCCACGATACTGAATACTTCCTATGCCCAGAATTCCTTTCTTGAATTGGCATGTGGTAGTAGAGGAATATGTTTCTCGAGCTATTTTAACCAAGTGTGAGCCTAAATAGAGTAATAGTACACTATCACGGGTATTTAACTAGAACAGCAGAAATAACTATCTTGGAGATAACCGCCAATTAAGTGAAACTAACGAGAGTATAGCCAATAGGTTGGGGAACGCTTGGCAAAAAACCAAACTGTAAAAGCTGCGTTCCTGCCTGTACTAGAGCTAATTTAATGGGGCTGAAACTTAGACGGTATGAATAGGGTATTAATGCAGGTGCCGCAGTGGGCAGGCCACATTCCCATGGATCGGAGTGGCAGACTGGGACCCAGAGGTATGTCTGAGGGGTGGGGCTACGATACTGATTACTTCATAGGCCCGGAATTCGTTTATTGAATTGGCAGGTGGTAGTAGAATATATGTTTCTAGAGCTATTTTAATCAAGTGTGAGCGTACATAGAGTAATAGTACACTACTACAGGTATCTAACTAGAACAGCAGAAATAACTATCTTAGAGTTAACCGCCAATTAAGTGAAACTAACGAGAGTTTACGCAAAAGATTGGGGAACGCTTTGCAAAAAACTAAATTGTAAAAGCTGAGTTCCTGCCTGTACTCGAGCTAATTTAGTTGAGTTGAAACTTAGACTGTATAGATAGGGTAGTAATGGAGTCTGGGTCTGGGTCCCAGTTCGGATGGTTGAACTGGGACCCAGAGCTATGTCTTTGTGGTGGGTCCATGATACTGACACTTCCAAAGGCCCGAAATTCCTTTCTTGAATTGGCAGGTAGTAGTAGAGTATATGTTTCTATAGCTATTTTAATCAGGTGTGAGCCTACAAGCAGAAATAGTACACTACTACAGGTATCTAACTAGAACAGCGGAAATAAAGATCTTAGAGTTAACCGCCAGTTAAGTGAAACTGACGAAAGAATAGCCAATAGGTTAGGGAACGTTTAGCAAAAGACTAAATTGTAAAAGCTGTGTTCCTACGTGTACTAGAGCTAATTTAATGAGGTTGAAACTTAGACGGTATGGATAGGGTATTAATACAGGTGCCGCAGTGGGTAGGCCCCATTCCCAAGAGTCGGAGGGGCAGTCTGGGATCCACAGCTATGTCTCAGGGGTGGGACCACGATACTGATTACTTCCTAAGCCCGGAATTCCTTTCTTGAATTGGCAGGTGGTAGTAGAGGATATGTTTCTCGAGCTATTTTAACCAAGTTTGAGCCTACATAGAGTGATAGTCCACTATCACGGGTATCTAACTAGAACAGCAGAATTAACTATCTTGGAGATAACCGCCATTTAAGTGAAACTAACGAGAGTATAGCCAATAGGTTGAGAAACGCTTGGTTAAAAACTAAATTGTAATAGCTGCGTTTGTGCCTGTACTAGAGCTAATTTAATTGAGTTAAAACTTAAACTGTATAGATAGGATTTTAATGCAGGTGCCGCAGTGGGCGGTCCGCATTTCCATAGGTCGGAGGGTCGAACTGGTACCCAGAGCTATATCTTTGAGGTGACGCCATGATTCAGATAATTCCTATGTCCCGGAATTCCTTTCTTGAATTGGCAGGTGGAAGTAGAGTATTTGTTTCTAGAGCTATTTTAATCAAGTGTGAGCCTTCATAGAGTAATCGTACACTACTACAGGTTTCTAACTAGAACAGAGGAAATAACTATATTAGAGCTAACCGTCAGTTAAGTGAAACTAATGAAAAAATAGCCAATAGGTTAGGGAACGTTTAGCAAAAGACTAAATTGTAAAAGCTGCATTCCTACCTGTACTAGAGCTAATTTAATGAGGTTTAAAATTAGACGGTAATGATAGGGTATTAATACAGGTGCCGCAGTGGGCAGGCCCCATTCCTAAGAGTCGTAGGGGCAGTCTGGGATCCACAGCTATGTCTTAGGGGTAGGGCCACGATACTGATTACTTCCTATGCCCGGAATTCCTTTCTTGAATTGGCAGGTGGTAGTAGAGGGTATGTTTCTCGAGCTATTTTAACCAAGTGTGAGTCTACATAGAGTAATAGTACACTATCACGGGTATCTAACTAAAACAGCAGAAATAACTATCTTGGAGATAACCGCCAATTAAGTGAAACTAACGAGAGTATAGCCCATAGGTTGATGAAGGCTTTGCAAAAAACTAAATTGTAATAGCTGCGTTCCTGCCTGTACTAGAGCTAATTTAATTGGGTTAAAACTTAGACTGTATAGATAGGGTATTAATGCAGGTGCCGCAGTGGGCATGCCCCAATCCCATAGGTTGGAGGGTCGAATAGGGACCCAGTGCTATGTCTTTATCGTGGGTCCATGATACTGATACTTCCAAGGGCCCGGAATTCCTTTTTTGAATTGGCAGGCAGTAGTAGAGTATATGTTTCTAGAACTATTTTACTCAAGTGATAGCCTACATAGAGTAATAGTACACTACTACACGTATCTAACTAGAACAGCGGAAATAACTATCTTTGAGTTAACCGCCAATTAAGTGAAACTAACGAGAGTATAGCCAATAGGTTGAGAAACGCTTGGTAGAAAACTAAATTGTAATAGCTGCGTTCCTACATGTACTAGAGCTAATTTAATTGGGCTAAAACTTAGAGTGTATAGATAGGGTTTTACTGCAGGTGCCGCAGTGGGAAGGCCCCATTACCATAGGTCGGAGGGTCGAACTGGGACCCAGAGCTATGTCTTTGTGGTGCGTCCATGATACTGACACTTCCAAGGGCCCGGAATTCCTTTCTTGAATTGGCAAGTCGTAGTAGAGTATATGTTTCTAGAGCTATTTTAATCAAGTTTGAGCCTACAAGCAGTAATAGTAAACTACTACAGGTATCTAACTAGAACAGCAGAAATAAATATCTTAGAGTTAACCGCCAGTTAAGTGAAACTGACGAGAAAATATCCAATAGGTTAGGGAACGCTTAGCAAAAGACTAAATTGTAAAAGCTGCGTTCCTGCCTGTACTAGAGCTAATTTAATGAGGTTGAAACTTAGACGGTATGGATAGGGTATTAATACAGGTGCCGCAGTGGGCAGGCCCCATTCCCATGAGTAGAATGGGCAGTCTGGGATCCACAGCTATGTTTGAGGGGTGGCACCACGATACTGCGTCGGAACTTAGCTCGAACACCTCCATTTCCGATTTCAAGCCTCGAACTTGTCTCGAACTTCTCCATTCCTGATTCCAAGCCTCGAACTTGGCTCGAACTCTTACATTCCCGATTCCAAACGTCGGAACTTTGCTCAAACTCCTCCTTTTCCGATACCAACCTTCGAATTTGGCTCGAACTTCTCCAATCCCGATTCCAAACCTCGAACACGGCTCGAACTCTTCCATTCCCGATTGCAACGGTCGGAACTTGGCTCAAACTCCTCCAATCCCGATTCCAAGCTTCGAACTTGTCTCGAAATCTTCCTTTTCCGATTCCAAGCGACGGAACTTTGCTCGAACGCCTCCATTTCCGATTCCAAGCGTAGAACTTGGCTCGAATTTGGAATCGGTAATGGAAGAGTGCGAGCCAAGTTCGATGCTTGGAATCGGAAATAGAGGAGTTCGAGCCAAGTTCGATGCTTGGAATCGGGAATGGAGGAGTTTGAGCCAAGTTCGATGCTTGGAATCAGAAATGGAGGAGTTCGAGCCAAGTTCCGACGCTTTGAATCGGGAATGGATGAGTTCGAGACAAGTTTAAAGCTTGGAATCGGAAATGAAGGAGTTTGAGCCAAGTTCCGACGCTTAGGATCGGCAATGGAAGAGTTCTAGCGAAGTTCGAAGCTTGGAATCGGAAATGGAGGAGTTCTAACCAAGTTCGAAGCTTGGAATCGGAAATGGAGGAGTTTGAGCAAAGTTCCGACGCTTGGAATCGGGAATGGAAGTTTTCGAGCCGAGTTCGAGGCTTATAATCAGGAATGGAGGAGTTCGAGCCAAGTTCTATGCTTGGAATCGGAAATGGAGGAATTAGAGCCAAGTTCCGTCGCTTAGAATCGGAAAAGGAAGAGTTCGAGACAAGTTCGAGGCTTGGAATCGGGAATGGAGGAGTTTAGACCAAGTTCGAGGCTTGGAATCCGAAATGGAGGAGTTTGATTCAAATTATAACTCTTGGAATCGGGAATGGAGGAGTTCGAGCAAATGTTCTAAACTTAGAATCGGAAATAGACGTTAGAGCTAAGTTCCGAAACTTGGAATATGGAATACAAGAGTTCGAGCCAAGTTCGAGGCTTGGAATCGGGAATGGTGGAGTTCGAGCCAAGTTCGAAGCTTGGAAACGGAAATGGAAGAGTTTGAGCAAAGTTCCGACGCTCATAATCGGTAAAGGAAGAGTTCGAGCCAAGTTCGAGGATTGGAATCGAGAATGGAGGAGTTCGAGCCAAGTTCCGACTCTTGGAATCGGGAATGGAAGAGTTCGAGACAAGTTCGAGGTTTGGAATCGCGAATGGAGGAGTTCGAGCCATGTTCCGACGCATGGAATCGGAAAAGGAAGAGTTCGAGACAAGTTCGAAGCTTGGAATCGGGAATGGAGGAGTTCGAGCCAAGTTCGAAGCTTGGATTCGGAAATTGAAGAGTGCGAGCAAAGTTCGAGGCTTGGAGTCGGGAATGGAGGAGTTTGAGCAAAGTTTCGACGCTAGGAATCGGGAATGGAAGAGTTCGAGCCAAGTTCGAGGCTTGTAATCGGGAATGGAGGAGTTCGAGCTAAGTTCGAGGCTTAGAATCGGAAATAGCGGAGTTCGAGCCAAGTTCGATGCTTGGAATCGGAAATGGAGAAGTTCGAGAGAAGTTCCGATGCTTGGAATCGGGAATGGAAGAGTTCGAGACAAGTTCGAGGCTTGCAATCGGAAATTAAGGAGTTTGAGCCAAGTTCCGACGCTTGGGATCTGGAATGGAAGAGTTCGAGCGAGGTTCGAGGCTTAGAATCGAGAATGGAGGAGTTTGAACAAAGTTCGATGCTTGGAATCGGGAATGGAAGAGTTAAAGCCAAGTTCGAAGCTTTGAATCGGGTATGAAGGAGTTCGAGTCAAGTTCGAAGCTTGGAATCGGAAATGGAGGAGTTCGAGCCAAGTTCCGACGCTTGGAATCGGGAAAGGAAGAGATTGAGACAAGTTCGAGGCTTAGAATCGGGAATGGAGGAGTTTAAGCCAAGTTCGAGGCTTGGAATCGGAAATGGAGGAGTTCGAGCAAAGTTCGAGGATTTGAATCGGAAATGGAGGAGTTCGAGCCAAGTTCTGACTCTTGAAATCGAGAATGGAAGAGTTCGAGACAAGTTCGAAGCTTCGAATCAGGTATGGAGAAGTTCGAGCCAAGTTCGAGGCTTGGAATCGGAAATGGAGGTGTTCGAGGCAAGTTCCGATGCAGTATCGTGGCCCCACCCCTAAGACATAGCTGTGGATCCCAGACTTTCCTTCCTACTCTTGGGAATGGGGCCTACCCTCTGCGGCACCTGTATTAATAACCTATCCATACCGTCCAAGTTTCAACCTCATTAAATTAGCTCTAGTACAGGAAGGAACGCTGCTTTTACAATTTAGTCTTTTGCTAAGCGTTGCTTAACCTATTGGCTATTTTCTCGTCAGTTTCACTTAACTGGCGGTTAACTCTAAGATAGTTATTTCTGCTGTTCTAGTTAGATACCTGTAGTAGTTTACTATTACTGCTTGTAGGCTCACACTTGATTAAAATTGCTCTAGAAACATATACTCTACTACTACCTAACAATTATAAATGTAGTTATGGTTATAGTTATAGTATAGTTATAGTTATAGTTATATATATAAATATGGTTATATAGTTATAGATCCATAACTATACTATAACTTTAACTATACTATAACTATACTATAACCATAACTATAACTATAACTATACTATAACTATAACTACAACTATAACTATAACTATACTATAACTATAACTATAACTATAACTATAACTATAACCATAACTATACTATACTATAACTATAACTAGGTATAGTTATAGTTATAGTTATAATTAGAACTATAGTTATAGTATATTTATTGTCGTAGTACAGTTATAGTTATAGTTGTATTTATAGTATAGTTATAATTATAGTTATAGTTATAGTTATAGTTATAGTTATAGTTGTAGTATAGTTATAGTTATAGTATAGTTACAGTTATAGTTATAGATATAATTAAAACAGTAGTTATAGTATAGTTAATAAGTATAACTATAACTACAACTATACTATAACTAAAACTATAGCTATAACTATAACTATACTATACTATAACTATAACTATAACTATAACTTTAACTATACTTATAGTTATAGTATAGTATAGTTATAGTTATAGTTATAGTTATAGTTATAGTTATAGTTATAGTATAGTTATAGTTATAGATGTAGTTATAGTTATAGTATAGTTATAGTTATAGTTATAGTTATAGATATAACTATAGTTATAGTATAGTTATGGTTATAGTATAGTTATGGATCTATAACTATATAACTATATTTATACTTATAACTATAACTATAACTATACTATAACTATAACCATAACTACATTTATAATTATAACTATAACTATAACTATAACTATACTATAACGACAACTATAACTATAACTATTCTACAACCATAAATATACTATAACTATAGTTATAATTATAACTACAACTATAACTATACTATAACTATAACTATAACTATAGTTATACTTATTAACTATACTATAACTACCGTTTTAATTATAACTATAACTATAACTAAAACTGTCTATACTATAACTATAACTATAACTATAGTTATAGTATAGTTATAGTTATAGTTATAGTTATAGTATAGCAGTTATAGTTATAACTATAGCCATAGTATAGTTATAATTATAACTATAACTTTAACTATAACTATACCATATCTACAACTATAACTATAACTATACTACAACTATAACTGCTCTACTATAACTATAACTATAACTATAACTATACTATAACTATAGTTATAGTATAGTTATAGTTATAGTTATACTTATTAACTATACTATAACGACCGTTTTAATTATAACTATAACTATAACTCTACCTATACTATAACTATAAATACAACTATACTATACTATAACTAGTTATACTATAACTATAACTATAACTATACTATAACTTCAACTATAACTATAACTATACTACAACCATAAATATACTATAACTATAGTTATAATTATAACTGTAACTATAACTATACCTAGTTATAGTTATAGTATAGTATAGTTATGGTTATAGTTATAGTTATAGTTATAGTTATAGTTATAGTTATAGTTATCGTATAGTTATAGTTATAGTTGTTTTTATAGTTATAATATAGGTATAGTTATAGTTATAGTTATAATTAAAACGGTCGTTATAGTATAGTTAATAAGTATAACTATAACTACAACTATACTATAACTATAACTATAACTATAACTATACTATAACTACAACTATAGCTATAACTATACTACAACCATAAACATACAATAACTATAGTTATAATTATAAACATAACTATAACTATACCTAGTTATAGTTATAGTATAGTATTGTTATGTTTATAGTTATAGTTATAGTATAGTTATAGTTATAGTTGTAGTTATAGTTATAGTATAGTTATAGTTATAGTTATAGTTATAGTTATAACTATAGTTATAGTATAATTATGGTTATAGTATAGTTATGGATCTATAACTATATAACTATATTTATACTTATAACTGTAACTATAACTATACTATAACTATAACCAAAACTACATTTATAATTATAACTATAACTATAACTATAACTATACTATAACTACAACTATAACTATAACTATACTACAACCATAAATATACTATAACTATAGTTATAATTATAACTATAACTATAACTATACTATACTATAACTATAACTATAACTATAACTATAACTATAACTATACTATAGTTATAGTATAGTATTGTTATAGCTATAATTATAGTTATAGTATAGTTATAGATATAGTTATACTTATTAACTATACTATAACTACCGTTTTAATTATAACTATAACTATAACTGTCTATACTATAATCATAACTATAACTATAGTTATAGTATAGTTATAGTTATAGTTATAGTTATAGTAGAGCAGTTATAGTTATAACTATAGAAATAGAATAGTTATAATTATAACTATAACTATAACTATACTATAACTATAACTATAACTATAACTATACATGCAGGTGCCGCAGTGGGCAGGCTCCATTCCCATAGGTCGGAGGGTCGAACTAGGACCAAGAGCTATGTCTTTGTGGTGGGTCCATGATACTGACACTTCCAAGGGTCCGGAATTCCTTTCTTGAATTGGCAAGTGGAAGTTGAGTATTTGTTTCTAGAGCTATTTTAATCAAGTGTGAGCTTACATTGAGTAATAGAACACTGCTACAGGTTTCTAACTAGAACAGCGGAAATAACTATATTAGAGTTAACCGCCAATTAAGTGAAACTAACGACAGTATAGCCAATAGGCTGAGGAAGGCTTGGCAAAAAACTAAATTGTAATAGCTGCGTTCCTGCCTGTACTAGAGCTAATTTAATTGGGTTAAAACTTAGACTGTATAGATAGGGTATTAACTCTTTACCGACCATTGCGCTTGCGTATTACGTAATGCAATGACCATAGGAATTTTAATCGGTACACGTGCATGGTAACGCATAGCGTTAGCCGCCTCTAGCTGAAAAAGGGAGAAGATTCGTCCCGAAAACTTTGCAGAATCAGAGAGAAGACTTCCCCAGCTTTACTTTGATAGCAAGTTCGAGGGTGCTGGACTGCAAGAGAGCCATAAACAACAGCAGACACAATACACAAGGTAAACGTACAGGCATGATAGGCAGATAAACTAGCTAGTAGGTGTTCATAAAAGAATGTTTTAGGCTTACTAGGTTATGAAAATACAAGAAACAGTTGAGAAAGAAAGCCTGGGGTTGAATAGTATGTCCTGCTATCACTATAGGGGGCTATTCTTTGCCGAGTTTGCACTTCGTGTACAAGGATTGATCACAGCGACATCATAGGAAATGCATGGTCCTGGCCGCTCCCATGGCTGTGGTGGTGTAGTACAGCCACTCTCCGTTGCTCTGCCATTGTCTCAGCTACTTTTCTCTCCCTCTCCAGCAATTCTCAGCCCTCTAAGACGTTTATACCTGTCAGAAAAACAACAAAATTTTATATCGATACGAATGACGGTCCGTATCACCTGCACTTACACAAAGATCTGGCTGTCAGAGATGGTCCTGAAGGATGATCAGGCTATTTGCAGATCCCCAGCAACAGTTTGGAGTACAGCTGGCTGTTTGAAAGGCTGCCAATGCCGCTCTGAAGCCTAGGATTTTGATCGATAGCTAGCGTGTCAATTTAGCAGACATTATTCATTTTAATTTTGTCACGATTTTGCATGGGGGAGCCCCGGTACATGAGGCTAAAATGAAAGAATATGTTCATTATGACATCGTCAGTCACTTAGGGGATCTCCCTTGAGTGCCGTCTGTCGATCTTAGAGCCGTTTCAAACTTATGACGCCTATAGTCGTCATTGGTCGGTAAGGGGGTGTTACGTAATGACGCCTATAGTCGTCATTGGTCGGTAAAGAGTTAATGAAGGTACCGCAGTGGGTAGGTCCGATTCCCATAGGTCGGAGGGTCGAACTGGGTCCCAGAGTTATGTCTTTGTGGTGGGTCCATGATACTGACACTTCCAAAGGGCCCGGAATTCCTTTCTTGAATTGGCGGGTGGAAGTAGAATATTTGTTTCTAGAGCTAATTTCAGCAAGTGTGAGCCTACATAGAGTAATAGTACACTACTATAGGTATCTAACTAGAACAGCGAAAATAACTATGTTAGAGTTAACAGCCAATTAAGTGAAACTGACGAGAGTTTAGTCAATAGGTTGAAGAACACTTCGTAAAAAACTAAATTGTAATAGCTGCATTCCTGCCTGTACTAGAGCTAATTTAATTGCGTTAAAACTTAGACTGTATAGATAGGGTTTTAATGCAGGTGCCGCAGTGGGCAGTCCGCATTCCCATATGTCGGAGGGTCGATCTGGGATGCAGATCTATGTCTTTGAGGTGAGGCCATGATTCAGATACTTCCTAAGGCCCGGAATTCCTTTCTTGAATTTGCAGGTGGAAGTAGAGTATTTGTTTCTAGAGCTATTTTAATCAAGTGTGAGCCTATATAGAGTACTAGTATACTACTACAGGTATCTAACTAGAACAGCGGGAATAACTATCTTAGATTTAACCGCCAATTAAGTTAAACTAACGAAACTATAGCCAATAGTTTGAGAAACGCTTGGTAGAAAACTAAATTGTAATAGCTGCGTTCCTGCTTGTACTAGAGCTAATTTAATTGGGCTCAAACTTAGACTGTATAGATAGGGTTTTACTGCAGGTGCCGCAGTGGGCAGTCCGCATTCCCATAGGTCGGAGGGTCGATCTGGGACCCAGTACTATGTCTTTGTGGTGCGTCCATGATACTGACACTTCCAAAGGCCCGGAATTCCTTTCTTGAATTGGCAGGTAGTAGTAGAGTATATGTTTCTAGAGCTGTTTTAATCAAGTGTGAGCCTACAAGCAGTAATAGTAAACTACTACAGGTATCTAACTAGAACAGTAGAAATAACTATCATAGAGTTAACCGCTAGTTCAGTGAAACTGACGAGAAAATAGCCAATAGGTCAGGGAACGCTTAGCAAAAGACTAAATTGTAAAAGCTGCGTTCCTGCTGTACTAGAGCTAATTTAATGATGTTGAAACTTAGACGGTATGGATAGGGTATTAATACAGGTGCCGCAGTGGGTAGTCCCCATTCCCATGAGTAGGAGGGGCAGTCTGGATTCTGTGGCTATGTCTAAGGGGTGGGGCCACGATACTGCGTCGGAACTTGGCTCGAACAACTCCATTTCCGTTTCCAAGCTTCGAACTTGGCTCGAACGCTTCCATTCCCGATTCCAAGCATCGGAACTTTGCTCAAACTCCTCCTTTTCCGATACCATCCTTTGAACTTGGCTTGAACTCCTCCATTCCCGATTCCAAGCTTGGAACTTGGCTCGAACTCTTCCATTCCCGATTCCAAGCTTCGGAACTTGGCTCAAACTCCTTCATTTCCGATTCCAAGCCTCGAACTTGTCTCAAACTCTTCCATTCCCGATTTCAAGCGTCGGAACCTGGCTCAAACTCCTCCATTTCCGATTCCAAGCATCGAACTTGGCTCGAACTCTTGCATTTCCGATTCCAAGACTCGAACTTGGCTCGAACTTCTCCATTCCCGATTCTAAGACTCGAGCTTGTATCGATGTCTTCTATACCCGATTCCAAGAGTCAGAACTTTGCTCGAACTCCTCCATTCCCGATTCTAAGCCTCGAACTTTGCTCGAACTCTTCCATTCCCGATTTCAAGCTTCGGAACTTGGCTCAAACTCCTCCATTTCCGATTCCAAGACTCGAACTTGGCTCGAACTCCTACATTCCCGATTTCAAGCCTCGAACTTTGCTTGAACTCTTCCATTACCGATTCCTAGCGTGGGAACTTAGCTCAAACTCCTTCATTTCCGATTCCAAGCCTCGAACTTGGCTCGAACTCCAACATTCCCGATTCCAAGACTCGAACTTTGCTCAAACTCTTCTATTCCCGATTCCAAGCTTCGGAACTTGGCTCGAACTCCTCCATTTCTGATTCCAAGGTTCGAACTTGGCTCGAACTACCTCCTTTCCCGATTCCAAGCGTAGAACTTAGGTAGAACTCTTCTATTCCCGATTCCAAGTTTTGGAACTTAGCTCTAACGTCTCTATTTCCGATTTCAAGCCTCGAACATTTGCTCGAACTTGCCTCAAAATTGTAATAGCTGCGTTCCTCCCAAGCTCCTCCTCCGATTACTAGAGCTAATTTAATTGCTAATTTAATTGCCTCGAACAATTGTTAAAACTTAGACTGTATAGATAGGGTTTTAATGCAGGTGCCGCAGTGGGCAGTCCGCATTCCCATAGGTCGGAGGGTCGATCTGGGACTGAGAGCTATGTCTTTGAGGTGAGGTCCATGATTCAGATACTTCCAAGGGCCCGGAATTCCTTTCTTGAATTGGCAGGTGGAAGTAGAGTATTTGTTTCTAGAGCTATTTTAATCAAGTGTGAGCCTACATAGAGTAATAGTACACTACTACAGGTTTCTAACTAGAACAGCGGAAATAACTATATTAGAGTTAACCGCCAATTAAGTAAAACTAACGAAAGTATAGCCAATAGGTTGAGGAACGCTTGGCAAAAAACTAAATTGTAATAGCTGCGTTCCTGCCTGTACTAGAGCTAATTTAATTGGGTTAAAACTTAGACTGTATAGATAGGGTATTAATGCAGGTGCCGCAGTGGGCAGGCCCCATTCCCATAGGTCGGAGGGTCGAACTGGGACCCAGAGCTATGTCTTTGAGGTGAGGTCCATGATACAGATACTTCCTACGGCCCGGAATTCCTTTCTTGAATTGGCAGGTGGAAGTAGAGTATTTGTTTCTAGAGCTATTTTAATCAAGTGTGAGCCTACATAGAGTAATAGTACACTACTACAGGTATCTAACTAGAACAGCGGAAATAACTATATTAGAGTTAACCGCCAATTAAGTGAAACTAACGAGAGTATAGCCAATAGGTTGAGGAAGGGTTGGCATAAAACTAAATTGTAATAGCTGCGTTCCTACCTGTACTAGAGCTAATTTAATTTGGTTAAAACTTAGACTGTATAGATAGGGTATTAATGCAGGTGCCGCAGTCATTGCAGGCCCCATTCCCATAGGTCGGAGGGTCGAACTGGGACCCAGAGCTATGTCTTTGAGGTGAGGCCATGATTCAGATACTTCCTATGGCCCGGAATTCCTTTCTTGAATTGGCAGGTGGAAGTAGAGTATATGTTTCTAGAGCTATTTTAATCAAGTGTGAGCCTACAAGCAGTAATAGTAAACTACTACAGGTATCTAACTAGAACAGCAGAAATAACTATCTTAGAGTTAACCGCCAGTTAAGTGAAACTGACGAGAAAATAGCCAATAGGTTAGGGAACGCTTAGCAAAAGACTAAATTGTAAAAGCTGCGTTCCTGCCTGTACTAGAGCTAATTTAATGAGGTTGAAACTTAGACGGTATGGATAGGGTATTAACACAGGTGCCGCAGTGGGCAGGCCCCATTCCCATGAGTAGGAGGGTCAGTCTGGGATCCACAGCTATGTCTGAGGGGTGGGGCCACGATACTGCGTCGGAACTTAGCTCGAACACCTCCATTTCCGATTCCAAGCCTCGAACTTAGTCTCGAACTACTCCATTCCTGATTCCAAGCTCGAACTTGGCTCGAACTCTTCCATTCCCGATTCCAAGCTTCGGAACTTTGATCAAACTCCTACTTTTCCGATACCAACCTTCGAACTTGGCTCGAACTCCTCCAATCCCGATTCCAAGCCTCGAACTCGGCTCGAACTCTTCCATTCCCGATTCCAAGCGGTCGGAACTTGGCTCAAACTCCTCCATTCCCGATTCCAAGCATCGAACTTGTCTCGAACTCTTCCTTTTCCGATTCCAAGCGACGGAACTTTGCTCGAACTCCTCCATTTCCGATTCCAAGCATAGAACTTGGCTCGAATTTGGAATCGGTAATGGAAGAGTGCGAGTCAAGTTCGAGGCTTGGAATCGGAAATAGAGGAGTTCGAGCCGAGTTCGACGCTTGGAATCGGTAATGGAGGAGTTTGAGCAAAGTTCGATGCTTGGAATCGGAAATGGAGGAGTTCGATCCAAGTTCCGACGCTTTGCAATCGGGAATGGAAGAGTTCGAGACAAGTTTGACGCTTGGAATCGGAAATGAAGGAGTTTGAGCCAAGTTCCGACGCTTAGGATCGGGAATGGAAGAGTTCGAGCCAAGTTCGAAGGCTTGGAATCGGAAATGGAGGAGTTCGAGACAAGTTCCAACGCTTGGAATCGGGAATGGAAGAGTTCGAGACAAGTTCCGAGGCTTCGAATCGGAAATGAAGGAGTTCGAGCCTAGTTCTGAGGCTTATAATCAGGAATGGAGGAGTTCGAGCCAAGTTCTATGCTTGGAATCGGAAATGGAGGAGTTCGAGCCAAGTTCGGTCGCTTTGAATCGGAAAAGGAAGAGTTCGAGACAAGTTCGAAGCTTGGAATCGGGAATGGAGGAGTTTAGACCAAGTTCGAGGCTTGGAATCCGAAATGGAGGAGTTTGATTCAAATTATAACTCTTGGAATCGGGAATGGAGGAGTTCGAGCAAATGTTCTAAACTTAGAATCGGAAATAGACGTTAGAGCTAAGTTCCGAAACTTGGAATATGGAATACAAGAGTTCGAGCCAAGTTCGAGGCTTGGAATCGGGAATGGTGGAGTTCGAGCCAAGTTCGAAGCTTGGAAACGGAAATGGAAGAGTTTGAGCAAAGTTCCGACGCTCATAATCGGTAAAGGAAGAGTTCGAGCCAAGTTCGAGGATTGGAATCGAGAATGGAGGAGTTCGAGCCAAGTTCCGACTCTTGGAATCGGGAATGGAAGAGTTCGAGACAAGTTCGAGGTTTGGAATCGCGAATGGAGGAGTTCGAGCCATGTTCCGACGCATGGAATCGGAAAAGGAAGAGTTCGAGACAAGTTCGAAGCTTGGAATCGGGAATGGAGGAGTTCGAGCCAAGTTCGAAGCTTGGATTCGGAAATTGAAGAGTGCGAGCAAAGTTCGAGGCTTGGAGTCGGGAATGGAGGAGTTTGAGCAAAGTTTCGACGCTAGGAATCGGGAATGGAAGAGTTCGAGCCAAGTTCGAGGCTTGTAATCGGGAATGGAGGAGTTCGAGCTAAGTTCGAGGCTTAGAATCGGAAATAGCGGAGTTCGAGCCAAGTTCGATGCTTGGAATCGGAAATGGAGAAGTTCGAGAGAAGTTCCGATGCTTGGAATCGGGAATGGAAGAGTTCGAGACAAGTTCGAGGCTTGCAATCGGAAATTAAGGAGTTTGAGCCAAGTTCCGACGCTTGGGATCTGGAATGGAAGAGTTCGAGCGAGGTTCGAGGCTTAGAATCGAGAATGGAGGAGTTTGAACAAAGTTCGATGCTTGGAATCGGGAATGGAAGAGTTAAAGCCAAGTTCGAAGCTTTGAATCGGGTATGAAGGAGTTCGAGTCAAGTTCGAAGCTTGGAATCGGAAATGGAGGAGTTCGAGCCAAGTTCCGACGCTTGGAATCGGGAAAGGAAGAGATTGAGACAAGTTCGAGGCTTAGAATCGGGAATGGAGGAGTTTAAGCCAAGTTCGAGGCTTGGAATCGGAAATGGAGGAGTTCGAGCAAAGTTCGAGGATTTGAATCGGAAATGGAGGAGTTCGAGCCAAGTTCTGACTCTTGAAATCGAGAATGGAAGAGTTCGAGACAAGTTCGAAGCTTCGAATCAGGTATGGAGAAGTTCGAGCCAAGTTCGAGGCTTGGAATCGGAAATGGAGGTGTTCGAGGCAAGTTCCGATGCAGTATCGTGGCCCCACCCCTAAGACATAGCTGTGGATCCCAGACTTTCCTTCCTACTCTTGGGAATGGGGCCTACCCTCTGCGGCACCTGTATTAATAACCTATCCATACCGTCCAAGTTTCAACCTCATTAAATTAGCTCTAGTACAGGAAGGAACGCTGCTTTTACAATTTAGTCTTTTGCTAAGCGTTGCTTAACCTATTGGCTATTTTCTCGTCAGTTTCACTTAACTGGCGGTTAACTCTAAGATAGTTATTTCTGCTGTTCTAGTTAGATACCTGTAGTAGTTTACTATTACTGCTTGTAGGCTCACACTTGATTAAAATTGCTCTAGAAACATATACTCTACTACTACCTAACAATTATAAATGTAGTTATGGTTATAGTTATAGTATAGTTATAGTTATAGTTATATATATAAATATGGTTATATAGTTATAGATCCATAACTATACTATAACTTTAACTATACTATAACTATACTATAACCATAACTATACTATAACTATACTATAACTATAACTACAACTATAACTATAACTATACTATAACTATAACTATAACTATAACTATAACTATAACCATAACTATACTATACTATAACTATAACTAGGTATAGTTATAGTTATAGTTATAATTAGAACTATAGTTATAGTATATTTATTGTCGTAGTACAGTTATAGTTATAGTTGTATTTATAGTATAGTTATAATTATAGTTATAGTTATAGTTATAGTTATAGTTATAGTTGTAGTATAGTTATAGTTATAGTATAGTTACAGTTATAGTTATAGATATAATTAAAACAGTAGTTATAGTATAGTTAATAAGTATAACTATAACTACAACTATACTATAACTAAAACTATAGCTATAACTATAACTATACTATACTATAACTATAACTATAACTATAACTATAACTATAGTTATAGTTATTGTTATAGTATAGTATAGTTATAGTTATAGTTAAAGTTATAGTTATAGTTATAGTATAGTTATAGTTATACATATAGTTATAATTATAGTATAGTTATAGTTATAGTTATAGTTATAGATATAACTATAGTTATAGTATAGTTATGGTTATAGTATAGTTATGGATCTATAACTATAATAACTATATTTATACTTATAACTACAACTATAACTATACTATAACCATAACCATAACTACATTTATAATTATAACTATAACTATAACTATAACTATACTATAACGACAACTATAACTATAACAATTCTACAACCATAAATATACTATAACTATAGTTATAGTTATAACTACAACTATAACTATACTCTAACTATAACTATAACTATAGTTATAGTTGTAGTTATTGTTATACTTATTAACTATACTATAACTACCGTTTTAATTATAACTATAACTATAACTATAACTGTCTATACTATAACCATAACTATAACTATAGTTATAGTATAGTTATAGTTATAGTTATAGTTATACTATAGCATTTATAGTTATAATTATAGCCATAGTATAGTTATAATAATAACTATAACTATAACTATAACTATACTATAACTACAACTATAACTATAACTATACTACAACTATAACTGCTCTACTATAACTATAACTATAACTATAACTATACTATAACTATAGTTATAGTATAGTTATAGTTATAGTTATACTTATTAACTATACTATAACGACCGTTTTAATTATAACTATAACTATAACTCTACCTATACTATAACTATAAATACAACTATACTATACTATAACTAGTTATACTATAACTATAACTATAACTATACTATAACTACAACTATAACTATAACTATACTACAACCATAAATATACTATAACTATAGTTATAATTATAACTATAACTATAACTATACCTAGTTAAAGTTATAGTATAGTATAGTTATGGTTATAGTTATAGTTATAGTTATAGTTATAGTTATAGTTATAGTTATAGTATAGTTATAGTTTTAGTTGTAGTTATAGTTATAGTATAGTTATAGTTATAGTTATAGTTATAAGTATAAATATAGTTATATAGTTATAGATCCATAACTATACTATAACCATAACTATACTATAACTATAGTTATAACTATAACTATAACTATAACTATAACTATACTATAACTATAACTACAACTATAACTATAACTATAACTATACTATAACTATAACTATAACTATAACTATACTATAACTATAACTACAACTATAGTTGTAGTTATAGTATAGTTATAGTTATAGTTATAGTTATAGTTATAACTATAGTTATAGTATAGTTATAGTTATGGATCTATAACTATATAACTATATTTATACTTATAACTATAACTATAACTATACTATAACTATAACCATAACTACATTTATAATTATAACTATAACTATAACTATACTATAACTACAACTATAACTATAACTATACTACAACCAAAAATATACTATAACTATAGTTATAATTATAACTATAACTATAACTATACTATAACTATAACTATAACTATAACTATAACTATAACTATAGTTATAGTTATAGTTATAGTATAGTATAGTTATAGTTATAGTTATAGTTATAGTATAGTTATAGTTATAGTAATAATTATTAACATTATACTATAATAGTATATTTATGGTTGTAGTATAGTTATAGTTATAGTTGTAGTTATAGTATAGTTATAGTTATAGTTATAGTTATAATTATAAATGTAGTTATGGTTATAGTTATAGTATAGTTATAGTTATAGTTATAAGTATAAATATAGTTATATAGTTATAGAACCATAACTATACTATAACCATAACTATACTATAACTACAAGTTATAACTATAACTATACTAACTTAACTCTTTTCCGACCATGGCGCTTGCGTATTAAGTATTGCAATGACCGTAGGAATTTTAATCGGTGCACGTGCATGGTAACGTATAGCGTTAGCCGCTTCTAGCTGAAAAAGGGAGAAGATTCGCTCCGAAAACTTTGCAGAATCAGAGAGAAGACTTCCCAAACTTTACTATGATAGCAAGTTCGAGGATGCTGGACTGCAAGAGAGCCATAAACAACCGCAGACAAAATACACAAGGTAAACGTACAGGCATGATAGGCAGATAAACTAGCTAGTGGTGTTCATAAAAGAATGTTTTAGGCTTACTAGTTTATGAAAATACAAGAAACAGTTGAGAAAGAAAGCCTGGGGTTGAATAGTATGTCCTACTATCACTATAGGGGGCTATTCTTTGCCGAGTTTGCACTTCGTGTACAAGGATTGATCACAGCGACATCATAGGAAATGCATGGTCCTGGCCGCTCCCATGGCTGTGGTGGTGTAGTACAGCCACTCTCCGTTGCTCTGCCATTGTCTCAGCTACTTTTCTCTCCCTCTCCAGCAATTCTCAGCCCTCTAAGACGTTTATACCTGTCAGAAAAACAACAAAATTTTATATCGATACGAATGACGGTCCGTATCTGAAGGATGACAGGCTATTTGCAGATCCCCAGCAACAGTTTGGAGTACAGCTGGCTGTTTGAAAGGCTGCCAATGCCGCTCTGAAGCCTAGGATTTTGATCGATAGCTAGCGTGTCAATTTAGCAGACATTATTCATTTTAATTTTGTCACGATTTTGCATGGGGGAGCCCCGGTACATGAGGCTAAAATGAAAGAATATGTTCATTATGACATCGTCAGTCACTTAGGGGATCTCCCTTGAGTGCCGTCTGTCGATCTTAGAGCCGTTTAAACTTATGACGCCTATAGTCGTCATTGGTCGGTAAGGGTGTTACGTAATGACGCCTATAGTCGTCATTGGTCGGTAAAGAGTTAATGAAGGTACCGCAGTGGGTAGGTCCGATTCCCATAGGTCGGAGGGTCGAACTGGGTCCCAGAGTTATGTCTTTGTGGTGGGTCCATGATACTGACACTTCCAAAGGCCCGGAATTCCTTTCTTGAATTGGCGGGTGGAAGTAGAATATTTGTTTCTAGAGCTAATTTCAGCAAGTGTGAGCCTACATAGAGTAATAGTACACTACTATAGGTATCTAACTAGAACAGCGAAAATAACTATGTTAGAGTTAACAGCCAATTAAGTGAAACTGACGAGAGTTTAGTCAATAGGTTGAAGAACACTTCGTAAAAAACTAAATTGTAATAGCTGCATTCCTGCCTGTACTAGAGCTAATTTAATTGCGTTAAAACTTAGACTGTATAGATAGGGTTTTAATGCAGGTGCCGCAGTGGGCAGTCCGCATTCCCATATGTCGGAGGGTCGATCTGGGATGCAGATCTATGTCTTTGAGGTGAGGCCATGATTCAGATACTTCCTAAGGCCCGGAATTCCTTTCTTGAATTTGCAGGTGGAAGTAGAGTATTTGTTTCTAGAGCTATTTTAATCAAGTGTGAGCCTATATAGAGTACTAGTATACTACTACAGGTATCTAACTAGAACAGCGGGAATAACTATCTTAGATTTAACCGCCAATTAAGTTAAACTAACGAAACTATAGCCAATAGTTTGAGAAACGCTTGGTAGAAAACTAAATTGTAATAGCTGCGTTCCTGCTTGTACTAGAGCTAATTTAATTGGGCTCAAACTTAGACTGTATAGATAGGGTTTTACTGCAGGTGCCGCAGTGGGCAGTCCGCATTCCCATAGGTCGGAGGGTCGATCTGGGACCCAGTACTATGTCTTTGTGGTGCGTCCATGATACTGACACTTCCAAAGGCCCGGAATTCCTTTCTTGAATTGGCAGGTAGTAGTAGAGTATATGTTTCTAGAGCTGTTTTAATCAAGTGTGAGCCTACAAGCAGTAATAGTAAACTACTACAGGTATCTAACTAGAACAGTAGAAATAACTATCATAGAGTTAACCGCTAGTTCAGTGAAACTGACGAGAAAATAGCCAATAGGTCAGGGAACGCTTAGCAAAAGACTAAATTGTAAAAGCTGCGTTCCTGCTGTACTAGAGCTAATTTAATGATGTTGAAACTTAGACGGTATGGATAGGGTATTAATACAGGTGCCGCAGTGGGTAGTCCCCATTCCCATGAGTAGGAGGGGCAGTCTGGATTCTGTGGCTATGTCTAAGGGGTGGGGCCACGATACTGCGTCGGAACTTGGCTCGAACAACTCCATTTCCGTTTCCAAGCTTCGAACTTGGCTCGAACGCTTCCATTCCCGATTCCAAGCATCGGAACTTTGCTCAAACTCCTCCTTTTCCGATACCATCCTTTGAACTTGGCTTGAACTCCTCCATTCCCGATTCCAAGCTTGGAACTTGGCTCGAACTCTTCCATTCCCGATTCCAAGCTTCGGAACTTGGCTCAAACTCCTTCATTTCCGATTCCAAGCCTCGAACTTGTCTCAAACTCTTCCATTCCCGATTTCAAGCGTCGGAACCTGGCTCAAACTCCTCCATTTCCGATTCCAAGCATCGAACTTGGCTCGAACTCTTGCATTTCCGATTCCAAGACTCGAACTTGGCTCGAACTTCTCCATTCCCGATTCTAAGACTCGAGCTTGTATCGATGTCTTCTATACCCGATTCCAAGAGTCAGAACTTTGCTCGAACTCCTCCATTCCCGATTCTAAGCCTCGAACTTTGCTCGAACTCTTCCATTCCCGATTTCAAGCTTCGGAACTTGGCTCAAACTCCTCCATTTCCGATTCCAAGACTCGAACTTGGCTCGAACTCCTACATTCCCGATTTCAAGCCTCGAACTTTGCTTGAACTCTTCCATTACCGATTCCTAGCGTGGGAACTTAGCTCAAACTCCTTCATTTCCGATTCCAAGCCTCGAACTTGGCTCGAACTCCAACATTCCCGATTCCAAGACTCGAACTTTGCTCAAACTCTTCTATTCCCGATTCCAAGCTTCGGAACTTGGCTCGAACTCCTCCATTTCTGATTCCAAGGTTCGAACTTGGCTCGAACTACCTCCTTTCCCGATTCCAAGCGTAGAACTTAGGTAGAACTCTTCTATTCCCGATTCCAAGTTTTGGAACTTAGCTCTAACGTCTCTATTTCCGATTTCAAGCCTCGAACATTTGCTCGAACTTGCCTCAAACTTCTCCATTCCCGATTCCAAGCCTCGAACTTGGCTCGAACCCTTCCATTTCCGATTCCAACAGTCGGAACTTGTCCCAAGCTCCTCCATTTCCGATTCCAAGCTTGGAACTTGGCTCGAACTCCTCCATTCCCGTTTCCAATTCTCGAACTTAGGTTAAACTATTCTATTCCCGATTCCAAGTTTCGGAGCTTAGCTCTAACGTTACTATTTCTGATTCCAAGCCTCGAACAATTGTAATAGCAGCGTTCCTGTCTGTACTAGAGCTAATTTAATTGGGTTAAAACTTAGACTGTATGGATAGGGTTTTAATGCATGTGCCGCCGTGGGCAGTCCGCATTCCCATATGTCGGAGGGTCGATCTGGGACTGAGAGCTATGTCTGAGGGGTTGGTCCATGATACTGACACTTCCAAGGGCCCGGGATTCCTTTCTTGAATTGGCAGGTGGAAGTAGAGTATTTGTTTCTAGAGCTATTTTAATCAAGTGTGAGCCTACATAGAGTAATAGTACACTATTACAGGTTTCTAACTAGAACAGCAGAAATAATTATATTAGAGTTAACCGCCAATTAAGTGAAACTAACGAGAGTATAGCCAATAGGTTGAGGAACGCTTGGCAAAAAACTAAATTGTAATAGCTACGTTCCTGCCTGTACTAGAGCTAATTTAATTGGGTTCAAACTTAGACTGCATAGATAGGGTATTAATGCAGGTGCCGCAGTGGGTAGGCCCGATTCCCATCGGTCGGAGTGTCCAACTGGGACCCAGAGCTATGTCTTTGTGGTAGGTCCATGATACTGACACTTCCAAGGGCCCGGAATTCCTTTCTTGAATTGGCAGGTGGAAGTAGAGTATTTGTTTCTAGAGCTATTTTAATCAAGTGTGAGCCTAAATAGAGTAATAGTACACTACTATAGGTATCTAACTAGAACAGCGAAAATAACTATCTTAGAGTTAACCGCCAATTAATTGAAACTAACGAGAGTATAGCCAATAGGTTAAGGAACGCTTGGTAAAAATAAATTGTAATAGCTGCGTTCCTACCTGTACTAGAGCTAATTTAATTGCGTTAAAACTTAGGCTGTATAGATAGGGTTTTAATGCAGGTGCAGCAGTGGGCAGTCCGCATTCCTATAGGTCGGAGGGTCGATCTGGGATGCAGAGCTATGTCTTTGAGGTGAGGCCATGATTCAGATACTTCCTATGGCCCGGAATTCCTTTCTTGAATTGGCAGGTGGAAGTAGAGTATTTGTTTCTAGAGCTATTTTAATCAAGTGTGAGCCTACATAGAGTAATAGTACACTACTACAGGTATCTAACTAGAACAGCGGAAATAACTATATTAGAGTTAACCGCCAATTAAGTGAAACTAACGAGAGTATAGCCAATACGTTGAGGAAGGCTTGGCATAAAACTAAATTGTAATAGCTGCGTTCCTACCTGTACTAGAGCTAATTTAATTTGGTTAAAACTTAGACTGTATAGATAGGGTATAAATGCAAGTGCCGCAGTGGGCAGTCACCATTCCGATGGGTCGGAGGGTAACCGTCGGAGGGTCGAACTGGGACCCAGAGCTATCTCTTTATGGTGGGTCCATGATACTGACACTTCCAAGGCCCCGGAATTCCTTTCTTGAATTGGCATGTAGTAGTAGAGTATATGTTTCTAGATTTATTTTAATCAAGTGTGAGCCTACAAGCAGTAATAGTAAACTTCTACAGGTGTCTAACTAGAACAGTAGAAATAACGATCTTAGAGATAACTGCCAGTTAAGTGAAACTTGTCTCGAAGTCTTCCATTCCCGATTCCAAGAGTAAGAACTTTGCTCGAACTCTTCCATTACCCATTCCAAGCGTCGGAACTTTGCTCAAACTCCTCTATTTCCGATTCCAATTCTCGAACTTGGCTCGAACTCCTACATTCCCGATTCCAAGCATCGAAATTGCCTTGAACTCTTCCATTCCCGATTCCAATCGTCGGAACTTTGCTCGAACTCCTTCATTTCCGATTTCAAGCTTCGAACTTGGCTAGAACTCTTCCATTCCCGATTCCCAGCCTCGAACTTGGGTAGAACTCTTCTATTCCCGATTTCAAGTTTCGAACATTTGCTCGAACTCCTCTATTCCCGATTCAGAGCCTCGAACTTGTCTCAAACTCTTCCTTTCCCGATTCCAAGCGTCGGAACTTGGCTTGAACTCCTCCATTTCCGATACCAAGAATCGAACTTGGCTCGAACTCTTCCATTCCCGATTCCAAGAGTCGGAACTTGGCTCGAACTCCTCCATTCTCGATTCCAAGCCTCGAACTTGGCTCGAACTCTTCCTTTACCGATTATGAGCGTCGGAACTTTGCTCAAACTCTTCCATTTCCGATTCCAAGCTTCGAACTTGGCTCGAACTCCACCATTCCCGATTCCAAGCCTCGAACTTGGCTCGAACTCTTGTATTCCATATTCCAAGTTTCGGAACTTAGCTCTAACGTCTATTTCCGATTCCAAGCTTAGAACATTTGCTCGAACTCCTCCATTCCCGATTCCAAGAGTTATAATTTGAATCGAACTCCTCCATTTCGGATTCCAAGCCTCGAACTTGGCTCGAACTCCTCCATTCCCAATTCCAAGCCTCGAACTTGTCTCGAACTCTTCCTTTTCCGATTCCAAGCGACGGAACTTGGCTCGAACTCCTCCATTTCCGATTCCAAGCATAGAACTTGGCTCGAACTCCTCCATTCCTGATTATAAGCCTCGAACTTGGCTCGAACTCTTCCATTCCCGATTCCAAGCGTCGGAACTTTGCTCAAACTCCTCCATTTCCGATTCCAAGCTTCGAACTTGGTTCAAACTCCTCCATTCCCGATTCCAAGCTTCGAACTTGTCTCGAACTCTTCCATTGCCGATCCTAATCGTCGGAACTTGGCTCAAACTCCTTCATTTCCGATTCCAAGCTTCAAACTTGTCTCGAAATCATCCATTCCCGATTCAAAGCGTCGGAACTTGGCTCGAACTCCTCCATTTCTGATTCCAAGCATCGAACTTGGCTCAAACTCCTCCATTCCCGATTCCAACCATCGAACTTGGCTCGAACAACTCTATTTCCGATTCCAAGCATCGAACTTGGCTCGCACTCTTCCATTACTGATTCCAAATTCGAGCCAAGTTCTACGCTTGGAATCGGAAATGGAGGCGTTCGAGCAAAGTTCAGTTGCTTGGAATCGGAAAAGGAAGATTTCGAGACAAGTTCGATGCTTGGAATCGGGATTGGAGGAGTTTGAGCCAAGTTCAGACGCTTGGAATCGGGAATGGAAGAGTTCGAGCCGAGTTCGAGGCTTGGAATCGGGATTGGAGGAGTTCGAGCCAAGTTCGAAGGTTGGTATCGGAAAAGGAGGAGTTTGAGCAAAGTTCCGAAGCTTGGAATCGGGAATGGAAGAGTTCGAGCCAAGTTCGAGGCTTGGAATCAGGAATGGAGAAGTTCGAGCCAAGTTCGAGGCTTGGAATCGGAAATGGAGGTGTTCGAGCTAAGTTCCGACGCAGTATCGTGGCGCCACCCCTCAAACATAGCTGTGGATCCCAGACTGCCCATCCTACTCATGGGAATGGGGCCTACCCACTGCGGCACCTGTGTTAATACCCTATCCATACCGTCTAAGTTTCAACTTCATTAAATTAGCTCTAGTACAGGTAGGAACGCAGCTTTTACATTTAGTCTTTTGCTAAGCGTTCCCTAACCTATTGGCTATTTTCTCGTCAGTTTCACTTAACCGATTATACGCGACATTTAGCGCGCGCCGCTATATTACGGTAGCGGAATTAATCGTAACGTAGAAATAGTTTCACAACCTCGTGACAAAAAACTGTTTGTAGCTTCTGAACGACGCAAGATCGCCGGAAGGAAGGTATTACTAAGGTGATGCGTGGTTCCAGGGCTACCCATCGGTGCCAAGAATGCCGGGCTACCTCCATCGATGGCGATGATAGCGTACTTTATTCCAGAAGGTGAGTTAGTTTTATTAGCGGTAGGTACTAACGCCCGACCAGTACCCGTTTTATCTATCACACAAGCGATAGAACAGACGAGTATTGGCGAGGCCAATGCATGTGCTAGTGTACAGAAGTTATAGCTTTCTATCTATGATCGTAAAGTAGAAAGTAGAACGACCTAAGCTTGGGGGTACAGATACCAGAATTTACGAAAATCTGGGGCACACTAAGCTAAACGCCTGAAAGTTTATGGGCCAGTTTTGTGAAAGAAATCAGTGATGGGCAGGAAATCTGTAATTTAGGAGTCTCTGGACCAAGACAAACGGCTCTGAGGTGTGCAAGACAGGAGGGGAGTCGGTAAATTATGGTATGGACTAAGAATTGTTTTAGCTTCCATGAATCAGGAAGTCTGATAGCATTTTGTAGGCTGTTAGGAGAATAGACAAGTGCATATGATATAGTATGTTAGTGCATAAGTAGTCAAGTGGGAGTTCTAGGCCAGGGGATAAAAGATTCACACTTTTCTGCCGAGGGATGTAGCATTTGAAATATCATAGCTCCCTGCCTGTATGCCACTTTAGGAAGCAGTCCTCTCGGGGATCACCACTGTGACACAGCCACACCTCGCACTCCCTGCAAAACCAGGTGCTGTCTTTACGGCAGTGACTCACTTTGCAGTGAGCACACCGTCCTCGCTTGAACTTCGTGTTCTGTGATTCACCAGGAATCCTTATCGGAAAGTGGCGCAGAGGAAGAGTGATGATCTGAGATGGCCTGCGACCAGCTCGTCGACGATTGCAGTAATCACCTATGAGCTCTCGTGCCAGCTGCAGTCGGAACTCCTTCAGGTTCTTATGGACGTTTTCTGGGCAGAAGTTCTTCTGGAGAACATAAGCATTTGTAACTGCCACGTCGAAAAGGAAGAAGGAGATGTATTTGTAGAACTTTCTACTCTTGGTTCTACAGGTGTAGTACCCACGAAGCTGGTCTCCATGATCCACACCCCCCATGTACTTA
The DNA here is from genome assembly GCA_963921505.1 of Phakellia ventilabrum. Lineage (NCBI taxonomy): Eukaryota > Metazoa > Porifera > Demospongiae > Axinellida > Axinellidae > Phakellia > Phakellia ventilabrum. The sequence goes on along the minus strand of OY997399.1, from coordinate 5,570,517 downwards.
TTGTACAAGAGGATAGACTCAGGGCAACGAACAGGAGTACGGGTGTGGTCCTTCTGTCGTCGGAGAACTGACGCTGTTGAAGATGGCTGGGAGTTGCTGAACATCGCCATCACGACCTTCCTGTCCAACCAGGCGCACGCACTAACACCACCTTTCTGGACCACCTGTGAGTCTCCTCTATTAGGAAAGTTTATGTGTTGTGTGTGTGGATTGTGTGTGTGGATGGATGCATACATGTGTTGGTGTATGTGGATTATGTGATGTGCGTGTGTGGATGCATACATAATTATGTGTGTGCATGTGAGCGTGGTGTGTGTGTGTGTGGATGCATACATATGTGTGCGTGTGGATGCATGCATGTGTGAGTGTGTGGATGCATACATGTGTGCACGTGTGAGTGTGAATGCATTTGTGCGTGGGGGTGATGCATACGTGTGTGTTGTGTGGGTGCTGATTTGTGCATGCATCTCTCCACTTAGTGCTCATACTAATCTAGGAATCTATTCTGTACATGTGTTTCACCTTGTCGGAGGTTTTGCCTGCTTCAGTGTCGGTGGAAAGCCCTTGCGGTCCTTCCTTGCTGTTCCGCAAGCGTAGACGCCATCTGCCAGCAGATCTTGCATCAGCTTCTCACTGGTAAAGAAATTATCGAAGAAGACATGGTGGTGCTGTCCCTGCAGTCCATCAGTGAGCGTCTTCACCACTCTCTCCCCAAGGCCGTGCTCTACTCTGTTGCCTTCCTTTCCGGTGTAGACCTGGAACTTCATGAAGTAGCCATTATGACTATCTGCCAGGACCCACACCTTTATCCCGCGTTTGATGGGTTTCATGGGATTGTACTGCTTCAGTGAAGACCGCCCCTGGAACTTGATCATCGCCTCGTCGATGGCGACCTCACGGTGTGGCTGATACAGCTCTTCAAACTTATTCGACAGGTGATCAATCAGAGGTCGCACTTTCCCCTAGTCGATCGTAGCCTGGTGAGTCACGGGGTACCAAAGTGTCATTGTCCAAAGTGAAGGTGGTGCTGTCCCTGCAGTCCATCAGTGAGCGTCTTCACCACTCTCTCCCCAAGGCCGTGCTCTCCAATAGTCATCCACAGCAGGCAGATGGATTATGCCCATCAGAATGTGGAATCCCAGGAACGCCTTCAGTTCCTCTACCGTCACCTTTTTCCATTTATTGTATCGCTCATCTCCCATCACTTGGTTGGCATACCTATTGCTCTCCTCTATGATCTTTTCCATTAGGTCAGCCGAGAAGAAGAGCTCAAGGACTTCCAGTGGAGAGTCAGAGATCGGGACTGTTGGACCAACAGGAGAGGTGAAGGGGTTGATGGTGACAGGGTGCAACGTAGACGACCATGACGTGTGATCCTGTCAGCAATTGGGGCATAACGCAGCAAGGGATCCCGCCTCCAATAGTCATCCACAGCAGGCAGATGGATTATGCCCATCAGAATGTGGAATCCCAGGAACGCCTTCAGTTCCTCTACCGTCACCTTTTTCCATTTATTGTATCGCTCATCTCCCATCACTTGGTTGGCATACCTATTGCTCTCCTCTATGATCTTTTCCATTAGGTCAGCCGAGAAGAAGAGCTCAAGGACTTCCAGTGGAGAGTCAGAGATCGGGACTGTTGGACCAATAGGAGAGGTGAAGGGGTTGATGGTGACAGGGTGCAACGTAGACGACCATGAGGTGGGCTGAATGGTAGGATTGGATACGCTGGCAGAGAGGTTGACAGCAGTAGGAACAGGGGTTGGGTTTGCTGCTCTTTCGGGAGAGCTTGGAGTGCTGGGAGCATTAGGGGTTGCTGTGGTATCTAAAACCTCATCTTCATCCTCTTCTTCGCTCTCCTCTAGTACCCACAGGTCACCGAATTCGTCGTCACTGCCCTCCATGATCGGCTCATCGGGGTCATCCCACTCCAGCTCATCTTCAGAGCCCTCAGGGTCAGCCACATCGCCCTCGATGTCATCCCACATCTCCAGGACTTCCTCTGCTGTCATAGTGCAGTGCCTCTTAGCCATCTTCAGCAACCTATTGCATTTTAGGAGCATGCAAATATTGTTTTCATTATCATTATTATTATGCGTGTGATTGTTATGGCTTACCTTGTGTTGCGTAACTTCAAGCGCCGTTTGTCCAAAAAAATTCAATTACACCCCGAGATTGGAAGCACTCCAAGTGCAGTCGGCAGTATACTGATAGTGGTCAGCCGCGTAGGTAAGTTGTCAGCTCCTCCTTTTCCAACGTAGGGCCGGGTTTAACTATGACGCTCCAGCTGACGCATATATGCGTCTACCGCGTTTAATGCATTGTACGCACGTGACGCATATATCCCTATATATCCTAACCCTAAAGAACTTGTCTCGAACTCTTCCATTGCCGATCCTAATCGTCGGAACTTGGCTCAAACTCCTTCATTTCCGATTCCAAGCTTCAAACTTGTCTCGAAATCATCCATTCCCGATTCAAAGCGTCGGAACTTGGCTCGAACTCCTCCATTTCTGATTCCAAGCATCGAACTTGGCTCAAACTCCTCCATTCCCGATTCCAACCATCGAACTTGGCTCGAACAACTCTATTTCCGATTCCAAGCATCGAACTTGGCTCGCACTCTTCCATTACTGATTCCAAATTCGAGCCAAGTTCTACGCTTGGAATCGGAAATGGAGGCGTTCGAGCAAAGTTCAGTTGCTTGGAATCGGAAAAGGAAGATTTCGAGACAAGTTCGAAGCTTGAAATCGGGATTGGAGGAGTTTGAGCCAAGTTCCAACCCTTGGAATCGGGAATGGAAGAGTTCGAGCCGTGATCGAGGTTTGGAATCGGGATTGGAGGAGTTCGAGCCAAGTTCGAAGGTTGGTATCGGAAAAGGAGGAGTTTGAGCAAAGTTCCGACGTTTGGAATCGGGAATGGAAGAGTTCGAGCCAAGTTCGAGGCTTGGAATCAGGAATGGAGAAGTTCGAGACAAGTTCGAGGCTTGAAATCGGAAATGGAGGTGTTCGAGCTAAGTTCCGACGCAGTATCGTGGCGCCACCCCTCAAACATAGCTGTGGATCCCAGACTGCCCATCCTACTCATGGGAATGGGGCCTACCCACTGCGGCACCTGTGTTAATACCCTATCCATACCGTCTAAGTTTCAACTTCATTAAATTAGCTCTAGTACAGGTAGGAACGCAGCTTTTACATTTAGTCTTTTGCTAAGCGTTCCCTAACCTATTGGCTATTTTCTCGTCAGTTTCACTTAACTGGTGGTTAACTCTAAGATATTTATTTCTGCTGTTCTAGTTAGATACTTGTAGTAGTTTACTATTATAGCTTGTAGGCTCAAACTTGATTAAAATAGCTCTAGAAACATATACTCTACTACGACCTGCCAATTCAAGAAAGGAATTCCGGGCCCTTGGAAGTGTAAGTATCATGGACGCACCACAAAGACATAGCTCTGGGTCCCAGTTCGACCCTCCGACCAATGGGAATGGGGCCTTCCCACTGCGGCACCTGCAGTAAAACCCTATCTATACACTCTAAGTTTTAGCCCAATTAAATTAGCTCTAGTACATGCAGGAACGCAGCTATTACAATTTAGTTTTCTACCAAGCGTTTCTCAACCTATTGGCTATACTCTCGTTAGTTTCACTTAATTGGCGGTTAACTCTAAGATAGTTATTTCCGCTGTTCTAGTTAGATACGTGTAGTAGTGTACTATTACTCTATGTAGGCTAACACTTGAGTAAAATAGTTCTAGAAACATATACTCTACTACTGCCTGCCAATTCAAAAAAGGAATTCCGGGCCCTTGGAAGTGTCAGTATCATGGACCCACGATAAAGACATAGCTCTGGGTCCCTGTTCGACGCTCCAACCTATGGGAATGGGGCATGCCCACTGCGGCACCTGCATTAATACCCTATCTATACAGTCTAAGTTTTAACCCAATTAAATTAGCTCTAGTACAGGCAGGAACGCAGCTATTACAATTTAGTTTTTTGTAAAGCCTTCCTCAACCTATTGGCTATACTCTCGTTAGTTTCACTTAATTGGCGGTTTTCTCCAAGATAGTTATTTCTGCTGTTTTAGTTAGATACCCGTGATAGTGTACTATTACTCTATGTAGACTCACACTTGGTTAAAATAGCTCGAGAAACATACCCTCTACTACCACCTGCCAATTCAAGAAAGGAATTCCGTGCATAGGAAGTAATCAGTATAGTGGCCCCACCCCTCAGACATAGCTGTGGATCCCAGACTGCCCCTCCGACTCTTAGGAATGGGGCCTGCCTACTGCGGCACCTGTATTAATACCCTATCCATACCGTCTAATTTTAAACCTCATTAAATTAGCTCTAGTACAGGTAGGAACGCAGTTTTTACAATTTAGTCTTTTGCTAAACGTTCCCTAACCTATTGGCTATTTTTTCATTAGTTTCACTTAACTGACGGTTAGCTCTAATATAGTTATTTCCGCTGTTCTAGTTAGAAACCTGTAGTATTGTACGATTACTCTATGAAGGCTCACACTTGATTAAAATAGCTCTAGAAACAAATACTCTACTTCCACCTGCCTATTCAAGAAAGGAATTCCGGGACATAGGAATTATCTGAATCATGGCGTCACCTCAAAGACATAGCTCTGGGTACCAGATCGACCCTCCGACCTATGGAAATGCGGACCGCCCACTGCGGCACCTGCATTAAAACCCTATCTATACAGTCTAATTTTTAACTCAATTAAATTAGCTCTAGTACAGGCACAAACGCACCTATTACAATTTAGTTTTTAACCAAGCGTTTCTCAACCTATTCGCTATACTCTCGTTAGTTTCACTTAAATGGCGGTTATCTCCAAGATAGTTATTTCTGCTGTTCTAGTTAGATACCCGTGATAGTGGACTATTACTCTATGTAGGCTCAAACTTGGTTAAAATAGCTCGAGAAACATATCCTCTACTACCACCTGCCAATTCAAGAAAGGAATTCCGGGCTTAGGAAGTAATCAGTATCGTGGCCCAACCCCTCAGACATAGCTGTGGATCCCAGACTGCCCCTCCGACTCTTGGGAATGGGGCCTGCCCACTGCGGCACCTGTATTAATACCCTATCCATACCGTCTAAGTTTCAACCTCATTAAATTAGCTCTAGTACACGTAGGAACACAGCTTTTACAATGTAGTCTTTTGCTAAACGTTCCCTAACCTATGGGCTATTCTTTCGTCAGTTTCACTTAACTGGCGGTTAACTCTAAGATCTTTATTTCCGCTGTTCTAGTTAGATACCTGTAGTAGTGTACTATTACTGCTTGTATGCTCACACCTGATTAAAATAGCTATAGAAACATATACTCTACTACTACCTGCCAATTCAAGAAAGGAATTTCGGGCCTTTGGAAGTGTCAGTATCATGGACCCACCACAAAGACATAGCTCTGGGTCCCAGTTCGACCATCCGACCTATGGGAATGGGGCCTGCCCACTGCGGCACCTGCATTAATACCCTATCTATACAGTCTAAGTTTTAACACAATTAAATTAGCTCTAGTATATGCTGGAACGCAGCTATTACAATTTATTTTTTTGCCAAGCCTTCCTCAGCCTATTGGCTATACTCTCGTTAGTTTCACTTAATTGGCGGTTAACTCTAATATAGTTAATTCCGCTGTTCTAGTTAGATACCAGTAGTAGTGTACTATTACTCTATGTAGGCTCACACTTGATTAAAATAACTCTAGAAACAAATACTCTACTTCCACCTGCCAATTCAAGAAAGGACTTCCGGACCCTAGGAAGTATATGAATCATGGACTCACCTCAAAGACATAGCTCTGGGTCCTAGATCGACCAACCGACCTATGGGAATGCGGACTGCCCACTGCGGCACCTGCATTAAAACCCTATCTATACAGTCTAAGTTTTAACCCAATTAAATTAGCTCTAGTACAGGTAGGAACGCAGCTATTACAATTTAGTTTTAAACCAAGCGTTCCTCAACCTATTGGCTATACCCTCGTTAGTTTTACTTAATTTGCGGTTATCTCTAAGATAGTTATTTTCGCTGTTCTAGTTAGATACCTGTAGTAGTGTACTATTACTCTATGTACGCTCATACTTGATTAAACATAGCTCTAGAAACATATACTCTACAAAACCTACCAATTGAAGAAAGGAATTTCGGGCATAGGAAGTAATCAGTATCGCGGCACCACCCCTCAGACATAGCTCTGGGTCCAAGTCTGTCCCTCCGACACATGGGAATGGGGCCTGCCGACTGCGGCACCTACCCTATCCATACCGTCTAAGATTCAACCCCATTAAATTAGCTCTAGTACCGGCAGGAACGCAGTTTTTACAATTTAGTCGTTTGCTAAGCGTTCCCTAACCTAATGGCCATTTTCTAGTCAGTTTTACTTATTTGGCTGTTAACTCTAAGATAGTTATTTCCGCTGTTCTAGTTAGGTGCCCGTAGTAGTGTACTATTACTCTATGTAGGCTCACACTTGATTAAAATAGCTCGAAAAACATATCCTCTACTATCACCTGCCAATTCAAGAAAGGAATTCCGGGCCTAGGAAGTAATCAGTATCGTGGCCCCACCCTTCAGACTTAGCTGTCGATCCCAGACTGCCCCTCCGACTCATGGAAATGGGGTCTGCCCACTGCGGCACCCGTATTAGAACCCTATCCATACCGTCTAAGTTTCAACCTCATTATTTTAGCTGTAGTACAGGCAGGAACGCAGCTTTTACAATTTAGTTTTTTGCCAAGCGTTCCCCAACCTTTTGGCTAAACTCTCGTTAGTTTCACTTAATTGACGGTTTACTCTATGATAGTTATTTCTGCTGTTCTAGTTAGATACCTGTAGTAGTGTACTATTACTCTATGTAGGCTCACACTTGATTAAAATAGCTCTAGAAACATATACTCTACTACAACCTGCCAATTCAATAAACGAATTCCGGGCTTATGAAGTAATCAGTATCGTAGCCCCACCCCTCAGACATAGCTCTGGGTCCCAGTCTGCCGCTCCGATCCATGGGAATGGGGCCTGCCCACTGCGGCACCAGCATTAATACCCTATTCACACCGTCTAAGTTTCAGCCCCATTAAATTACCTCTAGTACAGGCAGGAACGCAGCTTTTACAGTTTGGTTTTTTGCCAAGCATTAACCAACCTATTGGCTATGCTCTCGTTAGTTTCACTTAATTGGCGGTTATCTCCAAGTTAGTTATTTCTGCTGTTCTAGTTAGATACACGTGATAGTGTACTATTACACTATGTAGGCTCACACTTGGTTAAAATAGCTCGAGAAACATATCCTCTACTACCACCTGCCAATTCAAGAAAGGAATTCCGGGCATAGGAAGTAATCAGTATCGTGGCCCCACCCCTCAGACATAGCTGTGGATCCCAGACTGCCCCTCCGACTCATGGGAATGGGGCCTGCCCACTGCGGCACCGGTATTAGTACCCTATCCATACCGTCTAAGTTTCAATCTCATTATTTTAGCTCTAGTACAGGTAAGAACGCAGCTTTTACAATTTGGTCTTTTGCTAAGCATTCCCTGACCTTTTGGCTATTTTGTCGTCAGTTTTACTTAATTGGCGGTTAACTCTAAGATAGTTATTTCCACTGTTCTAGTTAGATATCTGTAGTAGTGTACTATTACTGCTTGTAGGCTCACACTTGATTAAAATAGCTATAGAAACATATACTCTACAACTACCTGCCAATTCATGAAAGGAATTCCGGGTCCTAGGAAGTATCTGTATCGCAGCCCCACCTCAAAGACATAGCTCTGGGTCCCAGATGACCCTCCGACCCATGGGAATGCGGCCAGCCCACTGCGGCACCAGCATTACTACCCTATCTATACAGTCAAAGTTTCAACCCAACTAAATTAGCTCGAGTACAGGCAGGAACGCAGCTTTTATAATTTAGTTTTTTGCCAAGCGTTCCCCAATCTTTTGCGTAAACTCTCGTTAGTTTCACTTAATTGGCGGTTAACTCTAAGATAGATATTTCTGCTGTTCTAGTTAGATACCTGTAGTAGTGTACTATTACTCTATGTACGCTCACACTTGATTAAAATAGCTCTAGAAACATATACTCTACTACCACCTGCCAATTCAATAAACGAATTCCGGGCCTATGAAGTAATCAGTATCGTAGCCCCACCCCTTCGAGCCAAGTTCCGACGCTTGGAATCGGGAATGGAAGAGTTCGAGCCAAGTTCAAGGCTTGGAATCGGGAATGGAGGTGTTCGAGCCCAGTTCGAGGCTTGGAAACTGAAATGGAGGAGTTCGAGCCAAGTTCGAAGCTTGGAATCGGAAATCGCGGAGTTCGAGTCAAATTCCGATGCTTAGAATCGGGAATGGAGGAGTTCGAGCCACGTTCGAGGATTGGAATCGGAAATGGAGGAGTTCGAGCAAAGTTCTGATGCTTGGAATCGGAAATGGAGGAGTTCGAGCCAAGTTCTGATGCTGGGAATCGGAAATGGAAGAGTTCGAGACCAGTTCGAGGCTAGGAATGGAGGAATTCGAGCCAAGTTCTGGTGCTTGGAATCGGAAATGGAAGTGTTCGAGACAAGTTTCGAGGCTTGAAATTGGAAATGGAGGAGTTCGAGCAAAGTTCCGACACTTGGCATTGGGAATGGAGGAGTTCGAGCACAGTTCGAGGCTTTGGATCGGAAATTGAGGAGTTCGAGCCAAGTTCCGATGCTTGGAATTGGAAATGGAGGAGTTCTAGCCAAGTTCGAAGATTGGAATCGGAAATGGAGGAGTTCGAGTCAAATTCCAAGGCTTGGAATCGGGAATGGGGAGTTCGAGCCAAGTTCGAGGCTTGGAATCGGAAATGGACGAGTTCGAGCCAAGTTCGATGCTTGGAATCGGAAATGGAAGGATTTCGAGCAAAGTTCCGACGCTTGGAATCGGGAATGGAGGAGTTCGAAGCCAGTTCGAGGCTTTGAATCGGAAATTGAGGAGTTCGAGCCAAGTTCCGATGCTTAGAATTGGAAATGGAGGAGTTCGAGTCAAGTTGGAATCTTGCAATCGGAAATGGAGGAGTTCGAGTCAAGTTCCGATGCTTGGAATTGGGAATGGACGAATTCTAGCCAAGTTCGATGCTTGGAATCGGAAATGGAGGAGTTCGAACCAAGTTCAGAAGCTTGGAATCGGGAATGGAAGAGTTCGAGCAAAGTTCGAGGCTCTGATTCGGAAATGGAGGATTTCGAGTCAAATTCCGAAGCTTGGAATCGGGAATGGAAGAATTCGAGCCAAGTTCGAATCTTGGAATCGGAAATGGAGGAGTTCGAGCAAAGTACTGATGTTTGGAATCGGAAATGGAGGAGTTCGAGCAAAGTTCCGACACTTGGAATCGGGAATGGAAGAGTTCGATCCAAGTTCGATGTTTGCAATCGGGAAAGGAAGAGTTCGAGCACTGGTCGAGGCTTGGAATCGGAAATTGAGATGTTCGAGTAAAGTTTCGATGCTTGGAATTGCAAATGGAGGAGTTCGAACAAAGTTCGAGGCTTGGAATCGGATAAGGAGGAGTTCGAGACAAGTTCCGAAGCTTGTAATCGGGAATGGAAGAGTTCGAGTCAAGTTCAAGGTTTGGAATCGGAAATGGAGGAGTTCCCGCCAAGTTCCGACGCTTTGAATCGGGAATGGAGGAGTTCGAGCCCAGTTCGAGGCTTGGAAACGGAATTTGAGAAGTTCGAGCCAAGTTCCGATGCTTGGAATTGGAAATGGAGGAGTTCGAAACAAGTTCGAGGTTTGGAATCGGGAAAAGAGGAGTTCGAGTCAAATTCCGAGGCTTGGAATCGGGAATGGAGGAGTTCGAGTCAAATTCGAGGCTTGGAATCGGAAATGGAGGAGTTCGAGCCAAGTTCCGACGCTTGGAATCGGGAATGGAAGAGTTCGAGCCAAGTTCGATGCTTGGAATCGGGAATGGAGGTGTTTGAGCGCAGTTCGAGGCTTGGAATCTGAAATGGAGGAGTTCGAGCCAAGTTCGAAGCTTGGAATCGGAAATCGAGGAGTTCGAGTCAAATTCTGATGCCTAGAATCTGGAATGGAGGAGTTCGAGCCACGTTCGAGGATTGGAATCGGAAATTGAGGAGTTCGAGCCATGTTCTGATGCTTGGAATCGGAAATGGAGGAGTTCGAGCCAAGTTCTGATGCTTGGAATCGGAAATGGAAGAGTTCGAGACCAGTTCGAGGCTAGGAATCGGAAATGGAGGAGTTCGAGCCAAGTTCTGATGCTTGGAATCGGAAATGGAAGAGTTCGAGCCAAGTTATGACGCTTGGAATCGGAAATGGAGGAGTTCGAGCAAAGTTCTGATGCTTGGAATCGGAAATAGTAGAGTTCGAGACAAGTTCGAGGCTAGGAATCGGGAATGGAAGAGTTCGAGTCAAGTTCGAGGCTTGGAATCGGAAATGGAGGAGTTCGAGCCAAGTTCCGACGCTTGGAATCTGGAATGGAAGAGTTCGAGCAAAGTTCGAGGTTTGGAATCGGAAATGGAGGAGTTCGAGCCAAGTTCCGACGCTTGGAATCGGGAATGGAAGAGTTCGAGCTAAGTTCGAGGGTTGGAATCGGGTATGGAGGAGTTCGAGCCCAGTTCGAGGCTTGGAATCGGAAATTGAGAAGTTCGATCAAAGTTCCGATGCTTGGAATTGGAAATGGAGGAGTTCGAGCTAAGTTCGAGGTTTGGAATCTGGAAAGGAGGAGTTTGAGTCAAATTCCGAGGATTGGAATCGGGAATGGAGGAGTTCGAGTCAAGTTCGATGCTTGGAATCGGAAATGGAGGAGTTCGAGCCAAGTTCTGACGCTTGGAATCGGAAATGGAGGAGTTCGAGGCAAGTTCTGATGGTTGGAATCGGAAATGGAAGAGTTCGAGACAAGTTCGAGGCTAGGAATCGGAAATGGAAGAGTTTGAGCCAAGTTCTGATGCTTGGAATCGGAAATGGAAGAGTTCGAGACAAGTTCGAGGCTTGGAATCGGAAATGGAGGATTTTGAGCAAAGTTCCGATGCTTGGAATCGGGAATGGAGGAGTTCGAGGCCAGTTCAAGGCTTTGAATCGGAAATTGAGGAGTTCGAGCCAAGTTGCGATGTTTGGAATTGGAAATGGAGGAGTTCGAGCCAAGTTCGAAGCTTGCAATCGGAAATGGAGGAGTTCGAGTCAAATTCCGATGCTTGGAATCGGGAATGGACGAATTCGAGACAAGTTCGATGCTTGGAATCGGAAATGGAGGAGTTCGAGCCAAGTTCCGACGCTTGGAATCGGGAATGGAAGAGTTCGATCCAAGTTCGGTGTTTGGAATCGGAAATGAAGGAGTTTGAGCAAAGTTCCGAAGCTTGGAATCGGGAATGGAAGAGTTCTAGCCAAGTTCGAGGTTTGGAATCGGAAATGGAGGAGTTCGAGTCAAATTCCGAGGCTTGGAATCGGGAATGGAGTTCGAGCCAAGTTCGAGGCTTGGAATCGGAAATGGAGGAGTTCGAGCCAAGTTCTGAAGCTTGGAATCGGAAATGGAGGAGTTCGAGCCAAGTTCTGACGCTTGGAATCGGAAATGGTAGAGTTCGAGACAAGTTCGAGGCTAGGAATCGGGAATGGAAGAGTTCGAGTCAAGTTCGAGGCTTGGAATCGGAAATGGAGGAGTTCGAGCCAAGTTCCGACGCTTGGAATCGGGAATGGAGGAGTTCGAGCCCAGTTCGAGGCTTTGAATCGGAAATTGAGGAAATCGAGCCAAGTTCCGACTCTTGGAACCGGGAATGGAGGAGTTCGAGCCAAGTTCCGACGCTTGGAATCGGGAATGGAGGAGTTCGAGCCAAGTTCGAAACTTAGAATCGGGACTGGAGGAGTTCAAGCCAAGTTCCGACGCTTGGAATTGGGAATGGGGGAGTTCGAGCCTAGTTCTGAAGCTTGGAATCGGAAATGGTGGAGTTCGAGCCAAGTTCCGACGCTTGGAATCGGGAATGGAGGAGTTCAAGCCAAGTTCGAAGCTTGGAATCGGGACTGGAGGAGTTCAAGCCAAGTTCTGACGCTTGGAATTGGGAATGGGGGAGTTCGAGCCTAGTTCTGAAGCTTGGAATCGGAAATGGTGGAGTTCGAGCCAAGTTCCGACGCTTGGAATCGGGAATGGAGGAGTTCGAAGCAGATACAAAAAGTAGACTTTTAGAATCATCCAACTTAGTGCTTTCATCAGCTGAAATCACAGAGTTCATAGCTCCTTGCATATAGGCACTACACATGATTAAACCCAGGCTACTTTTGCAATATATCTAAATATTGCCCAACTTCAGAGGCCCATAGCTTCAAAACTAAGGGGGTGTCAGGTACAAAAAGTAGACATTTAGAATCATCATGCTTAGTGCTTTCATCAGCTGAAATTGCTGAGTTCATAGCTCCTTGCATATAGGCACTATGCATGATTAAACTCGGTCTACTTTGGAGATACTTCTAAATATTGCCCAACTTTAGAGGCCCAAAACTAAGGGGTGTCAGGTACAAAAAGTACACTTTTAGAATCATCAAGGGTAGTGCTTTCATCAGCTGAAATTGCTGAGTTCATAGCTCCTTGCATATAGGTGCTACACATGATTAAAATCTGGATACTTAGGAGATACTTCTAAATAATGCCTAACTTCAGAGGCCCATAGCTCCAAAACTAAGGCCCCACAAACGGAGATTGCTAAACGTAGAAACATTCACTCTTTCAAATGGCGCAAGTCCCATGATTCTAGGTAACTCTGTTATGGAGCTACAGCCGCTCAAACATACCTCACTTCCGCCCGCTATTCTGACTGCCATTTTAGGCTTACCCTGGCTCCTAGCAGAAGATGCCTCAGGTCTCCGGGCGCTCAATATCAGTTTAAAGCCATCCATACTCTTCCAAAACTGTGGCGACAGCGTCTGTAAATACTTTCCAGGGGGACCAGATCCGCTCCAAAACTCGACAGCGACGTGCTCATCCATTGGCCATTCGTGGAGCCATGCATAAACTTGCGTAGACGGAATTCCGTATGCATCCGCACACGCTTCCGAACAGGGATAATACATTACGTGTGACGTCACACGTAATGCAATAGCGAAGTAACAAAAGACTATTGTTTCGGTATCAGTGAGAAGACTATTATAAAGTGTCAAGATGTTGCGGGCATCCCGGGTACTTCTACTGTTGCATCTGCTGGGATGGGGGGCCACTGTGGTTGTGGGGCGCTCAGATCAGGCCGTTGTGACAGAAATGGTTTACCTTGACCTGGAGATAGAGGGTGATGCAGCTGGGAGGGTGGTCGTGGGACTATTTGGAGCCACTAATCCAAAAACTGTTAGAAATTTTGTTGCTCTTGCTACACACGAGGTAGGCTGCTATATATATTGCCTTGCAGATATCAAGTTGGTTTAAAGCAGCATGTGTATGAACACTCTATATAGAAAGGATACGGATACAGAGGCACCATATTCCACCGGATCATTGCGAACTTCATGATACAAGGTACCAAGGCTCTGGCTTTGGAAATTACTCATTGTATTTTGTACTTTGACTGAATGTACATGCAGGTGGGGACTTCACCAACTCAGATGGCACAGGAGGTTACAGCATTTATGGGCACTATTTTCGTGATGAGAACTTTATCTTTAACCACTACGGCCCAGGGTGGCTCTGCGTGGCTAACGCAGGTCCTGATACAAATGGTTCCCAGTTCTATTTTACTGTTGTCGAATGTCCATGGTTGGATGGCACACACACATGCTTTGGAAAGGTCTTGGAAGGCATGGTAAGCTATATGGCTGTGGTACATTGCGTTGGCATATGGCAACCAAGTGGCATACAAATACTTTCTTTCTTACAGGATGTTGTTTACAGAGCAAGCAATGTAGCCACAGATAGTGGAGACCACCCCTTGCAGCCAGTGAAGATACTAGATAGTGGAAAACTACCTATTAAACAGCCATTTGTTGTGGAGAAAACTGGAGTTAAACTGTAGGGTTCTCATTCCTGTAGACCTGTATTTATTGTGCAGTTATGATTAATATAGACCCTATGATGTAATGGAGGTAAAAGTGAGCACTAATTGAAGAAAATACATGAAAACTCGTAACTTTGATGTAGTATCCTTGTATGAAAACACAAGAACATGCTTGTTTACATAATATAATTATTGTCAAGTGTTTTCTCCATTTCATTTATATTTTTAGTGCATGCATTGCTAACTTTACCCCATAGTGAAGGGCCATTCGTATTCGTGAAGGTCAAGGGTCAATGACAGTCCCCCTGCGCATGCGCACTCTTATTGTGCCACGCTGAAAAAATGAAGTGTGTTTCTCTGCTGTGCGCGCTGTTGGTTCTCTCCGCCGTAGAATGCAAGAAAGGACCACTCGTGACCGACATAGTGAGTTGTTTAGTAGTGCAATACGTAGTTTGTACGACCTGGATCCTTTTGATTTTGGTGCAGGTGTACTTTGATATTGAATATGATGGAGAAGAGTTTGGGCGTATAGAGATCGGTTTGTTTGGAAAGACGGTGAAGAAGACCGTTAAGAATTTTGTTACTTTAGCAACTGGAGAGGTTAGTTAAATGGTAGATACTGGCTGTGTATGATATAGTAGGTATATATGGGTTGCATAATGGTTCTTTGCTGCACAGATGGGATGGGCAAGCCTTGTTCACAGTCCTTCCCACCTGAGGAGTGAAGGTGTTTGCAATTGGCGTCAAGAATCCTGAAGACCAAAATTATCCATGATCTTATGCACGAAAACGTGATCATTTGATCAGCCCTACAAGTTACTGGGATTGCTTCAAACTTCAAAGACAGTTGCCGCTGTTTAGTTTCCTGCTACTATTCTTCTCTTCTTTATGCGTTTCTGCTATAATACTACTGCCTGAAAGCTTATAAGCGTGGACTCATCACCCTGCTAGGAAGGCATGATAATATATTGTCAACCTTTGAATCCTCTACATCTAGTTTGCATAGATTCTGTATTAAAAATAAAATAATGTGTCATTTCCTTTATTCTGCACGTCAATGGTCATGTCCTATAGATCTAGAACTATAGTGATGGCTGAGAAGGTTGTGTTTTCAAAGGCAGCTTTGTTAGTCAACTGCCCTCTATCCCCATTCGTTCTATTGATTTCTTCATTTCCACGCTGTACTGCCTCACCACGGCAATCCCCATGGCTAGAAGTAAAGCGCTGACCTTCGGCAGAGACCGCAAGAGCAACAATTTACAAACAGACAATTTCTCAGTCTCTGCCGAAGGTCAGCGCTTTACTTCTAGCCATGGGGATTGCCGTGGTGAGGCAGTACAGCGTGGAAATGAAGAAATCAATAGAACGAATGGGGATAGAGGGCAGTTGACTAACAAAGCTGCCTTTGAAAACACAACCTTCTCAGCCATCACTATAGTAAACCGTGTAAGTTGTGAGCTGAAATCAAGTACCAACTATATTTTTTATTGTAGAAATGGTCAAGCTACATGTGTTAGTACAAGATCTACTGTAGGATCACTTTTGAACTTCAAAGATAGTTGCTGCCATTTCCACTTCTACTCTTCTGCGCTCCTAAGCAGTGGAGTGGCCTAAGTGTGGACGAGCAAACAGATGTGGGAAATGAAATCTTAGTACCAGCTGGGTATGCACAAAGAGTGTGCCCAGCTCATTAGTTATACTGCTGTCTATTTATTTTTGTCACCCCAGAAAGGATATGGCTATAACGGAAGCATTTTTCACCGAGTCATTAAGAATTTTATGATTCAAGGTACATTTGCCGGAACAGTAAAAGTGTTAAAGGTATTGAGTAATGGACTGCCAATCTCTTATGCAGGTGGTGACTTTACCAGAGGGGATGGAACTGGAGGTAAGAGAAGCTACAGGAGATTAATAATTAGTGGTAAGAAGACTCTGAGTATTGTGTTATATTCTTCCATGTCAGGCAAAAGCATTTATGGTGACAAGTTCCCTGATGAGAACTTCAAACTAAAGCATGAAGGACCTTGGTACCTGAGTATGGCTAATGCAGGCAAAGACACCAATGGCTCTCAGTTCTTCATTACAACTGTTAAGACAACGTGGTTGGATGGCAAACATGTAGTGTTCGGGAAAATACTGGAGGGAATGGTCAGTTACAGAGTAGGACCTGGTGTGCGTTGGTGTGGTGCCTTTACCTGAGTAATTATGTCCATAGGATGTTGTCAGGAAGATTGAGAAAGTGAAGACAGGGGCTAGTGACCGCCCAACCAAGGATGTTACCATCAAGGACTGTGGAACTCTGCCAGTAGACGAGCCCTTTGCTATAGAGAAGTAGATGATTCAGGTGTTATTGTGCCTGCTCTTTTTCCATAATTCTGAAATTTTGAGTCGTTGTCATTAATAATGGAAAAGGAAGTGTGTTGGAAACTGTGTCTGATACGGTGTCGGAGTGAATAATGTCCCCCCGGACATTATTCACCGGTGAATAGTGTCCCCCCTCGGAATCTAGTCAAAGATGAAGCTGTCCAATTAGCTTGAGGCTGAGCATAATTTGCAGACTCACAATCGTGATGGACTCGACCGCTACCGCTCGATTACCGTAATGCATCCGATGTTGTAGCGAAAAAATTGGGGGGGACATTATTCACTGAGGGGGTCCTAGGGGGACATTATTCACCGGTGAATTATGTCCGGGGGGGACAATATTCACCGGTGAATAATGTCCGGGAGGACAGCGTACACTAGTCTCGTGCCCAGACCTTGGCTCCTCCCCTCGCCGGCCTGGCGACCCAAGTCCAAAAGGTCGCTTACATTCCAGGCGCTAGGCGCTAGGCGGAGATTGTCATTTGCACGTGAGTCGTTCACGGCTGGCAACTGTTTATCCCTCGACTGAAGTACTAGTCTCGCGGGCCACACCCACACGTGAGTCTGGCCCGCGAGACTACTGAAGTACAGCGTTCCAGCCGAAACTGTGGACATTGCCATACTACACGCCGTTCAGAAACTTGGATACGATCGTCCAACTCCAGAGTAGGCTGCTGCTGTTCGTGAGTTTCTCCTTGGAAAAGACGTCGTTGCCTACCGGAGGTGAAAAGAGTTTGTGTTATGCTAGTTTACCACTCGCTTTCGATTATCTGCTACACGCAGCCATAATCGGTAAGTGCTTTCAGCTCTGACTGTAGCTAAAGCGCTTCGCACGTGTGCTTACGCACCTACTTAGTACTTACTTGTTAAACACCGACATATTGCGTTGAATAATTGGTGCTTTTGGACTTGGGTCGCCAGACCGTCCGGCGACGGGATCGCCCCGGGAGGAGCCAAGGTCTGGGCACGAGACTAAGCGTACACTATGACACCGGTGCCGCTTAATAAACTTAAGCGTTTGTGTGTAAAATGGCGTCTGTGCCGACAGCTCTTGAATCTTTAGTCGAGATGGGATTCCCGACAAATAGAGCGTAGGTTGACCGACAGCACAGAACACTACTTGCAGGCCTATATTAAATATGGTGTCTTGTACAGTGAAAAGGCTCTGGCAAGTACGGGGAACCAAGGTCTTCAAATGGCGATGGATTGGTGCGTTGAAGCCTAGATAAATAGAGCACGTAACCTGTCTATGGTCAAAGTAGGAGAACTCTGTACGATCAAGAGTGCATGGATGTATTAGGAATTGTCTGCACTGCAGGTTACTGGCTCACCAAGATGATCCTGATATTGATGAACCCTATGACCCCTCAGGACACAAAGTTGGGGCAGGTATATAAACGGCATTTATTGCTATCTTGCATATCAGAGTACGTGTATTCCTTTTTTAAATGAGGTCCTACCAGTTCTGAGGAAGCTGAGGGTATATCTACGCAGGCAAAGTCACTAAAATGTGATGAGTAAGCATTACAAATTTCAGTGTTCTCTTGTTAGCTTTTGGTCACGTACTTTACCCCTTTTTACAGTTGTGGGAAGCTTCTTCGCAGTGAACTAGAGGCACAGGTATGGACTGTGAAGTACCTTGGTACTCTCAACTAACCACTGTCAGTGCACCCCTCTGCAGACGCACGCTGCAAGGACCAAACACACCAATTTCTCGGAGTCCACGGAAGAGATCCAAGCCCTTACTCAGGAGGAAAAGGCAGCCCAGTTTGCCAGGTCAGGGTTGAGTTGAACTTTGTACATGGCCAAAAGGTATTGCTCTATGCTGTAGGTGTCCAGTCATTACATACATGATTGTACTCTATAGGCTGCAGGGACATATGAAGCAAAGGAGGCAAGAGAGAGAAGAAAAAGTGAAAAAGGTGAGTGGGTTAGATTTCTGCCTATATATAAGGAGTTAATTTGACTGCATGTGTAGGAAGCCATTGAACAAGAGAAGGCTCGAAGGAAAACTGGCAAAGAGCTCTTTGAGTATAAACAGCAGTGAGTGGATACATGCTACAGTATGGGGCTCGGTGTTGAACACACTGCTGCACTTGTGCTGTAGGATGGAGCTTACAGAGGCCAAGAAGATTGTTGAACAAAAGAAGAGAGAGAGGATGGAAGAGAAACTGGCCAGGTACTGCTGCTTGATAGTTATACTTCAAATGTTTATGGCTATAGTATGCATATTATAGGCAACGAGTACGTGAGCAGATAGCAAGAGATCGTGCCGAGAGAACACGGCGTGAGGGAAAAGGATCAGCAGTGCTTCAAACACAGCCCCAGAACAGCAAGCCATCCACTCCTTCAGTCCCTAAGGAGTATTCTAGTTGCAGATTGCAGGTCAGTAATATTAATAGCCAATTAATGTTGTATAGGGTCTAGTGAGAAGAATTGTTTAGAAGCTTGAGTGCTGCATGTACTTTTTATAGATCCGTCTGTTTGATGGTGAGACATTGGTACACACCTTCACAGCCACTGACATTTTGGAAAATGTGTTCCAGCACATAAGAACAGTTCAACCGGGGTCCAGTGTGCCCTTTGCGCTCATAACATCCTTTCCACGGCAGGTGTTTACTGAGAGGGATGCTGGGAAGAGTCTCCAAGAACTTGGTAGGCCACTTGCTAAAGGAAGCGGAGATTGTGTAGCTTGCATTGATTGATTCTCTTTTTTTCCCCGCTCACACAGGCCTGGTACCATCTGCTGTTCTTATCCAAACAAAGCCATAGATTGAGCGTTTCTGTTTGAAGTTTGCACCCAATATGGGGAGGGTTATGCAGGGCATCTGCATGCCTACGAGATTTTGTAACAAATGTAGGCAATTTGCAATGCCTTTAGGCTTAGATTATGTAAAGTGGAAAGTACACCGTAACCAGTAGATGTAAGTGGAGATGCAATGTCAAGTGAAGGTTTATGCATGATAAACACATTCATCTGTTTATCCCGGGCGCCCCAATTTGTAAAGAAGGTGTACGGAAAAGGCGTCACGCAGATCAGAAGGTAGGAGGGGCTGCGATGTCCAACAAGATGGTGAGCTTGCTTGCAACGCTGTGGCTGTTATGTTTCAGTGCAGGCGTTACATCTCTGGATAATGGTAAAAACTATACGCATAATATTTTTGAGAACTCGACATGATCTCAAGGGTTCTATATTTATTTTTTTGCCAGGCCTCGGTAAGTTTGTCGGATTGACCACAACTAGCCACGCGTTCAGTGGAGTATTAAATATAGCATGTCTCTCTTGTCGACTGTATACAAAGGGCTTACTCCACCCATGGGCTGGAACACCTGGTGTACCCAGGGAAAGTAAGTCGTCTATTAAAGTACTAGCTTTCACTTTGGCTAGCCTTTTTTGCATGCAAGAATAAACTGTCCTGATAAGCGGAATTCAATGCATCTACAGGTACATGGTGCATTTTCTCCTCACTGTATTTCCTTCCTTGGTCTGGGTATACCTATGCATGGTTAAGCTAGCAGGTACCCTTAATTCCACAGATACACATTTAGTTAACATTGCCACAGCCTCGTTCCCAGGCCAACCCCCCACGAAAGAATGGAATTTGGAATTTGAGCTTTAGGCCAGGGTGGCCAGTAAGCTATAGAAACCACATGGGGAGAGGTGTGGCCTGGGAACGAGGCTAGCATTAATTGACCCAACCTGATTTCAACCTAATAAGACTCAACATCAAGCAATGCATTTCCAGGTGTGGCCGAGACTACTGTGACAGCAAGGAGATCATGAGTATTGCTGATGCAATGGCCAGCAATGGTATGAAGGAAGCTGGGTATGAGTACATCAACATGGATGGTAAGACAACTCGTGCCAATTAATCTTCACCATGCAGTTGTCTGCTCTTTGATGAATGAGGAATCTATTTGTATCCGTCTCACGTTGTAGATTGCTGGGCAGACCATCGAGATCAGGATGGTACTATTGTACCTGACAAATCACGCTTTCCAGAGTAAGATATACCTCTTGGCTAATTATGCAATCATATCACAGAATAGATAATAATAAAATAGACATAATATAATATATAGCACCATGCATTATCACAGAATATTATGTAGTTGTGATTTTCTACAGTGGTCTTGAACCAGTCATCAAGTACGTGAATACCAAAGGTTTTAAATTTGGAGTGGTAAGCCTTGCATAATTATTACAGATCTAAGAATTTTAATCTTGCCGAATAAGGGCTTGGTCCTGCACTTCAACACACATTATAAGCAGAAACATTTCTTTGTCCCAGTTTCCACTCTGAATCTTTGTACACTACCACAGGCCATGCCTTTAGGCCATTTTTTTTGCTTTTGGGTTACAGTGGGGCATATGCATGTGCAGGTAAAAATCTTGGGAAATTCCCAGTAGCAGAAATATAGTGTGTAAGCATCTTGCCAACTTTGTAGTTATGTTCCTCCAGTACACAGATGCTGGTGTGTACACATGCAGCCAGGGAGGACGACAACACAAGATTCCTGGCAGTTACGGTATTTAAATGCATGCATTTAATCGCATCATTAGTATCTGTATCATGTGCATGATGCTTTTCTTACTAGGTCACTATGAACAGGATGCACAGACATATGCAAAATGGGGAGTGGAATGTAAGTGGTATCACAACAGGTTGTCCACAGGAAACAGCAGTGGCTTTCAAGTGCTTAATTTGTTTAGGCTGTCAGGAACAAAGGCTAACAGTTTACACAGTTACTACTGTCAACTCCATTTGCCTATTGCACTGTACAATCATCTCAACTGCAGAGCCTCCAACCGCACGAATTCATCCGTAATTATACGGAATTACACAGTCATGTACGGACCTACGAAATTACGGAGACAATACGGATATCGGATGTGGTGGTGTACGGGGAAAATGCACGTGTATGTTTTTATTAGCTAGCTACGTACAAATTCAACTGCCATGTCAGGGAGTAGTTCTAGTTCTACTGCCACAATTCACAAACTTCATGGTGAAAGTGAACGTCTTCTTAAGACAGTGTTGTCTTTCTTCATCGATCCGTGTGTCCTAAGGCTTAATTCGAGTGACTTGACCAAGGTCAACTACACTGACCCCTCTATTCACCTGCCTGAGGAAGAATTGTTTATTGGAGATGACACTGCTGCTTTCATTCTTCATCTTCGTGACAATGAGGGTGAATCGGTGGAAGGATTCTACAAAGGAGTTGTTAAGTTTTATGAAGGATTTGTGAAAAAGCAGTTAGCTAAAGGCATTTGATTTTAAATCACAAATCTTTCACATGCTCTCATTTCTTGACCCAATTCAAAGTCAAAATATACCACAATCTACTTTTGACCTGATTGAAGATAACATCCCAGTTGTATTTAATAAGGCAGTTACAAAATTAGAGCACCGTGAGTTTGTAACTGACACTGACATTGATCCTGAAGTAGACTGTGATGCAGTTAAATTTTGGCTGAAAGTATGTAGCATGAAATCACCGATGGGAGAACTCAAATATGAGAATCTTGCAACTCTAGCTTTACAACTACTATCAATTCCTGCGTCCAATGCTGACAGTGAAAGAGTGTTCAGCTTGGTAAGACGAATCAAAACTGAGTTTCGCTCTTCACTCTCCACAGAAACTGTGTCAGCTCTTATTGGTTGCCATTTTAATAAAACTAGCAAATGCTGTGAAATGACGAAATTTGAATACTGTTTGCTTGTTAAAGCTAAAACGTGTACACGTGAGAGAAATATGAGTTATACTAGCACCTAACTAATGTTTTTTAATGTATGTTGTATAGTTTATGTGCATTTGCAAAATAATTTCAACAAAATACTGAAATCTTTTCAAAATTACTGAAATTAGGAGAAAATTGTACTGAAATTATTCAGGGCTGGTTGGAGGCTCTGCTAGCTTTAACTTTCATTTTCCTTCAGACGTTAAGATGGACTGGTGTAATACTAAAATCAATGGAACACAGCTGAACCCAAAAGTACAGTATCCAGAAATGGTGGGTCTTCCCATACAGTCAGTCATGTTGTGGTTAGGGTCAATAAGAACTGGGAGTCTGTACCATTGTATAATTATAAGCATGTCTCACACAAGTTTATATTTTCCAGTCCAAGGCTTTAAATGCAACAGGCGAGCCAATCTTCTTCAATTCGTGTGAGTGGGGGGTTGATGACCCTTGGAAATGGATGGGACAGTATGCCAACTCCTGGAGGACTGGCCCAGACCACCATGATGAATGGCACTCCACAGCCGAGATTATTGAGATCAATTCTGACAAGGGCAAGTATGCAGGTACAGATTACTATCGTGCAAACTGCCATTCCCTTGTGTAAGCATTACCTAATATTATAACAGGACCTGGAGGATGGAATGATATGGATTTCCTTATGACTGGTGGCCAGGTCAGTTGCCGGTAGTCTAATATATAGCTGATGATATCTACTTGTACCTATATATAGGGCTGTGAGCTCGAGAGTGGTCAGCCATTCCTGCACTGTCCTGGCCAAACAGACACGGAATACCGGACTGAGTTTAGTCTGTGGTGCCTAGCTGGCTCCTCCTTGTTGGTGGCCACAGACGTCCGCAATATGACTACCATAATGACAGAGGTATAGCTAGCTATACCTTCAGGCCTAAATTTACACTCTTACAGTTTGTTTGTTTTTTCCATGCATGGCTAAGTTTGTGCACGAATGTCTATCTAATTCATATAGGTGTTGCTCAACACGGAGATGATAGCAGTCAACCAAGATAAAAATGGTAGCTATGCTGCTAGTCAGTGGGACATACTAACACAGTTACATGGTTCATTCTCTGTTTAGGAAAAGGAGGGCAGAGGATTGGTAACTGGTCATGTAGTGAGGTCAGCAATGCGTGGTGGCCTAGTTAGCTACTGAAATCTAAAAGATGGTTTCTGTTGTAGGGTGCTGCATACTGCCAAATCTGGGCAAAACCACTACATGACAGTTCGTATGCCGTGGGGCTTTATAATGCAGTGAGTACCTATATAAATCAACAAGCAGCTACCAAAATTATAATTGTGTGTCTAAAACTGCCCTGTTTAGGGAATACACACTCATCATATCACTTTGGAGTTCAAATTATTGGGCTTCAGTGGAGCTGTTACCATGAGAGATCTATGGGCCCACAAGGACCTTGGAACCTATACCAACAAGTAAGCTATGCACTGTTCCCCTCAGCAGACTCTGATTGAATACTGCCATTCATTCCAGCTACACTGCTGAGGTGGTATCCCATGGAGTGGAAGTCTACAAAGTTACTCAACTCCACTAATTTAGAAATAGGTGCTGTAGCAGTGAATCTAGTGATAGTGATGTTACATGCATTATGTATTGTAAAAAAAACTTTATTAGCATTTTTATGCACGTATATACATTTTGCTGGTTGTGACTTTTTTCTTTTAAGGGCAACTTTTACAGCCACAATATTACTGCATGTAAAGTTTCTATTACAATACCAGCCAATCGTACTTCATAACAGCGCAGAGTTGAGTTACAGATCTAGCATCTATGCCATGAAAATTAATCATTAAGAGCCACAGCAAGACTATATATAAACAAGGGTGCCTAAACAAGCTACATACATTTACAGAAATTCAATGAACATCAGTGGAAGGTGCATCCTCTGACCGACTTCTGACTTTTCTGATGGCCTTACGTCGCTCCAACCTTGCAAGCTGCTCCGCCTTTTGCTGATGTCTCATCAGAGTGAATCCAGAAGCAGATGGTATCTTCCCCATGGGTATCTGCAGCAGAAAACGTAGAAATAGCTGAACACATTCATTACTAAAGCTTTGAAGAGCTTTGCCTGGTTTTAAGTCTTCATACAGGGCCAATGTTGGTCCTGCCCATAGCACATTCTGTCGACCTTCACTTGGTGTTTTACTTAAGTCAAGGGTGTTCAATTGGTAACAAACAAAAGTGAATTCATGTCCATTGGTTATTATACCCTGAGTAGCCAGGGGATGAACAAGGTCCTCTGTTAGGGGGTAGCCATACTGCACCGTGTATCCTGCTGCCTGAGAAAATAACTGCATGAGTCCATGTGCAAGGAGCTGCTCCCGATTCCTACTCTTGTAATCAGAAGCAAGGATTGTGTGGGCAAAAGGAAATGGACTGTATAGCTTGCAGCCACCAAATGGTGAGATCTGGTCAAAACTATGTTCAAACAGCCCTAAAGAGGAGGGCTTGTACTGCAACGATGGCACACCACTCCCTCCCCTAAATGCAGGGTCAGAGAATAGCTGTAACGGTACAGCAGTGTGCAAAATATACCGAGGGTTAGAGAAACAAAGAAAATTGTCTCCTTTCTTCAGCCAGAAACACTCAACTTTGGGGTCAAAAGTAATGCTAGAATCATAAAGGTGGCGATAGGATGGTGCCAGGGGCCATAGGGTAGCCATGGCAACCTGCAGCAAGCCTGGGGCCAGATCTGGTTGGGGCAGATGAAGATTCTCCCTTCGAATTTGAAACATTAGCACCTCCTGTATACGGCTCTCAAATTCGTGCAGTAAAGTAGCTGGGAATCGTACAGCAGCCATACTGTCCGGTAGGCCCTCAATAACTGTAGTTTGGGTGAGCCACTGGTACTTGGCGAGAGGGTCTAGGAACTGTGTTTGAGGGTGAACCACAAAACACTTTCTCCATTTGCTACCGTGGCCAAGCAAATGTGGACGAGTTTTCTTAGGAATATGAACATAGCCATAGTACCTGCAACAGAGTACAGCACTGCACAGCCTCCGCGGCATCCACCGACACACTATTCCTTGCAGCATGGCACCACGTGTATATATTATTGTCGTCTCGTGCCCATATTTCAGTATTGAGTATGGAATGAAGACCCCAGCTATGGGCAGTGAAGCTGATAGCGCATAGCATAATTTATCTATGAGTGAAGTTACTACAACGTACAAGAATTTGGATACTGCTCAAGTACAAAACGTAACTGAGATCAGCAGTATGCCATGCTTACGGTAAGAGGCTGCATTGCACATGAATGTAGTAAGTAAGTAAGTAAGGCATGCAGCGGGAGCAACAGAGTTTTGAGAGCTCTATCTCCAGCGAGAAGCTCAGGCAGCTAGTGCAGCGGGAGGGCAAGGCGGCGAGGAACCTCGTCGCTTGGTCAGTACCCACAGCCACGTGTTCCATGCCAAAGAAGTTTGGTCACGGTCCCTTACGCGAGAGGACATCGATTCGGGGATTAGCAGCTAGAGCTCAAAGCCAGGGTCGCCGACATACTAGTTCCCAAGCTAAGCCGCCTGGACGGTCAAAGAGCCACAGCACTGCCTCACTGAGCCTCAGAGCAGTGCACAATGAGGAGCGTTATATGGCTGCAGCAGGACAACACTCATCTCTGCAGGATGAACTGCCACCAGCTCGAAGTAACCTGCATGCTCGCTACTGGTCTTACCTGTTTGACAACCTGCACAGAGCAGTGGATGAAATATACTGCACCTGTGAGGAGGATGAGAGTGTGATAGAGTGCCAGGTGTGGAAGGAGTGCTGTGGGTTCGCGGGTAGATGCAATTGAATAAGAACTCTGTTTCGTTATGCAGGAAGTAGTGATGACCCTGGATGCCTGCCGGAAAGACTTTGAAGCTCTAATTAAGCGGATTTTGCTACAGAGAGCATACGAGAGCTCTGATGCCGAAAACAGGTGAGTATCACCTGCTGACACATTACTGCTCCACTCAACAGCACTCCCTCCCTGCAGACCCTCAGGCCTGGCATGGGAGGTCCGCAAAACCACCTCGCCCAACAAGTCTCGTCCACAGCCCCCAAGCAAAGACCCTACAACCCAAAGACAAAGCCCTCGACCCTCTCCAGCTAGGAGCCTGAACTTTGGAGTGAAGGAGACAGACCGGAGTCCCAGTCTTACTTGGGCTGACAGAGTGAGGGGTGTCCACAGTGTGGCCCATGCTAAGGAGCAACAGAAAGAGAGACATAGAGAGGAAGAAGTTTGTGAGGAGAAGGTGACTGCTGAGGACTCTCAGGAAGAGGACAGAGAGGGGTGGGAGAAGGTGACCAGAGGACGAAAGAGTAGGGTGTCCTCTGCCAGCAAAGAGAAGGCCAACTCAGTGCAAGACAGCATCTCAAGCTGTTCCAGACCTGAAACCAAACCGACCAATGAGTCTTCAGGAAGTGGTTCTACAACTCCTGCTAATCCAGACAGCCATCTGCCTGAAGCAGTCTCCTCCAAAGGTTCCCCTGAGATCCCTGCGTCTGTGGATCCAGTCACTGCAGTAGTTGGTATGGAGTACAACCTCCAGAGCAACGGCCAGGTCAAGAATGATCTAAGCACCACAGCAAGTGACCTGGGAGAGGTGTGTATTCCTGCCTCATGGTACTGTATGCATATCTGCTTATATCTCCCTGCTGTCTTCTCCAGCACGAGTGCACTCCAACCCGCGCATGGAGCGACATCATTGCTGAGTATGATGGTATGCTGTACAACACATCTAATGTCTGTAACAACATATACCCTAACCCTTCCGCTCTCTCCTTTGCAGCCCACGAGACCTACCGGCAGTCTGTGTCCTGGGCTGACCGCTGTGAGTCCCCCCCAGACATGTTGCCTGAGGTGCCACGTTCACCAGGTAGGGCAGTACAGCTACACCAGAAGTTGTCCTCGCCATCAAGGAAAAGGTAAATGCTACGGGAATGCAGTTCAACCAGGCAGATGATAGCAGTAATATTTTGGCTAATGGATGTGAGAAGCTACCCATACATCTTCCCCGCTATAATGACCCCCCTTCCACCAGGCCCATTGAGGAATCCCGACGAATCCTGGAAGAGAGGCAGGTATTGGCAAGTGTTAGAGCTGGACCCCTCAGCTGTTCATCGCTGTCCCCCTCGGCCTCTTTCCCCCACCCTCAGGCTAAGGCCCAGCAACAGAGAGACAAGATCCAGGAAGAGAAGACGCAGAAATCCAAGATTGTCACTGAAAAGGTGGGCTTCCGCACACCTCTTCTTCCTTCCTACCTCTGCTCCAAAGCGCTCCCCTGCCTCCCCAGATTCGTGAAGCTCGAGAGACACGTGACGCTCGTGCAAAGCAGTGGCGAGAGGAGATGGAGGGGCGGCTGCAGAGGGCAGTGATGCTACGCTCTTCACATCTGCAGGAGATTGTGAGGAAAGCCCAGGAAGAGGATGCTAAGGTACTCACACCTTGCTCATCCCTAGCTACCGTCCTCACTGCTGGTGTGCATCACACCCCAGGTGAGCGAGATAGCATTTATTAACACCATGGAGGCACAGAACAAGAAGATGGAAGTTCTGGAAAGACACCAGGTAAGAACTGCATGGGGTGGAGGTGATCTTATCACTTGTGAATGGCCATTCTCTGAAGAGTGCATACTGCTGTTGCCTCTGTCTTTCCAGGGTCACGAGGCAAGAATGCTGGACCTGCAGGTTTGTAACCTCTCTCTCTGTTCCCTCATCTGTCATTCCTCCCCTTTCCCGTCTCCCACAGGAGGAGCGACAACGAAAGCGAGTGGAACAGGCAGCACGCGAAGAAGCTGCACAGGTCAATACCACCAGCTCTAGCCTCATACTGATTGGATCGCATGCTATATGCTGTCCTTTTTCTGGCAGGAGCGTCGGCGGGCCCTGGAAGCAGAGCGTGTCGCCAAGCTGATGGAACTGGACCTCCGGCGCAAAGAACAGGTATTATGACCGCACCACACTCCCTCCATCTCTACACTCACTGGTAGCAGGCCTCCACACTGGCACCCTCCATACTTACACTGGTACCCTACACATACTCACACTGGCACCATCTTTTGCAGGATGCTAAGATTGAGCAGATGCGACAGGAGAGGGAGAAGGCTCGTGAGGAGGCAGCCAGGGAGAAGGCAAGGTGCAGCTACTGCTCACTGAGTCACTTGCTGGACCCAGTTTGCTAATAGTGCTCTTTTGCGTGCTGTAGGGAGCGAGAGAGGAAGCTTGAGGCTCGAAACGCTGCCATCCAGCTTTCTGCTGAGGAGCTGGAGAGGAGGCTTCAGATCAAAGTGAGCCCCTCCTGTAACGGCCTGAATCAAGGCAGTCTCTCTGACACCTGCCACTTCCCCTTCTTCAGCGGGATGAATCATCACGGCGTTATGACCAGCAGCTAGAGCAGAAGAAGGAGAAGGCAGCCGTTTCAGCTAGGCACCTCTCCAGTGAGGATGCCCCCAGCATCAGCGCCTACAAAATGATGAAGTGGTGTTCCATCTGCCACGTGAAGGTGTGTCCAGCTGGCCCCACCCCCTTCCACTTTCACAGAGCTCCCTCTACAGATCATTTCTGAGGTGTACCTGCTGAGCCACCTGCGAGGACGGAGGCACCAGGAGACTCTGGCAGCACTGGAGAGGCAGCAGGAGCCCTCTGGTGTGATTGTGGAGGCCCCAGAGGAGCAGCAGGGGAACACACGAGATAGCCCTGAGCTGCAGGAGAGGCTCCGTGCTGGGAGGAAGAGGGCGAAGAAACTGCGACAGAGAATGGCCTCCAGGTGAGGGTGGGCATGGAAATTGGCCTAATGTAGGCATTGGAATGGGCCTAATGTAGGTATGGGAATGGGAGGGATTAGTGCCATTTCCCTTCCCTGCAGAGTAAGAGAGCAGGAGGCCCGGTCCCAGGCCAGTCCCAGTGTGCAGACCCAGAGTCGGCCAAAGTGAGTGGATCTCTGTCATAGGCTCCGGGACACCTGCAGTTCACTGCAGTCTGTGTTGGTATGTAGACTGCAGAAAGCACTTCGAGAGCTAGGCAGACAATTGGAAGGTTCTGAACTCTCTGCTCAACTAGACCGGACTCTTGGGGAGATGGGCCGTTCCCTGAAGGCAAGCTAAAGCTGTCTTATTTTCATTCTCTTCTATACTTCTCTGCTTCCCCCAGCAGTCTGCAGAAGACCAGCTGTGCTTTTGCCAGCTGGGGGGCATGGCTTCCTTGCTGCGGCTGCTGCTGGTTCACTCTGAACCCAACCTAACTGAACGCAGGAAGACACTGCCTGAAAAGTGAGTTGCTGAGACTCAACAAGCGGTGTTGGCCTAGCTCTGGAGGACGTCTGATTCAGAGCCCCTCTCCCCCACAGGACATTCCAACTGACTGTGAGCGTCTTACAAAGTGCTTGCTCTGGTAACACCGACAACTGCTGCTACTTTCTCCTCTCTAACAAGTTTGGTCCAGTGGTGGACCTTGTGTTACAACACCTGACTGTGCCTGAGCCTGGCCAGCCCGACACTTCTGAGAGCACTGCCCACCTCTGTGGCTCCCTACTGGGAGTTTTGGCCACAGTCCTCAGCACCTTAGCCCCCATCGCTGCAGACTCCATCCTCCAGCAACCCATCACAGACTGCATTAGGTGAGCGTTAATACTAGAATGGTTTGCCTGATTGTCTTGCAGCTATAGGAAGCCATCCTTCCCTCATCCCTTTTCCACAGCTATCTCGTGTGCACCAGTGTACTGGACCGATTATGTGATTATTTCAACAGTGTGACTGGTCCCATTGACACCCATGGCCGCACCCATCTGGTAATGAGTGGGGTCAACCTGCTGGTGGCACTCACTGCCTGCCTACACCACAGGTAGGCATGGCTCATAGCTGGGATTCACAGGATGCCCCTCTCTGGCTCAGAGGGGAGTTGGAGAAGCAGTGATTTGAAGTAGCTTAACCTTTGCTTCTCCAATGGACTGTCAAAGGGAAATGTAGTTGAGAGTGCAATAAGTGTTCAAAGTTGCTCTCACTCTTTACCATTTCAACATCAGAGCATTCCTGTCTCTTCACTTACTCTGCCCTCAGGGTGAAGGATGCGTTTGTAGGGGTCACTGATGACCCCTCCTCTCTCATCACTGTTCTTCAGCAAACAGACCTTGTTGGTAAGCAACTGTCTGCCTCAGAAGCCCAGCCCTCGATTCCTCACACATACACATGCCTACACCCTCACACACTCTAAAGGACTACTTCCACTCCTCTACGCTATGCTGTTGCATGACGGTCCCCCTCGGCACTTCTCCTCCCCTCCCACCCTCCCCCTGCACACTCTTTCCATTACTACAGCAACCATGAAAGCCCTGAACAACTTTGCCATTGTCAACCTCCAACTGGTGCAGGTCAGTCTGGTAGCTCCTGGCAGAGATGTGTATAATCAGCCCCTGAACGAACTAAAACCAGTGTGGCTCATTCCCCCATTCATGGCACATGGCTCACTCTTACCCTACATACCTCACTCATTCACTGCACGCTATATGGCTTACTACTTGGCTACAGGCATGTCTGGGGGCAGAAGGAGTGTCACTGGAGTTTCGTCACGTTGTCAGCTACCTTCTCTGGTATGTTTCTTCCCTGAGCATCTCAACCAGACAGTAATTAGCCAGAGGTTTTCCATTTTTAATGCTAGTAATGTGGGAACCAGCTTGGGTTCAATTTTCAGTTTCAGAGAGGTCTATGTGACATCACAGGGTCAACCCACCCCTCCATGTGACATCACAGGGTCAACCCACCCCTCCCTATGCAGGTACTGCTCCCACTATGACAGCCCAGAGCTCCTGCAGGAACTGATTCTGGCAGTGGGCTACTTCTGTGTGCTTAATACTGAGAACCAGGTATGCATTAGCCTTGCCTTCTTGTGCAAAATAGAAATGAGGAGAAAGACATTTCCTGAGGGAGAGAGACCAAACTGTGTAAGGCTGCTGGGTAGGGAATGTTGTGATAGGAACCTGCTTTTCCAATGACATTCATCACAGTCTTTTCACCACACTCTTCCTACTCAACTTTATGTGGCCTCCTACCAAGTAACTAGAATGGCTTTTATCCCTAGCATTGTACCTAGGCACTCAGCACCTGGGTACCAGGCTACGTTACCCCCAAGGTACAATTAATCCCACAACACAGTTTTGGCTACCCTAATTGCCAGCCTTCCCCAACAATGCAATGTGACACATACCTATCATTCCACTTTCACTTGATTTGTGCTTTGTTCAATTACCTTATGCTTTTTTGACAGGTGTTTCTGCAGTCTGGTAGGAGCCCTACACTGCTTCAACTGCTCTGCGGGCTGCCCTTCCAATACTTCAGCAACCCAGAGTACGTCCCTCCCTTACCTTATCAGATAACCAGTTACTTCTATGGATACCAGAGGCACTGCTCCCCCCCTCCAGGCTCACCCGGCTACTGTTTCCAACCCTGGTTGCTGCCTGCTACCAGCAAGAGGAGAACAGGACCATCTTGCAGCAGGAGATCAGCCCAAAGCTGTTAGTGGCCTTCCTGCAGGAGAATCTGCAGGGCACTCAAGGTGAGTGTCTTTGTCACCTTCCCATTCTGTGTGCCTGTCTTCAAATGCCCCCCACCACGCACACCACACACCACACAGACACCAGTGACTTCTCTGCCTTCTGCCATCGCTTTCCACAAACTCACTGGAAGGACGCCCTCCAGTTCTTCAGCCACTGATCACTTTTATTTATATCATTAAAGTGGAATCCACCTCTCAAATAGCCACAGAATATTTGCTTCTATCCCAGTTTCCACAGCGCTATATAACATTCCTATGATGTCACATAATCACTTTCATGGTTATGTAATGTGACGTAATAGTCTAAGCGTATTAATATCAATTTTCAGTCCAATTTTTATATAGAAATTTCCTGACAGAACCGTTGCTTGCAGGAGCCGTAGCGAACATCTTGTGCGCACCGGAGCTACTGAAACATGGAGAATGTGAATGCTAACTGTAACAACGCAGGCAAGTTATGCATGCTGCATGGCTGCGATAAATAATGATAGCTAGCTGGTTTTGATAGCCAGGTATTGGCTGTGTACATAACAATTCTATGGTTACTACGTTCAAAATGTATTTTCTGCTGGGCAGTTCGATCTGCCTGGGCGGCGTGGTGAAGACTTGGTATTTGTATGCAAGCAGCTAGATCGCTGAAAAGCGTCTGGCAGTATTGAATGGTGCACTGCACCTGCAGATTTTGTATGTAACTTACATTTGCAGTGTATAGCTGCGGCATGTGGGCTGCAGCCCAGCCTGGATTTTTTTTTCTGCCGCCGTCTTGCAGCAGTGTAATTGTCACTTCCGTAGTAGGTGCATCAGTGAAGCCTGCAGAGTGTAAACACCAAACAGCCCAGAATCTGCTGCATCAACACACACATGCTCTCTCCTGCAGAGGTGAACCATGTGGATGGCCAAGTGCTGAAGCAGTGCTTTGGCTGCAAGAAACCAATTGAAGATGAGTACCGTTTGCGAGTGTCCCCGGACCTGGAGTGGCATGCCGCGTGCCTCACATGCTTTGAGTGTCAGAAACTTCTGGACGAGAACTGTACATGCTTCATGCGTGAAGGGCGACCCTACTGCCGCAGGGATTATGTGAGGTGAGCAGCCTGCGGCGAATTGATATCAGACTCGTGTGGAAATGACTAGGTAGTCAATGTTCCTTGAAATGGATTTACAAGGGACGGTAACACCTGCTGCCCTCCTAGTGTACCTGCCAGGCTTCATCAGTAGCTTGCCAATCAGCTGTAGTGGCTATGTCATTCTTAGAAATGTCTGCAGTGCCTTTCTAGTAACCTTAGAGGCTATGTCCTTCTTACAGCTATGTCTGCAGTGCCATCTTTCCTCCCTAGTAGCTTTGCCAAATGTCCCAAACTACAAGTGTACTTGACCTCACTGGCCACATGATTTTCTGTGCAGTTGATTAGGACATATTTACGTGTTTGCAGTGCTATTCTCAGCTGTTGAGTAACGCTGGCAGGCTGTAGAGCTGTTCTGTGGAATTGTCTGCCACTGTTGCCACTATTTGTCCTCTGTTGTTGACAAGTACCTTCTATTCGTATGGACTGGGAGGTGGGATGTTCCACCAGTAGCTATCGGAAATAGCTGGAGATCAGGTCCAGGTGGGTGCATGTGTTGCCATGTTAGCAGCCTGTACTACCCCACTGTGAGCCTGGCAGCACCTGGCAACGCAGCTGGGTGCCCAGAGCTCTCTATGGCTCAGCCTTAGGCCAGCCCCAGCAACCCAGAGCACCTGGAACTCAACCTGCTGCCTGCTCAATGGAGCGTGTCAGCTCACATCTGTGCTGACTCTTGCTATCACTCCCTTCAGGCTATTTGGAGTTAAGTGTGCTCACTGCTCCGAGCACATCTCTGCCACGGACATGGTGATGAGGGCCCGGGCACAGGTGAGGCCATTGGATCCATTCAGCATTACCCTACAACCTGGCAACAACGGTCCCATAGAAAGACCATTGCTTCTCAGTGTGTTACGGCTGTAATTGCACAATGCAATGCATGCAGCCTGGTTAACAGAACATCGGGTTGTTTGTCATTAAACCAGTAGGGATAGCTTATGATTAGGTGAAGTGAATACCATAAAAGACCCTCAATAGCTATTCACACTATGTGCTTGCCTGTTGCTATGAAACTGAAACAGCTCTCCCTGTGTCCCATGCAGGTCTTCCACTTGGACTGTTTTCGTTGTGGCACCTGTGAGCGCAAGCTGCTGCCAGGAGAGCAATTTGGACTGAGCAATGGCAAGATCTTCTGCAAACTAGACTTTGATGCTCTGCCTCAGGAGGCCTTGGGCTCACCAACAGGTTGGGAAGCCATAATAGTAGGTGAGGGGTGGTGAGCTCAGCCTACATGTTAGAAGAATCCAGTCTCTGGGTCAGTTAGATCACTACTGAATGATCCACTGGGTCAGATAGGTCACCAATGAAGAATCCAGTCTCTGGGTCAGTTTAATAGTCACCAATAAAGGATCCAGTCTAGTCACCAGTGAAGGATCCAGTCTCAGGGTCAGTTAGTAGTGAAGGATACAGTCTCTAGGCTAGTTAGGTCACCACTGAAGGATCCACTAGCTGGTTCCCTGGTGGAGCGTGACCTCAGGCTAGCTTGACCAATGGAGCAGGGTCTGGAGGGATGTCCTTGAGATCCTCCCAGTGTACCATCCCATGATTGCAGGTGCGCCAACTCCCTTAACCCAAATTGGCATGCACTACCTTAGCTGTCATCTGCTCAGTGGGTTTGGTCCCCCAGCCAGCCTAAACTAAAGAAGTAGACAAAAAGTCTAACAAAAGCATGTGCACTGCAATGGCTTTCCCTTCGCCTAATTTGGTGGGTGTGTGGGATTAAAGAAACAGCTTGCAATCAGCTGTTTCAGCGACTCTGCAAAACGGAAGGTTTTATTTTTTTTGCCGATGTGAGCATACATTGGGGTATCCCTACATCCTGTTTGTTGCTCCTACTGTACACCAAATATTGCAACCATTACAATGTAGTGCCCAATTTCTCCCTGCAGTGCCCTCCAACGCCAACGAGAAATCTTGCAGTCACTCTGCTGTCCTCACCAATGGCACGGATAGTACTAGTTCTCGAACCAAGCGGTCCAACTCAGACAAGGGGCCCCGTGTGCGCACAGTACTCTCAGAGCAACAGCTTCAGACTCTCCGGACTGTGTATGCCTCAAACCCTCGGCCAGACGCTCTGCTCAAGGAGCACCTGGTAGAAATGACAGGCCTGAGCCCACGTGTCATCCGGGTCTGGTTCCAGAACAAGCGCTGCAAAGACAAAAAGAAGCAAATTCAGGTGGAGGCGGCACGGCTGCAGTCCCTGCAGCAGCAGCAGCAGGGAGCTACCAAGGTACACCTCAGCAGCTAAGGGGGTGTGGCAGGTGCTGACTGGACTTCTCTACCCTACAGTCTGTGATGCCCCCCCTGACACCCCAGACCCCCCTCACACCGGACAGCATGGGCCAGATCTCCCCCCACCCGGGAATGTCGGCCTTTACTTACCCCCCCGTCCCTACCAGCTATGACCAGCTGGCCCACACCGTGCCCTCCTCTCAACAAGCTGTATCCCCCATCGTGACTTACCAGCACAATCCTGCGTGGGGTTCACCCTCTGGCTCTCCCTTTGAGGGGGCAGAGTTCTCCTCCCCCATTGTGAGTCCAAGGGAAGACAGGCATAGCTCAGTAAGGGTAGAAAACTGTGTGTGGGTAGGTGCCAGTATCTTGTTTACGTGTTCCCCTATCCATTTACAAGTGGTTGTTTTCTAAGGTGTTTGGTTGGCTTACCTCTGCAGACCACAGAACAGCAACAGACATTCATATACTCCAGTGCTAACACAACACCCAACCACTTTGCCTTCTGAAGCCCACAGGATCGGCCACTGACTTCTCAGTAGTTATTTGTTCTTGTCCGTGTCACTCACGTCAGTGGCTGCACTTATCCTCCTACTGGAGGTATCTGATACACCTAATGTGTCTCATGTACACAGACAGAATTTTTATACTTTTGCACAGGCTCAATTCTATAATCTTGTACCATAGTCTTCATCAGCTGTACAGCAGTGTGTGTGTGTGTGTAGTTCATGTGTTGTACTGTTGGGTTGTACATTGTATAATAGTTTATTTTCATTATCAACATTGTACATAATTATTATTGTTTACAGATAAATCAGTTCTATGTTTAGCGGAGTTTGCTAGAGTAGATTGAGTCTTCGAATGGCAGCGAACTGTTCGGGTACTTCCATCAGTGCATTTAAGGCAAACTCGACCTCAGGATTTCTAGCCCCACTCGCCACCTGAGGAGAAAGGGTGGGGTCAAGAGGGTATATATACTGTGGGTGTGGCTAACCTTGTGATAGTCAACAAATTGGAAGTTATCGAAGGCCATCATCTGCAGTGTCATGTGGACATGGAATTGGAGGCAGTGAGGACTTGGAATGCCAACCTTGTAGCACAGAAACATGATCCCTACTCTGATTAGCAAGCAGCAGTGCAGTCACACACCATTGGTATGCAACGCGTGGCTTCCAAGGCAAACTGACCATACCCAGTCTTTCCCTTGATGAAATGTGTACCTTGTGGGGGGGCAATACAACCCACTGGAGGCTGACCCTCCTAAATCTTACATGGGTAACAGACTGACCCTTAATTTTGACCGTCCCATCCTCAGGTCTATATAGGTATGAGATTAACCCTCAATCTTGTCCTCAATAAACAGGCCTGGGTATGAGACTGATCAACAACCTGATATCAGACTGACCCTCAACCAACACCTACCAAACTCCCTCATCATATCCCAGGGACCATCACCAACCCCCACCATGATGATGCTCAGGGCATATCTGGAGGCCTCCACAATGGCTGCCTTCGTGGCACGCTCACTGGTCACCTACAGGGAACAAGCAAGCAGTTGCATTGGCATTGGCAAGAGGAGGGCAGTGGCCATACCTGTCCATCTGCTACAATTAGGAGGATGTGGAACTGTCTGCCATGAAAGGGGAGAGACAAGATATGGCTCACAGAAGGCTAGGGTGTGGGTACTGGGAAACACATGAAAGGAGCTAAACAAGACCTCTTAATTCAGTAAGCAGACACAATTTGGCATGCTGCTCTTGCCCAGGCTGCTATGGCAACTGTGGGTTGCCAGGTGCTGGGACGGTTTATTGGACAATTACACTACACAGGCTTCCTCATGAATCTCAACAGAGTAGAGCCAATTAGTGGCTGCCAATTGAGTGTGGGCAGTGCAACCACAGCACACAGCTTACGCCTTGCTCTGCCTTCACAATCTCCACAGCTTTGGCAATCTGCGGAGAGAAAGTTAGCTCATGGCTGCAAACTTAGGCCGGGTTAGAGAACAATTTGTGGAGGGGGGGATCATATTGCATGGATCGGAAGGGGCTTGGGAATGGCTTACCAGGGGAGCAAAACTGGTTGGACCTGCCAGAGTCACATTATTGGCTACACAGCTGTAGCACTCCAGTACCTGCAGTAGCCATCACCATTGGTAACACTATCACTACGATAATAACGGCTTAGCTCACCTCTGCAAATCCGTGACATGATGCCCCACCCTCCTTCAAGGGGAACACAAACCTATCCTTGGTACGAAGGTCTCCTGAAGAATGTTACAAGGAAAAGAGTTCTGGTGTTACCTTAGAAACCACTGCAGTTCCGCCTGTAACTCAACACTACCCCTAGACCAAACAAGCCAGCAGGCTCCAGGCACTAGTCATGGGAAGACACATCCCTATAGGCAACCTACCAAAGCCAAAGGCAGGGATGAGGTTATCATCGTCAAATGGCTCCTGAAGACAGACACCACCTAGTCAATTCAAACTTCCTTACTGATACAAGAGCACTTACCAAGGTCTTGCCAATGATGGAGATAACCTGAGATATAGGAGATACAGGTCACTAGGGTAGGCCATATGACTTGTTTGCCCCAGTCATGTGACCCACCTGCTGGTAGGGGTTCTGCTGGTACGGACTGATGGTGTGGAGACTCCTCCCACCGAACATTCTCCTTCCCTGGTGCTCATTGCTTCGGGTGAAGTCAACTCCTAAAGTGCAGCCAGAATCAATTAAAGAACAGTTAGTGACAGCCTAGAGATGGCCATGCTCACCAATGATGACGTTGCTGGACTCCAGGCCAGCCTTGCGCAGTGCCTCGCTAACCTCCTCCAAGCTTCTGTAGTTGTCCCCTGCACTGGACAAGGGTATACTCACACCAGTTCATCGTACATCCCAGCAGTAGCAAACCCACCGATGGGCACAAAACGTTCAGCTCTCTGCTGCCCTCTCCCTGATCTCCTGATCCTGTTGCCTCCCGGGGGCGTGGCCTTCCTCCAGAACAGCAGGTACAAGAGGAAAATGAGCACCCCAATTATTAATACGAATGCTTCCATATTGACCAATCAGATTCGAAAGCAATTATGGTGCGTTTTAATAAGAATAATCATGCATTTGGGTGCAATTGTGCGGACAGCTTACCGATCATTGCTCGTGCAGCTCAGAAAATGCGCTCATCAACCAGTAGCTGCAGGTGAGGCAATTTGGATGCCGTAGTCCCTGTGTGTGTATCTGTCTGTCAGCTATTGAGCACCATGTGACCAAATGAATTCTTGTGTCCCTCTTGCAGGGCGGAGGCAGCTATCCTCTGGGGACAGTGGAGACTTCAGGTAGGCCAGTAGTCTCATGGGCCAGACATCGAAAACAGAATCGCCCACGAGTCTTCTTCAATGTCTGGCCCACAAGACTAGTAGCCAGCTCACTGTTCACTTCATTACAGCCACCTTGTTTGTCCATTTCCCTTTTGGTCCCTTGTTCCCTTCTCCCCCAAGCCCCTCCCTGGTGCGCAATGTCGGCATTGTGGCCCACATAGATGCTGGCAAAACCACCACTACTGAGCGCATGCTCTACTATGCTGGATTCACACAGAGAATGGGTGGTGGGTGCCAACTGCCACTAGCTGAAGGAGCCTGGAAGTCAGCTAATTCTTGCTCTTTGTAGATGTGGATGATGGTGATACAGTGATGGACTACCTGCAGCAGGTGTGCCTGTCTTCTTGTGGTGTGCTGTGTGCACTCTTTGACTGCACTCATCCTCGGTCGTATCCCTTCCCAGGAGCGTGAGAGAGGCATCACTATCAACTCTGCCACCGTTACTTTTCTCTGGAATGGACACAGGATCAACCTCATTGACACTCCTGGTCAGCAAGCCACTTACCTGACTCCTAGTATCTGCTGTAGGAATCAATTTTCTCTCTTGTTTCTTCCAGGACACGTGGACTTCACCTTTGAAGTTGAACGCTCACTGCGAGTGCTGGATGGAGCTGTGGCACTGTTTGATGGCTCGGCAGGGGTGGAGGTAGGATCTTCCTGGACTCTCAGCTGCCTGCCATACAGAGCTGGTATGTTGTTTTCCAACCATCCCCTCCCATCCACTGCAGGCCCAGACCATCTCTGTATGGAAGCAGGCTGATCGCTACCGCATCCCCCGAATAGCCTATATCAACAAGCTAGATAAGCCAACTGCTAGGTTAGTTAGATCCTGGTTTCCTACAGAATACAACACTACTACAGCTCCTTTCTTATAGCCTCCCCTCAGCAGTGGAGTCAATGCGCCTCAAGCTGTCAGCCACCCCTCTGGTAGTCCAGCTTCCCCTGGGAGAGGGGAGGGCCTTCTCTGGTGTGGTGGACCTGATTTCCATGAATGTCCTGCTTTGGAAGCCTGGCTCAGATGGAGCTGAGTACTCACAAGTGGCTCTAGTGAAGCCTGGTCCCAGGGGGAAGGACTTTCAAGAGTTGGCCTGCCTCCCAGAGCAGGGTAGTAGCCTACCGGTCACGAGGAGAGAGCTGGTGGCAGCTTTGGAGGCCCGGGCTCAGCTGGCTGAGCAGGTGTTGGCTGTAGTTGTGGCTCTGTTGCTATGGGTTCTTCACTCCTCATTCTCCACAGGTGCTCACTCTGGACTCTGACCTGCTGGACCAGGCTCTGGCCGAAGCGGGAGACTCTTTCTCTCCACTAACCATCAGTGCTGAGCTGCTCAGGAAAGGCCTACGCAGACTGACACAACAGTGTGATGCTGTTCCAGTGTTGTGTGGCAGTGCACTTAGGAACACAGCCATCCAGCCACTGATGGATGCTATCACTGTCTACCTGCCTGCCCCAAACAGCAGGCCAGTGGAAGTGTAAGTATTTTCCCTCGCCAGCCACCCCCACTCTCAGCTTGTGTACCCTTTCTTTCTGTAGGCCTGCAGCCCTCAGGCAGTTGTGTGCATATGCCTTCAAGGTCTGATGCATGCACTGGTAGAAGACTAAGACACTCTCATTCCCTCCTCTGTATCCCACAGGTAACGCATGATGTCAGGCGGGGACCACTGGTTTATCTGAGGGTCCAGTCTGGCTCTATTGGGGCACAGTCCTTGGTCTACAACCTCACTCGGAGCCAGCAGTATGTCCTCAACTCTAGCAGTATAGGACAGCCACTATGACATGGGTCTATGCTGTGATGCAGGGAGAGAGTGACCCGTGTGCTCCTGATGCTAGCAGACCAGCAGCAAGAGGTGCCCACCATCTCAGAAGGGAACATTGCAGTTGCAGTAGGGCTAAAACATGTGAGTGCAGAGTTTTATGTCCGTGGCTGTGCTAGCCACTGGACACTCCTCCTTTCCAGACTATTACTGGTGACACTCTAGTGCAGTCAGAAGCAGCTGCAAAGGCAGTGAGAGAATCTGGCCAGTCTGTCCCCTTGGTCGGGCTTGAGGCAGCCCCTCCTGTGTTCTTCTGTAGTGTAGAGCCAGCCTCTGCTTCTCATCAGAAGGGTGAGTCTGACAGCTGCATGTCTTACTATGTCTGTCTAGTAGTCCCATTCCCTGCAGCACTGGACTACGCCCTCTCATGTCTGGCAAGAGAGGACCCCAGCCTTAGAGTCTCCACTGACAAAGACACAGGGCAGGTACCACCATAGGCTGGTCTGAAGCTAATACCACCATTGTGTGTCTGGATGCCATTCCACCGCTATGTGTCTGACCTTCCCAGACGATCCTCTCTGGCATGGGGGAGCTGCACCTTGAGGTAGCTCTGCACCGTCTGCGCCACGACTTCAGAGTAGATTGCTCCCTGGGCAGCCTGCAAGTGGCTTACAGAGAGGCACCCACCTCATACACCACACATTCAGGTAGGATTCTGGTCAACAGATGCTCTGGATCAACAGGTGCTCCTGCCTGAGTTAAACTGTCCCCTCTCCAGCCAGTATAGAGCGCAATCTGGCAGGCAGCAGACAGTCTGTCTCAATTACTCTCCAGCTGGGCCCAGCTGACAGCGGTGCCAGACCTAGTGTATCCTTAGCCAGGCCTGTTGCCATGGCAATAGGTACCAGGAGGAAGGAGGTGGAGGAAGCAGTGAGAAATGGGGTGGAGAGTGCCTGTTCACATGGTCAGTGGTTGATGCCCCCCCCCCCCCCCCCAATTGCTATCCTGGTAGTATACTCCCCCCCTCAGGTCCGCTTCTGGCCTTCCCTGTGCATGATGTGGGAGTGGAGGTCTCTGACATTACACTGCCATCCACATCCATGGCTTTATTATCTGCTTGTGTGGCTGACTGCACCAGCAAGGTAGGAGGAGGTCACAGCATTGGGACCTATCTAACCTGCTGACTATTCCTACAGGCTCTGAAAGCCACAAATGTACAATTACTTGAACCATTCATGCACCTTGAGGTAAGCTTGCTAGACACAACAAGGCTGCATTGAGGCGTGGTGTTTCAAGCATTTTCTCTGCATGGAAAGTAATCTGGTCCCAAGGTGGTAAACAATTTGTTCCAAGGGACCAGACTTGTTGCAGTTTGGTCCAGGGACGCTGTATGTGACAGTCTGTTTTTTTCAGGTGAGTGTTCCTGAGGAGCAGCTGGGAGCAGTACTGGGAGCACTTACCTCCAACCGCAGAGGCCAAGTCTGCAAACTGGCCTCTCAAGATGGCAACAGGCTCATTGTGGCACTGGTGCCCCTGGCCTCCCTCATGGTAGGTGTTAGGGACATTGGCATTGGCCTCAACTTTGATGTCTCTTTCTCCATGGAACACTGTACTTGTACCAGTAACCCCTCACTGGGTCACTCTTATACTACCGCTCATGTATTTGTACACGTGTCCCTCCAGGGCTACTCCACAGCTCTGCGAACCATGACCAGTGGTACTGGCAGTTTCATCTCCTCCTTTGCCCACTACCAGCCAGTCAGCAGCACTGCTCAGGCAGACATTATCAAGAAACTCAGAGGCTACTTGCTCTAATGCAGGGGCTATACACCACCTTGAATTCTCACACTGTAACATTTTCTATCTCAATCAAGATGTATCTAGTTCAGAGCTAGAGTCCATGTTCTCATCACTATCCCCACTGGTGGTGACAGTGATGCCACTCCCGTGCTCTGTGCGACTACCCTCTTGTCCTGCCTGCACCCTTAGTAGGGATCCTGGAGGGGGGGAAAAAGAGCAAGGTTGGGCAGGCTCCTCCCATGTACAGTGAGATGGCTTACTTCTCTCTCTCTCCTGGAGACTCCTCAGTCCCTGTTGGAACTCCACCTTTTCTCTAGCTTGCTCACTGGCAGTGGGTGGGAAACTAGATGTATAGAGACACACACACTTCCCTGTAGCCATATGCAGTCCCCATGCTTTGTTACTGACTATAGCCCTTCTCATTTCACACTACACTAATGCTGCTATTTGAGGGTGGTAGGAGTGAGCACTCACCTCTCCACAGCCTCCTTCCCACACTTGGTGCACACACCCCTTTCATTTGCACACTCCCCACACACCTGGTAGTATGCCTGCTTCACCTTCTTCTCCAAGCAGAGGACACTGAAATATATCACACCAGAAAGATAAAAATGCCTCTAAAATCACTCAACACATACATACCATTTCCTTGGCACTGAGAGAGGTTTGTACTTGTCATACTTTCGTTTCCACTCGATTTTCTCCTTGCATCTTTCGCAGAGGCCAACCAGGTCTACTGAGCTCGCTTCCTTCATTCTCTTGGTTCGCCCATGGAGGCCTGCTCTGTAGCCTGTAGCATTCTGATGCTTCTGGCCAATCTTTGATCGATCACCTCTCCGCAAGCTCATTTACCTTGTAATGGGCGCTTATTAGAGAAATCTAGTGTCGATGTGTGCTTTATTTGGAAACAAGTTGGAGCGCTAGTGCAGGTATGGATTCAGCAGCACTCTCTGATGAGTTTTTAACCTGGTAGCCAGCGACGTGCGTCATGCATGCATGTGCACTTTCCTCTCCTAGCCAGAGGAAAGATCTGAATGGAAAGTGAAGGTAGTGAGCACTCGAGTGAGAAGGGCTCTGAGGAAGCAGCTAGCACTGAGGGGGCAGGAGAGGCAGAAGGCACCAGACTGTGTGATCCGTTCCTTGACCAACTGGTTGGACTCATGCACCATGGCAATGTCAAGACAGTAGTCAAACACCAAGAGCATATGTGAGCAATGGCCATCAACTTCCATCTTGCCGAACCTTTGAACCCAGTTTTGGGCAAAATACGCTTGAGGTATAGCTAGCTACATGCTGCCCACCCCCTGCAGACTAGGAACACTGGAGGTGGCCAATCAAAAGCTCTCTGGTCTAAATGCCATCTCTGAAGAGAAGTTCCAGGGCCTGGTCGGTGAGTTCCGGCACAACACCAGAACCCTGGTAGCCATGAAGAAGGAGCTTGACTCTCTCTTCCGGAGAATAAGGTGCTGCTAGCCTCTGGTCAGATCCCTGTGCATTACTGCCATTGATAGTGCCATCAATGATGTCTCTGCAGGTCACTAAAGACCAGGCTAGCTGCACAGTACCCTCAGGCTTACCAAGGTCAGCACCTTGTGATCTCTTGTATATGTAGTTATTAAAGACTTTCTTTGTTTCCATGTAGCTGCAGTGGCACAGCTTAGATCAACAGTAGAAGATGATGAACTACAATAATGCCTCAGATTTCGTGTACACCTGTTTAGTGTTATCTGTTCTGTCCCTGTGCCCTTTCCTTTGTGCCGGCAATCACCTTGTTGTTGGATGTTCTCACATTTTGAGTTCTGGTCAAAATGTCAAATTCACACACAGTGGGCTAGAATTCAGCTGTACAAATACACAGAAACATGCAATTTCAGGGCAGTCAAAATAAGACAAGTGATACAAATGCACAGACCGATGGAAAAGGTGTAAACACTAGAGACAGCAGGGATAAAATAGTGGCTAAAAACCTGCATTCTCAGATGTTCCAGTGAGCATCCATTTCTTTGTGCA
Source organism: Phakellia ventilabrum (assembly GCA_963921505.1). Taxonomy (NCBI): domain Eukaryota; kingdom Metazoa; phylum Porifera; class Demospongiae; order Axinellida; family Axinellidae; genus Phakellia; species Phakellia ventilabrum. The sequence continues at coordinate 5,526,606 of OY997399.1, read as the reverse complement.
GTCTAAGCAACTCCTGAAGCTTGCTACCAAGTTCTCTGTGCTTCTCTTCGGCATCAGCTAGTTTTCTTTTAGAGGCAACTGATGCCATTTTAAGCTGGTCCTCCAGCACAGCCACCTGGCTTGCAAGGGACTGGTTTTCCACCTCCAGTGGCTGCAGGTACAGACAGTGGAACATGAAACATGCAGACTATGATGCTATAGCAGTGCTGCAGGTACAGACAGTGGAGCATGGAATAGACAGACTGTAAGGCTACAGCAGTGGTACAGATGAGCTCACTTTCAGTTTTGAGTTGGCCACCTGTAGCTGTTCATGAAGAGTCTGCAGCTCAGCCTCTTTCTTATGTAGCTCCTATAGTGGTTGATACACAGCAGTGGGTGGGTATGGGCAAGCTGTTTCTCTGTTTCACTTACCTCTGTCCCGGCTTCCAAGTCAAGCTGCACAGCTGAGAGCACTTCCTTCAGCTCCTCATTTTCTCCCCGTAAGCCCTCTAACTCCTGTGTCACGGAGGACTGCTCTGCCCGATTACTCTCCATCTCTTGAACCTGCAGTGGAGTGATCGTACACTGAACCCCATATGCCACTCTGCCACACTAACCAGCAGTGCCTACCTTCTTCTTGAGAGCATCACTCTCTTCTTTATACCTCTGCAGCTGCTTCTTCCACTCGGCCACATGCTGTGTGCTCTCCTCCAGGGCAGTGGTCAGTCGTGTGTTATTGTTCTTCAGAGTCTGCATCTCTGACTCCCACTTCTTCACATTCTGGGCACTACAAAGAGGGGAAGGTTTTGTACTTATGTGCACGTGCAAAGTACTGTTGGGAACAACTTAACTACCACAGTTTCATTGTGATGGTTACTGTGCACACCTGTTGGCCAGTGCCACCTTGAGTTTGCTGTTCTCGTACTTGAGGGCCTCAGTCTGAGCCTCGGGAGAAGCACTGGACATGCTACGTCCCAGCCCAGGAGAGGACTACAAATGGGAAGGGAGTCGATACCTCCAAACAGAGCCCAGTGACAGTATAGCAAGGGCCAAAGTAGGTACACATTCCAGCATCCCCCATGTGATCACAACAACTGTACATATACCTACTACTGTGGCTGCATTGGAAGCCTATAAGCAGTAATTCAGCCAATGAAAACAAATTTACTAGACAGCTGCAGGAAGCATCACAGCAGCAGCAATTTAGTCTGCAAACAGCAACCCTGCCCAGCCCCCACCTAGTGCAGCAGCCTACACAAGCCGTTACCTCAATGGCTGTACTGCCATTCACCCTGCCTCCCTCCTGGAGCTCACTGCCATTCACCAGTGCAGTGCTGGAGTTCTTTTTTGCTGCTTCCTGGGGCTCCTGTTTAGGCTCTGTAAGGTCCGGAGACTTAACCAGCAAGGGGCTTCTCACCGGAGGGGATATGGGGGAGGGGGAGGAGCCTGCTGGGGACTGCGGCTGATCCTGGTCAAGTGCCTTTTGTGAAGCCTTCTTCCTCTCTTCTAGGAGTACCTTGGCTGCCGACTTTGCATCATTGAACTTCTCTACAAACTGGTGGTAGGGAGGAGGATGTTAGTGAAGTGGTATCTGGGCTGCCACCACCTAACCAACCCACCTGTAAGAGATCCTTCTCTGTGGAGAAGCCCAGGCCATACACTGTATTGGCTCTATGGTCTGACCATTGTCCGAATTTTGGAGATGTCTTTGTGAAGTTCATGTTGGCCGTGATGGTGCTGTTAACCAAGGCCTGCAGGGAGAGGCTCAAATGAGGGCAAGGGATGGCATGACATGGCTCACTAACACAACTACCACCTTATTTTCTTCAATAGCAATGATCCGGTACGTCCTCCGGCTGGGGTCATGGTAGAATGCAACCCTCACAGCCACGCTGGAGGAAGGAATCCATTTCTTCTTGGTCTCGGGGTCAATCTGAAACACATGGGCATGTGTTGCATACACAGCCTTCTCCCTGCAGTGGTGATATGCCAATGATATTTATAAGGCAAGGCTTGAAACTACACTACTTTAAATATAAATCCAGGGTCCTACTCACCCCATAATTCTCGACAGCGCTACTGCGGGCCCTGCCAATCCAGCAGAACAACTCAAGCTTACGTCTTCAGCTGATGTTTAAATTTTCTGCGCTAAAAACGAAGTAGCACCCTGAGACATGGAGCCAGAGCCGCTAAGAACCTAGATAATTATCTTTACCTCTCTGCTGCTCAGTGTCTTCCCTTCGAGAGCCCCAGTCCTTTAGCCTTTTGCTGCGCTGTTGCTCACTGCCTCACACCCACTTCCAGTTAGTTTAATTTAGTGACGAAAGGTGACGCTTACCAAGGTTTACGCAATTTTAACTGACGGCTAAAATTACGTAACACTCTTAGGCTGAGCTAGCGCTGCCACGTCAAAAGTTACAGCACTGAGATTGCGTTGTAAACTCGCAAACATATCGACCATAGATCAACTCGGTGCAGTATAAACTTCAGAATACCAGTTGCAGAACCTGCAGGAGTAGATGGCCACAGATAATCTGCCTCCACTGTTCCAGCAAGGCGATCGTGATTCGGACATAGGAACCCTTCTCAGACAAGATCCCCAATTGCAGGATGACAGCCTTATCTCCGAGCTGCTAGCCGGACAAGGGGTAGGTCACTACCAGTAACCGGTTCTGTGTAGAGAGACTAAGCCACAGCTTGGTCACAGTTGTACTGAGTCTAGCCTCAACTAACATTTGGAGGGTGATTGCTTATCAGCATATGTTTTCCTCTTTCCATTGTTCCTCCTCCTTATACACACACACACGCACGCACACATGTGCGCGCAAACAGGATGACTTGCTAGCCTCTCTGCTAGATGCCAGTGTGTATCCCAACACCAATTCCAGTGACTATGTCCCACTGAACTTTGACCTTGACCCCACCCACCTGTTATACCCCCAGAACTCTCCCCTCACCAGCGATGGCTATGCCAGTGACTCTAGCACTCTCTACAAGACTAACTCCCCTGCTAGCTGCATCAGCGTGTTGGGGAATTCCCCTGTGTATGAGGGTGCCTCACCTAGGCACAGCCCCCTTGTGTCGTCCTCTGTACTAGAACAGCCTGGGCCTGGGGAGGACATCAGCACTCTCCTGGGACTGGGGGAGGCCATGGAACTAAGACTGGCAGATGGTATGGAACCAAGTATCTCCAGTACTGCAGAGTCACTACCTCGAGATGTGAAGATTGACGTTGGTGAGTACCTTTACATATATCTCTAAGGTAATCATACTAATGTAGCTGTGGTATTCCTCAGAACCAGTGGGTCCTGAGAGCACCTCAGATCGGAAGGCTGCTACTCTAGTGCTCACCGAGGAGGAAAAGCGATTACTGGCAGAAGAGGGGATCACACTTCCCACTGACATGGTTCTCACGAAGGTAGTACTCCTACGTATATGTAGTTGGTGGTAGCTACCGCTACTAACTTCCCTTCCCTCTTGGCAGGCAGAGCAGAAGCATCTGAAGCGTATTCGACGCAAGATTAAGAACAAGATCTCAGCAAAGGAGAGCCGGACGCGCAAGAAGGAGTACGTTGAGGGGCTGGAGGAGCGGGTCGAGAGGTGTACAGATGTGAACCGCAGACTGGTGCAGCGGGTGAATTCCTTGGAAAGTGAGAACAAGTCCGTGTTGACCCAGCTAAGGAAACTGCAGGCCATTGTAGCCCAGTACAATCCCTCCCGGCTTCAGGCAGGCACCATGGTGATGGTGCTGGTGCTGTCCTTCTCTCTGTTCTTTGTTCCACGTCTGCAATCCCCTGACATGGGGGGAGGCTATCAGTCCATCAGAGGTGAGTGTGAGAGGGGGCGAGAGGGCTGTACCAGATAGGCTATATGGGAGGGATGGGTGCACACACTCTAATCAAAAGTATTATATGCTGACCCTTTTCACTCTGTACATACTACAGTGCACTCCAGGTCACTATTGTTCACTGACACAGATGACTTTGGGAATGTTATAGACCAAGAGACTGGCCAGGTCATCTCAACTGCAGGGGGACAGTCTCCCACCCCCTTCCCTCCCTGGATCCACCAGACACCGGCATTCAACTTCAACAGATCATTGCAGAAAGAGATTCAGAATCATGCCAGACACGAACCACACCCAGACAGAACCTTTCTTCCTCCATAATATTGTATGCATTGGTGTTTGTAAACTCATTATGTTGTACATGTTTGTTGCACCATAGTGATATATTGAAGTGTGATATGTATGATTGGGGACTGCTGGTGATGATGAGGTTACACACGCTAATGGGTATAGTTAGGATCCCAAGTTCCGAATAATCTCATCTGTGTACTGAGAACAGCTGGCTCTACCCCCAAGGTCCCCAGTCAGCACCTGCAGAACGAGGGACCACTGGGCTCATGGCATCAATCACAAGGAACAGCCATGTAACACGATGTAAGCTACCGCTATATACATACCTTCCCCTCTCTGATTGTGGTGAACACAGCTGCCTCAATCCTGCTGGCCAGCTCCAACAGCTTCATATGCCTCAACATCATCACTGCACTCAGCAGCAGGGCTGTAGGGTTAGCTTTGTCCTGGCCAGCTATGTCTGGGGCTGTGCCGTGAACCTAATAGCAGGATCACAAGTAACTGCAGCACAATGTGACATGCCACTGCCAAGTGAAACCCCCTGTCCAGGGCTTTCCATAGTGTAAGGCTGAGGAAATGTATTCTCATTTTTATTTTACATTTTAAAGTGACTACATACCTCAAATCCTTTAATGCCCAAACCCTTAGGGGCAGTTCCCTACCGTGATAAACAGGGTTTCATACAGCCATGGGGGAACTGAGACCTACATGTACGTTAAACTTTAGGCATGCAGGAGGGCCTCGTACCCAGGCCAACTCTTTTGCAATGGGAGGCCTGGGTACGAGGCTACAGGTGAATATTCTAGGCTAACTGACTGCTTCAAAGATGGCGACACCATCAGCCCCAATGTTCCCACTGGGAGTGAGCCCGAGCCCTCCAACCAGTCCAGCACAGAGATCACTCAGGATGTCCCCATAGAGATTAGGCATCACTAGCACGTCAAACTGTGTGGGGTCCTGCACCAACTGAATACAGAAAGCAGCAGCCACTGTTAAGCTTCATCTCAAGACATTCTTAACACGGTGGGCTTACATTCAGACAGGCTGTATCCAGGTACATGTCATTATATTTGATGTCAGGGAAACGCTTGGCAACCTCACTGCAGCAGGCTAAGAACAGCCCATCTGCCCTCCGCATAATATTGGACTTGTGGACTGCAGTGACTCTACTGCGACCAGAGGAGTGGGCGTACTGAAAGGCAAATTCAGCCACTCTCTGGGAGGCCTTCTGCGTGATCAACTTGATGCTCTGTACAACACCATCCACAACCTAAATGTGGTAACTACTGATCACAACAGACCAGAGGCAGCAGTGGCTATGGCTGTACCTCATGCTCGATACCACTGTACTCCCCCTCTGTGTTTTCTCTGATGGTGACCAGATCCACACCATCGTAGCCTGTCTGGTAGCCTTCAATGGAGCGACAGGGACGCACATTGGCATACAAGTTGAACACCCTACAGATAACCAGCACTATCTCCATGACAACAGAGCACAATGATGATAACAGGGTGGTCCCCACTCTACACTAACCTCCTTAGAGTCAGGTTGAGTGACACTGCACCTTTGCCAATCTGTGTTTCCAGAGGTCCTGTAGGGTAGCCAATCATACCCACTCCCTGACCTAATTTGATGCTCAAAAGCCCAACCCAATCCTGAGGCCTACTGTGGCAGAAGTCAAAATTTTCTTTTCTTTTTCCAACCAACCTTTCAGCCCAATCTTGTTCCTTTGCATGGACTCTATTACCTCCTCTGGCACTGTCACACGGCCATCAGCAGTCCTCACGGGCTGCACGTTCACTCTCTCCCAGTCCACAGGAGACTACGGCCAGTGATTGAGCGAGTGGGAGTGAGATCATGTCTACGACTACAGTGAAGGAGATACTAACCTCAGCAGCTGACAAGATCTTGACCACTGCCCCGGAAATTTCTGGTCCAATCCCATCTCCCTCTATCAGAGTTACGCGCTGGCTCTAGTCATCAGGAGGGAAGCCATAAGAAGGTAAACAATACACCGCTAGCGGGTCCCAGGATCCCTCCCATTGCCGTACCTCAGTACTGCTAGCCCTAGCCTGACTTGTAATTCCTGCTGCCCTCCAAAGTGCCAACCTCTTTGCTACAGTCGCCAGCATTGTGGATGCTGCACCCGATGCAACTAAACTCGACAGCTGCTAATTCATCTATTAATGCGTTGGTGCTCTTTTATTGGAGAAAATGTCTGCAAGCCAAGAGCTGCTACAACTTTTTACCAAACCTTCCAGTAGCGTACTACAGCTATCAGAGCTGCGAGAGTGGTACCAGACAAGTATGAGAGAGTCAGGAGTCTCGCTGCTGGTAAGCAGATCTGTAATGACAGAGTATATTATGGCTGAAGGCATTCTGTCCTAATAAGCGCCCATAGGTCCTTGCAATTGGTAGACTCTTAGCTAACCCTTCATTGCTAGTCTGTGTCCTGCCCACTGAACAGTCTGGAGTACCTCATGAGCACATCCACTGTGTTGTTTAACAGGTATTTCATAGCTCGTAGACTTACGGATGCTAGCCAGCCAGCCATTCCTGCTACAGGTATATGTTGTATAATGCAGAGGAACCTCTTAGACACCCTTGGAAACAGCTCCACATCCTGAATACATTCAAAATGGGCGGGGAGGGGGGGGGACATTCTCTGAAGGTCATGTCCTGTGGTGTAGTGGGATCAAAAGTAGTATCGAGGTGTCCTTCATGTGCACTGTAATAGTTTAGCTGTAGTTAGCTGGAAATGGAGTCTTCAAACCGGTCCTGTTTGCACCTATGCAGGAGTTACTGCAAAAGCTTGTGGATTCTGGGACTGTGCAGTGCAGAACAGTCCCCACCACTGCCAGTGGTGTGAGCAGTGAACAGTGCACCATCTACTGGCTGAGGACTAACACAGCCAGTGCAACTCCATCAAAGGTACATATGCAGGAAACTTGACTACCGATAATCAAACTAGCTCTCTGATGTCTCCTCTTGTAGTTAGGAACCCCTATGAGTGCTGCACTGAGAGAGAGACTGAAGAGAAGCCGTCCAAAGTTTGTCTCTCCTCTACTGTCCACCAAGAGACCCAAGGTAGTAGTAGCCTGTGGAGAATCACCAGTGGGCAAGTTGGACACCCTGGGCAAGTTGGACCTCCCAGCAGGCAGGCTAACCCCAGTGGGCAAGTTGGACCTCCCAGCAGGTAGACTGGACTTCTCCAAGTGCTCAGATGATCTTGCTAAGGTGAGCTTTGGAAGTATAAGACCCTAGAGCACATGGTTTGTGTTTCATCATCCTAGAGGTAACATTTACTGCTGCATTGGCAGGATGAGCCTCAAGCTGCCCCTCACCCTCCTGAGGTTCAGGCAAAAGAAGCGTGGCAACAGCTACTGAGAGAGAGGAGCTCACTTGAGAGACAGCTGGAAGAAAGACTAGAGAGAAGGAGAAAGCTCCAAATAGTTAGGATGTACCATACGAAGGTGAGGTAGTGTGTGTGTGGGGGGGGGACGACAGTCAAGGCCACGCTGCAGGCTGGAACTATCAGATTTCCCTCTCTAGAATGACCTGTGCCAGCTATCTGCCCTGACTAACAAGTGGCGTGGAGTTGCACAAGATGCAGTGGAGCAGCTGCTGGTCCATTCCTCCCTCCAGCCCCCTCCCTCCATGGCCCAGCTTCTGAGCTACCTGCACATAGACCCCACCATCATCCACTACTCACCAGAGGAGGAGAGCTTCTACCAATAACACTCCTTTGCTCTGGCAGATGCTAGCACATGTACAATATCAAGTTATATTGTTGTCCTGTATACTGTGTTAGTGCTCTGATGCACAGCTGTATACCTATACTGGTAATATCATGGGACAAGCTAGGGCCACTGGCCACACTACATGATCGTAATTGAGTTCCCTGTGATATGACATTCTTCAATTGCAACAAGTACTAAATAATCATTAGTACACCCGATTGAAATTAGGCCCCTAACTTCAATACCGATCTGCAGCATCACATGGAAATTGGTGATCTGAATTCAAATTTCAATTGAGGAAAAAATGTTTGTTGCCATGCCATTCTATTAGCATGAGAGATAGTCCAGTTTCCACTGCACTGTGTCTCGGAGTCTGGGTGGAGATGTGACAGTTGCTATGGTGCTGGTTTCTGTGGGATACAATACAATACACCAGCTCTGAGGTACAACTAGTAACAAATGATGTGGTCACTCACTCTTTGCTGGATGGGAGGACTGAGAGGTAGCCATGGCAGCAATAATGCTGTTCACAGTTGAGCCTGGGCCTGCAATTTCCTAACAAGGAAAATTAATACTTAATGATCTGGCATCCGTAACCTGCACTAGTACTGACCTGAGGCGTGTGTGCATCTAAGGATGTCAGCTGTGACGGCCATACAGAAGTGGCCCCTGGCCCCACACAGTCCACCAGCACTCCAAACCTGGTCTGCAGTCTGGCCGCCTCACGGCTGAAGCCATGCTGCACTAGCATCCCCAGAAGGCTACGCACTTCGTCCTGCATCTTGTCAACAGTACCAACTATCTCCTCTACAGCCTCCACCAGAGCCACGTCCTCAAAGGTACTCCCCTCTCGCAGACTATGCTTCTTCCGTTCAGCTTTACGGCGGTTCTTGGAAGAGCGGCTGGAGAGTATAAAGTAAAAGATAGCAGGTTCTTTATGAAGTGCAAACACCACCGTGAACAGACAGCAGTGACTCTGTTCTTACCCTGATGCCTTGCTCGTTACAGAGGAGTGAGTGGTGCTTATGATAGAGCGGCCAGTCACACTACTGGTTTCCGAAAAGAGGTCTGCTTCCTTCTCATCTGCAGCATACGTACCCTCTGTGGACAGGGAGCACATGAGCTCCTGCACTGCAGGTGAGGCAAGACAGGCACTAACCCAGCATTGCCTCGCACTTCCTCTGCTTTTCCTTTTGGACCACAGCCAGCCGGGAGACATGCCGGGTGAAGGAGGACTGCAGTGTCTCAGAGAGAGACAACTGGGCCTGCTGGGCTGGAAGGCAACACATGGGGTGATGACAGGAGGGTACTAACTGCCCGAGCACATTCTGGGGCTCACCTTCTAGAAGGCCTGGCCTCAAGTGGGTCTCAATGAGGTCGGCCCTACCATGCAGGTAGGCCTGCCAAGAGAGGGTGGGTGGAGCTAGTTATGCAAGTTTTCCAAGCAAGGAATGAGCAGGGGTGCACTCACTATCCTCTCAGCCTCCTCCCAAAACCCTCCCTCCAGCAGAGCCACCTCTGCCTCTTCCACATCCTAGGAGGAAGGGTTCTTAGCTCTCAGCACTGGCATGACTGATGTATGTGTCACCACAAACACACCTGGGCATAGTCCAGCAGCACAGTGGCAGCTGCACCATGGGATGCCTGGGCCTTCAGAGAACCTAATGGCGAAATGTTCGGTTCACGACTACTGTGACTGATAGTGCCTACTGTGACTGATAGTGCCTACTGTGACTGGGACACAGCTAGTCCAAGGCTAACTAACCCAAGCTCACCAGCTAGTCTCCTGGCCAGTACCACCCTCTCAGCAGTGCTGTGCTTAAGCTGTGCTGAGAGAGCAAACACATGTTGCCACCCACCAGCCTTCTCATAAGCTACCAGAGCCTCCTGCAGGCAGCCGCACTGGGCAAGGACTGGGGGAGGGGCCAGGGGGAGGAGTCAAGATGGGCTGGCGGTAAACAAAGTACTGATTCTTACTGATGCCCGCCTCCCTGTGCTTGCCACTCTCTGTGAGGTACTCTCCGTATGCCCTAGCAATGGCCTGTAGCAAGTGGTACATACAGTGACTCAGAGCTAGGACAACTGTCTTCCATCATGGCCCCCCACGTACCTTATGCTGCTCAGAGGCTCTATCAGTGAAGATGCTCAGGCCCTCAGCATACAATGTGTGCTCACAAACCAACCGTAAACACTCCTCAAACCTGTCTGGGCCTGCAGGTGGGTGACCTCAGCTCTCTCCAGACACTACATACAATTCACACCTTTATTACCTACATTGGCTGATGTGTTTCAGTGCGCGACTGTACCGACGTAAGAACTTGTCAATCCGGTATCGCTGGTAAGACATGGGGAGTTGGCGTAGCTCATTCAGGAAAGGGAGGTACTCTTTGGGATCCTGGAGACAGGGACAGAACAGTGACAATTAACAGACCACATCAAGCAATTGAGGATTGGTAGGAAATGGCTCATGCCCTGTGACCAAACACCTCCCAGCCTACAGTACAGCTGCCATCCTAGCTATAGAGGGACTAGTGAATACTGATGGTGCCAGTCTACAGTGGTCAATGTCTCACTTTCTGTGACTTCTCAGCAACCATGAGCACGAGACTGAAGTCGTAGGTGCCCAGTGCCACGTCAAACAGCTCGTTGACATCCACCAGGAACAGGGAGTACCGCAGAGCCTCCTCAGCTGTGATAGCGTGAGGAGTGGAGGGTGGAGGGTGCTCTGGGGGGAGAGTGATGGCTGCCATGTCACTAGTGACTACCGGCTCACTGGGCCTCTTGGTGGCAGTACCCAGGTGAGAGGTGTGCAAGGCCACTTCTGGAGTCACTCTACCTTTCAGGTACTTCACTTTCTCCAGTACAGTCTCCAGCTCCGGGTGGGTTTTTTTGACATGAGCTGTGATGATGGACAGCAGGTACCTGTGCAGAGAGGAGCCCTAACCCACTCACTCACTGGCCAGACAATGGCCAAGGTGGCACTCACTTGCTCTCTCCCAGCTCCACCAGTGCCTGTCGCACAGCATCACACACACGGTCTACCTTGCTCCCTCCCCCCTCCATCCCTTCTTGCTTCAAACTGACACCGACAGCCCCTCCAGGGTACATGGTCTCCGTCACATCCTCCTCCCTACACACAGACAGGCAGTAGGTGCAGATCAGCAACAGTAACCAAACTGCATGAGACTTTCTCCAAAGCAAGAAAGATACTATACCTCAGGTCTGTCAGAAAGAGGTTGATGTAGTTAACTGACTCCAGCTGCTCAACAAACTCCTTCACATAAGACAGAAACACCTGTGAGATAAAGTGTACAATTAACTCCCATTATCTCTTCTGATTACCAGGGACTGACCGGTGGGTTGTGGTCATGAATGAGGTTGAGGTTAATCCTGTGCTTGCGCATGGTCTCAAAAGCCTGGCGGAATTCCCTCTGGTCCAGACTCCGACGGATACTGCAGAGCACGAGGGCCCGAGGGCACACTGTCTCCAGGTTGCCCCGAGGCATCTGAAGAAACACTCTGCGATGATGTGAAGGTCCTACAGCCGAGAAGACTGGCTGTACCTCACCTGCAAGATGACCTTGATGTCATGTGAGATGGCAGTAATGATCCGAGAGCCCCTCTCAACCCTTCGCACACTCTCATCAAGGGGGCGGGGGGTATCTGCAGCCAAAGCGGCTAGCTCTAGTGGTGGGAGGGGAAGGGCATGATGAGCCAGGGGTCAGAGGGCACTAGAGCCATCTTACCAGAGGGATGTGTGTGTAGGGAGATGCAACGGAGGGTGTGGGAGTCAGAGCTGAGCAGGAGAAACTCATTGTGTATGGCAAAGGAAGTGCAGCCAGTGGCCAGTCTCTCTGAGTCGAGGTAGAGCACTCTCCGGAAGGAGTTGAGTCCTACTACACACTCCTGGGGAGAGTAGAGCAGCCATTGAGTCTAGCATGGACTGGAGCAGCCCTGGACCCTAGCATGGAAATGGGCCACTACGGGTTACTGTACCTTCCCACCAAATGTTGCCAGTGCAATGTGCTCACAGGGCTGGTCAGGGAACCTCAATCCGGTACCGCCCCAGGGCTGCAGCAGGCCAGGGGAGTAGCTGAGGACAGAGCCGTCCACCAGTTGAATTGCTACAGTGCCAGAGTCCGGGTTGCAGCACAGGCACAGTAGGGCCTGGGGGCACGGTGTGCTGTGACTGGGAGGAGGGGGGGGGGGGGGGGTGAGGGTGGAATGAACTACTGGGAAAGGCAGTGGCCAGGGTAAGAATGGGACTGCTATAACTGAAACTAAGCTCAAGGTTAGTGTACAACGGGTATCTGTAAAAGCTGGACTCTGGACTCTGGACTGGACCGTGGACTGGACTAGGTCTAGATTTTGATTAGTTCTGCTGCCAATAGCTGCTTACAGTTCTGAAACGTTAGTACCAGTGGGGTGCAGTGGTATCCCACCGTAAGAATGCTAGCGGTTGGTCCACTATTGTTACTAGCTTTGTAGATCGTACCTGTAAGCAAGTAGGCATAATGTATGTCAACACTGCAAGATTCCAGATAAGAATCTATAATAGAAAAGCACTGAAAAGTGATAAAGGCTAGAATCAGCCTTCATGTACCCGCTTACCAGTATCGAACGGCTTTCAACACTGCTTCTGCGTCTGTAGCGTTTTCAGCCACCAACGGACACTGGAAACATGGCACAGTAAGATTTGGCAACTTAATGAACTTACAGAAACTCTTAGCGAGCACTACAGGTGATCCTAGACCGTGAAACCATAGCCACTGCTGCGTACGCGTATACCAAAATATTCAGAATTCTATCACGTGCGGAATGAAATTGTGGATGACGTCATAGCCTCCAGCTTCGCGGCCTCCTCGGTGCCACAACGGTGGGATGCAGTCAATTTCCTTGAAGGTACTAACATCTCAGAACTGTAAGCAGCTATTGGCGGCAGAACTAAAACAAAATCTAGACCTAGTCCAGTCCATGGTCCAGTCCAGAGTCCAGAGTCCAGCTTTTACAGATACCCGTGTACAACTTGCCTGCCAATTGCCACTCACCACTAGCACACATTCGCCACTGGACAATACTCTACATTAGCACACATTCACCACTGGACATACTCACACACCCACCATTGGACATACTCACACACTCGCTACTGGACCAACCTACACACTCATCACTGGACAAACTCTGATACACTCCCAACTCACACACTCACCACTGGACAAACTCTGCTGTGTGTGCCTTTGGATCCAGCTGCATTGAGAGTTCAACAATGACATCGCTATGCCTCTGGGCATCCCAGACTACACCTAGCAGGCAGTCCGGTCGCCACCAGCACAGCTGCCTCAGAGAGTGCAGGCCTACAACACCCACAGCAGAGCCCATAGCTGGCCTGTGAGACGTGGGGAGAACAGATGAGAGAACCATAATCTGAACAGGTGAAAGCTGAAATACAACAACAAACATAGTGCATTTAGAGTTACTGACTAGGCCAACACTGTCACAACAAGTAGAGTGCAAGTACCTCAGTTCTGTTCACACAGTTACAAGGGGCTAGGCCACCAATGGGGAAATCCCTTCTACTGTAAATAGGTATATGTTAAAGTACTTCTGGAACTAGTTCTGCATACAGGAATCAGTTATATCCCTGCAACTGCTCTGCAAACTCAGCAGTGTGCCATTGCGGTACAGCTCCAATTGGTGTGCACTATATTAGGTGGCACTGTCGTACCTTGCCATTCCCAGTAACTGTGGGGGATCAGTGGCACCCTGGACACCTGAAGAGTCCCTCTTCCCCTCCCCCTTCAATTCTGGTCCACTGAATACCACCAACTGACCACTGGCCAACGAGGCCACAAAGTCATTGCACCGGGGAGCAGGTGCAAACGTCACTTGCAGCACAGGAGAGGGGAGAGAAAGCTCATGGGCACATAATGGAGGTGGGATCACAGTGTAGCGGAATGGTGTCAACAAGAGGCGAGCTACAGGGTGAGAAGCCTAATATTTATAAGACACACCACTTAATCCTGTGGTTGATTACAGGATAGTGAGAAGGACTTACACCCATCAATAACTGCCAAGCTGGCCATGTTGTCCTGGGAGTGGGTCTTGCTCTCAGCCACGCCCCACCGCCAATTATAGCACATGTACTGCCCAGCTGAAGAAATTAAATCGTGCAGAATCTCCTCTTTAGAGCTACTCCAAGTTCCCAAACACTGCCACTGACCTTGAGTGAGCAGGTGTAGTCGCAGAGGAACAATAGGGTCCCAGAGCAGACCAGTTAATGCCACTTGGTGGGTGTGGCCAGGGGGTGGGGTTAAGTGGAGCTCTTGCTTCAGGTACCAATGGTAGTTTCCCACACACCACAGCTGGACTGGAGAGGGTAGTAGAGGACATTCAATGAGAGTCTGATTGTCCCAAATATCAGTGCTGCTGCTTCCTACTGAAGGTCTGTGATGACTGGCCACCTGTCCCTCCCACCCCGGTAGAGCTGTCAGGGTTTAGGTCCTGCAACCACAAGGCCAGCACTGCAGAGTCACTGTTCCACTGCACTTCCAGCACCTAAAGCATAGGGGAACTCCAGCCCATCACAGGCAACCAGGCAGCAGTCTCATATTCCATACCTGAACAGTCAGAGGGTCAAAGGGCAGTGTGAAGTGCCCATGCCAGAGTCCATTCCTCTCAAGGAAGATGATGTCGTGCCGGTGAGACTTTCGCTGGCTGCAAGCAAGCACATTGCCACAAGGCCTATGGGCAGGAAGAAAAGTGAGGAAAACCACAGTGCATGTAGAGAGTAGTCAGACTACCTCCAGTGCAGCGCCTGCTCCAACCCCTCCACAGCCTCACTAGTGGAGTGCAGCTGGCAGTCTCTAGTCCATACTCGCACTCTACGGGACCCTGAATGAGAGAGAGAGAGAGAGAGTGAGGAAATGGCTGGCACTTCAGGAAGTGACCTACCAGTAGTGGGGTCGACTGTAGTGCAGGCAAAGAACTCTCCATCGCCTCTCCAGCTGACTCGAGGCCTGCCATCATCCCACGGGAGGGCAGACCCAAGGGGCTGGGGGAGGGAAGCAGGGGCATTGTATAGGAATAAAATTCACAAACTGAGAGTTCTTTACTAACCTCTGCCTTCAACTTTTCTGCTGTTGGCTTACCCAGGGAACCATGAAACTGGGTGGCCTTCTTGCCCCAACCAACAGTCACGGGTTTTGCTGAAAAAGGCATGATACTCACGATAGGCCCACACTATGCGCATGACTCTGTGCCCACCTTCTCCAAACTCCTCTGGGTGCAACGCACTCTCAGAGATTGGATCAAAGTCCCTAGTCATCACCAATAGCTTGCCCTGGCCTGAAGCCAGTATCACAAGCTCCTGGTCTGGACTCCATGCCATGCAGCACACCCCTGTATCCACACTGCCCATACACTCCACCTGCAAGGGCAATCAGCTCACTACCTATTTACAGCTCTTCAGCAAAATTATCATGGTCTACCTGGTGTGTGTGCACATTGCAGAGCAGTAAGTCCCCTCCCTTCAGGGCTAGACACACAGACTCCAGGTCAGAGATATACTCTACGCTGCACACGCTATCCTCTTGGGCCATATGACCTCCCTCTACTAGCGGCACTACTGTAGACACCTGAATGCAGACAGACAAGCATACATACAAACACACATACATGTAGTACACTACTGTCACTAGCAAGTCTCCATGCATATTGCATAGATGGCCCAACCTGACAATCAGTTGCGATGCAGCAGAGAGCAGAGCCAGTGGCCACCCACACAGAGCCTGAGTCGCAGTCCAGGCAGAAGCATCGGGCCTCTGACAGCAAGCTGTCTGCAGGAAGAACCAAACAACTGGTTGCCTCGAGGTTGCGCATCCTTGGAACGTGGTACGGTGTTTCTCTAATTAATGCACACCATGTAGGCTGGGTGTGGCGTAATATCTCACAGCTGCAGTACAGCTAATTTCTGACACTCCGAGGTTGCAGGCTGTAGGTGACGAGAGCCTAGTGGATGCAGAGCAGCCTAGTCGCGAAGGAGGTAGAGGCAGCGGAGGCTGAAGGGAGCTCAGTGCTGATCCTCAACTACCGCGGGCTAAAGGAGCTTCCTGCTGCAGTACTGCAGAGCAGACACTGCCAGGCCCACCTTAAAAAGCTCTACCTCAAGAGAAACTTCCTCTGCTTTTTGGTGAGCGGTAACAGAGCACGTGGTTACCTAGCCTCGTCCCCAGGGGGGTGTGGCCTGGGTACGAGGCTAGTGGTTACCGACCATGACCAGCCCCACCCACCTTGCTCCCTGCAGCCTCCATCCACTGCTTGGCTGCAGGCTCTGACAGATCTGTGAGTGCAAACTGTCGTAATTGGTGGGCTGCGGCTGCTTGTACTCATGTCTGTGCCTGACACTTCATAGGTACCTCCACTCCAATGAGTTCAAGCAAATGCCAAGTGGTGCGTTTAAAGTTAAACACATGGTATTGCATAATGAGTTGCTCTGCATCCACAGAGCTGTCCCTACTTCCCTGCTTGGAGACCCTGAGTCTTGAGTGCAACCAGATAGTCACACTGTCACCTGCAGTTGGCTCAATGCTGAGGCTAAAGTGCTTGAATATCAGTAGAAACTGCATCACTTGCCTCCCAGATGGTGAGGGGGCAGATATCTTGCAGCCACGATCTTTCCTGAATCTCACTCACCCTCCCCCTTCACAGAGCTGTGGAGTGCACCCAATCTGTGCCAGTTGGCAGCCAGTGGGAACCAACTGCGCTCCCTCTCTCCAGCCGTCATCCGCTGTCAGTCCCTGCAGAGGCTGCTCCTGGACTGCAACCACCTTTCTTCCCTCCCACTCCAGGTCGCCAGACTGCCCTGCCTGGAGGAGCTCTCCCTCTGTGGAAACAACCTCAGGGCATTGCCTCAAGGCAGGTGTACTGTCATGAATTGATATTTAGGGGAGTGTATCCAGCAGTGGGTGGCAAGAGTCAGGCTAGGGTGGATGAGTCATTCTGGTTAGTGGGCAAAAACATTTTGGTGATCACAGTCTTTGCTTTTTTTGTTAATGAATTTTACCATAACTCTGATTTTTACATAGTGTTACTGCCATGGCTTGAGTCTGTGTACATGTATTTGATACACAAGCTGCAATACATAATGTGATGCCCTTCCTCAGATTTGTCTGGTCTGCAGAGGCTGCAGCTACTCTATGTGGATGACAACCGAGAGCTGAGCTGCCTCCCTGCCTCCCTCCTCCTGTCGGCTCCCCCTGACCTCACTGTTGGCACCCAGGGCTGCCGAGTGGAGTGGCAGAGGGGACACCAGAGGAAGGTGCTCTCCCAACACACCCCAGCCCAGACTGTGCCACCACTGCTGGAGCTGGTGGCAAGGACCATACACACCATCCTCGCTAGTAAGCACTGCACACACACACACACACACACGGAGTAACCTGCTCTCTCTCTGCCTAGGTAATTTGGGCAATTCTCCTGTACTTTGGCTGCCTCTGGAGTTGTGTTCCTTGCTAACAATCCCCAACAGCTTGGAGCACTGGCTGGTGCCCAGGGGCAGGTGTTGCCGTGGTGACTGTAGTCATATATACTTCAGGCACTGCTATGTGTGCAACCTCTCAGACTCTCTACTGTTGTCACTAGGCCAACGGGTGCGGCCACAGCACTGGGGGACAGGGGAGGAGCGAACAATGGCAGTAGACTTCTGCTGTGGACACTGTGCCGCTGCTTTTTTCAGAGACCAGAGTGACTTACTGCATGCATGAGATTCAACTCAACCTATATATGACATCATCAGAACTTGGTTATATCATCCGCAATATTGTTATTGTACACATGACAGCAGTAATTTGAATGAAGCGGTATACATAACACAGCCATATATTATAATGATGGGAAGGAATTATGAGTCATGATCTCTTAGGCCAGAACCAGTCACGGAAGCGGTGGCTGCTCTTGGCTTCCCCCCAGTCCTCACTGTCTCGGTGTACCTCACTGTGACCACCTGAGTGAATCACTGTCACCTGGGGGCAGGGCCACAAAGATTGCATAACTACCAAAAAAATGCTGAAATAATTTTTTATGTACTGTTCCTTAGCACTCTACCAGGCACAAAGCCATAGAACCTACCTCCTCCTTCCCATCCGAGTCACGTACAGTTCTCCGTTCTTCGTAAGACTGAAGGAGAATTGCACACTAACAATGGACACTATGCACCATCAGAGGCAGTAAATTGCCTCCCAAATCTTCCCGGAGATATCAACTCACCCCGTCAGCTCGCTGAGTGATCACTACACTCGAGTAAGAGGAACTAAAGTGAGAGTGTGGCCTCCGGGTGGGTGGAGCCTCCTTGTCCCTTTCCAGGAATTCCTCAAGGAGGGAGGGGTCTGCCTCTATCTGAGTGTCCAGGTCTGCAGAGGTGACAGGAGATGACTAACTGGTAGTCACACAGCAGGTGATTGGATGGAGAGACCTTTGTCAGCCTGTGAGTGTCTTCGATAGCTTCGTGGCTATAAAGAGAGAGAAGGTTAGATGCCAGACTTCAGCCATCTCTGCCAGCCTGGAGAGTGGCTCACCAAGTGTTCCTCATACCCCGGCTGCTTTGGCCTGCTCAGAATGGAGTCTCTCAGGGCCTGCGGGTCGGTGTCTTCAGTTGACTGGCCATTATCCTCTGCAGGATCTGCACAGAAGAACTGCAGCAGTGAATTTGATAAACCTCCATGCAAGCCGAAGCACCATACCTTCTCGATCCATGTAAGGGTAATCATGCTGAAAGCTGCTACTGAACTGACGGAAGCTGCGACACAGTTCCCTATAAATTTAATATGCAGACCATAAAATTTAATATAGCCAAATGTTTGATCATCATTGCCAGAATCAGATATTTGACATAGCTGATGAACTCACTTTTCAATAGGGTCGGCCTCTGGGTCAGCCTCAATGTTGTCACAATCATTATCCAGCAGCACCTCACCAAAGAGGGACGCAAAGAATCCCGGAACTGCATTCATCACGGAGACGGTATACGTACAAAACACATGACGTCATTCTACAACTTTGCGCGGCGCGCGTCAGTCCCACGTGGTATAGGATGGCTTCACAGAAAGGAAGAAGAAAAGGTTCTGCTGAATCTACAAGAAAGAAACCAGCTGGCAAGTCTCAAGGGTGGGCTGCAGTACCTGACAAACCCAGTTGGATGGTCCCCAGATGGAAAGCAAGCAAATACCCAGTGGAAATCAGTATCTTGCTAACAGATGAGAATCCAGTGGGAGGAGCCGTTCATAAGAGTACTTTTTATGCAACAGTTACATCACAGGACGCAGTTGAGTTGAGTAAGTGTAAAGGCTACAGCATGCAGAGCTAGTGTTGCCACTCACTGCTGCTGGACCCTAGGTCCCCACCTCCCCAGGCGGGCCGACTCCCTCTTCATGCACCCAGACACCATGCGGTGCTGTGGCCTTGCGATTTGCCAGCCTGTGGCTCTCAGGAGCCGTGCATGCAAGGTGGGTGGTGGCTGGATGTTCTGAGTGTATGTAGCCAATCTCATTCCATGTATAGGCAATTGTGGTATGCAAGCTGTGGCCTGTTGCTGCCCTGGAACTGGATGGTTAGTGCTCTTGTCTCGTTCCCACAGCAAAGGTCTGAGAATAAGACTGTTCCGACTTTAATCCTATAGCTGTAGCAATGGGCCCTACCGCCCAGGTCAACTTCCATGGTACTACTAGTGGCCTGGTGGAGATAGGGGGGATCACTCATCCCTCAACACTGCCTTCTGCTCGTGAACTACATTTGCAGCCATGGTGAGTGTGATATAGGTGTGGCCAGGTTCAGTGTCTCAGGACATATAGTCACAGCTGCACTGCTCTCTCCAACATAGCTTCAAACCCTCCTTTCCCCTGACAGATTCTTTCAAGAACTACTTCTTGCAGATGTATGGTAGGTAAAGTCTTTTTGTAAGGCTATGCTGTTCAATTGAATGGTTTCTCCCTTTCTCCATGCAGAAGGCCAGTATGTGTGCTGTGGTAACTGCTTGGCGATTCAGTTTTATGGCGAGAAAAGGGACTTTATAGTTGCAACAGTTGAGCTTGCTGCTTCAGGTGTTGCAAGCTCAAGGCTAGGAGACTCTGCCTCAGACATGAGCCTGCTGCACGACCTCTCAGCCCTCTCACTGCAAGCAACTCCCTCTAAAACATCACAGCCACCTTTGACCTCCAGCACTCCTAAGGAGAAGGAGGCAAGCTTGGAATCAAGCCCCAATACCAGTCTGCATGTGGAACCAGAATCAACCCTGGCTGATGAATCTGAGACAGGAGATTCTGTTGCTCACGCAGATGACCACAGTTCTACACCACTAAGAGAAGTGCAGGCCTACAGGATAACTGCCAGAACAAAGATTGTTATAGAGAAGCAACCAAGTCAGTCTATGAGGGTAAGTTGAATGTCTCTTTAGCATCCTTCTTGCTTGCAGTAGCCTCTCTTTCTGCATGTACTGCAGCCAAGCCTGACGGCCATTGGTGGGCTGAAACAGCAGACTCGGCTACTAAGGGAGCTACTACTGTTTCCCCTGGAGAACCCGAAGGCTGCCAAAGCAAGAGGTATGGAATTCTCACTTAGAAGGTCAGATGATTAGTCATGTGATACTTATGTGACCCCAGGACTGTGGTTCCCCCATGGAGTCCTACTGCATGGTGCTCCAGGTGTTGGCAAGTCTCTGTTGGCCCAGACCATCGCTGCTGAGGTTTCCCACAGCATCCTAGTCTCAGCCATTGACATCCTTGCTAGGTAGCTACCCTGAAAACTACCTGTTTACACTGCAGAGTGGTGGTATACATAATGTGTATGTTTGGTTCTCAGTACCAAGGACCCGGACCATAGACTACAGGAAGTGTTCAGAGAAGCCCAGGAGAAGTAAGCCTCGTTAATGATGCTCTATGACAGGCCGTCCATGTAACTACTTCCTTACCATGCAGCTCTTCCTGCCTGCTGGTGCTGGAAGACCTCCATGTACTCTGCCCCCACCGAGACTCCTCCCCCAGTGAGACAGAGAGAAAAACCTCGGCAACTCTGGCTAGTCTCTTGGACCAGCTCCATAGGGACCCACCTCCAGGCCATGTAGTTGTCATAGCAACAACAAATCAGCTGGAAGGGGTGGAGCCCAGTCTGCGCCGCCCAGGAAGGTTCGACCGTGAGATTGAAATTCCTGTTCCAAATGTACAAGAAAGGAAAGAGGTTGGTGTGTGGTGCTGGAAGGGCATCTAACAAGTTAATACCACTATCCTTAACTACATAGCAACACACATTGTGTTTGCTATAGTGATACACTTCATTTGGTGACTTTCTTCTGCTCAGATCTTTGATGTTCTGTTGCAGAGCGCTGACCATACGTTGACTGAAGAAGAAGTTTTAAGGTAAAAGATACTATCACCCATCTGTCATTCTTGTTTTACTTGTCTCACTAAACTTCAGCTTGGCTAGTGCTGCTCACGGCCATGTTGGTGCCGACTTATTAGCTGTCTGCCAGGAAGGTATGCCTTGTCTTTGACTGGTGTTCACACCACATGTAGAGCAGCCACCTGTTCACCCTCACACATGCACAGCCCATTACAAGGCCCTGCGGAGGGTGCTAGAGGGAGGAGGAGGGTGGGAGGGAGTGAAGGTATGCTGTGGTGACATGAAGGCTGCTCTGTGTGAGGTGCGCCCAAGTGCCATGCGGGAGGTCACATTGGAAGTACCAAAGGTATGCACTGGAGATGATCATGACTATAATTATTATAGCATGATAGAAGAATCATCACAAATGTTTGACCTAACAGTCCCATGAGTCATACAGTGTACCATTAAGGAAAATAAACTGAAACTTATGCTACAAGTACAGTTGTGCTATATCCCTGTACTGTGACAATAGTGTGAAGGGATCCATTGGCTGCACGGCACCAAACATTGCTGGCTGCTTTCAGTTACCTGGCTAGTTATTGTGTTATACAGGTGCTTTGGTCAGACGTTGGAGGTGAGGAGGACATCAAGCAGCGGCTGAGGGAGTCTGTGGAGTGGCCACTCAGACACCCAGAGGTGGGCCTGTCCTGCTGGTCCGCAAGGGAACTGGGTTTGACTGCCCTTCTCCCTTTGCAGGCCTTCAGCCGATTGGGGATTAACCCCCCAAAAGGTGTTTTGCTGTACGGCCCCCCAGGTTGTAGCAAGACTATGATTGCAAGAGCCCTGGCCACTGAGAGTGGACTCAACTTCATTGCTGTGAAGGTCTGGTGAAACAGTATCATTTATAATGCTGTAATGATGATGTAATGTTCCATCTCCATGTTCCAGGGTCCAGAGCTATTCAGCAAGTGGGTGGGAGACTCTGAGAGGGCTGTCAGACAGGTATATTACCTTGAGGTGCCTGCTGCATAGAAACTAAGAACTTCACATTCCCTATAGGTATTTAGCAGAGCAAGGGCAGCTTCCCCAGCCATAGTGTTCTTTGATGAGATTGATGCACTGGCAGTCCATAGGAAGAGGTACGTAGCTGTCTCCCTCACTGTCTGTTCCTCTGGCCAACTGTCCCTCGCCGACCCTAACTGCTTCTCTCCTCCCTCACTCCCAGTGAAGGCTCCTCAGTGGGTGACAGAGTGCTGGCTCAGCTCCTGACTGAGATGGATGGAGTTGAGTACTTGGGGGACGTACTGGTAGTTGCAGCAACCAACAGGCCTGACCTTATTGATAAGGTAGGATTCTAAAGAAAAGGGCTGAGATTTAACACTTTGCGCGCACACGACGCATTTATGCGTCACGGGTATAAAAGCAGAATTTTTGTTCACGTAAGTACCCCAGGTCCACTGCAATCGTCCAAGCTGGTTAATGCCAGCCTGTGCGATGCAGTGGTCGGGGGTTCGTGGGGGTTCTCACCCCTTTTTTCCCTTCTTTCTGAGGTAAGTCCTAGTGATTCATTTTTCCTTTTATTACTATGTTAGAAGTACTACTACTATTTAATGGGCGTGATGCAAGAGAAGTAATTTTGCCCCTTGCATGGTGTCCTCAGGCCCTGCTTCGCCCGGGCCGGATTGACCGCCTCATCTATGTTCCTCTCCCAAGTATGGACACTCGGAGGGAGATTCTCAAGGTAGCAGGGCAGGTTACTGCAGTTTAGTTTCAACCACAGCGTGGGAGTGAACATGATAGCATAATATTTGATCTCCTTGCAGTATCATTTCATCTGGAAGTCAAGTCTTTGACCCCACACACTGCTCTCTCATTTAGCTACAATTCCAGCGAACACCAGTGGCAGCGGATGTGGAGCTGGAAGTCCTAGTGACCAAGACTGAGGGCTTCTCTGGAGCAGAGGTAAGTATCCACTGCTCACTCCAGAGATAAGCGTCCACTGCTCTTCTGTTAGTCCTGTGGTGTCTCTGCTTATCTGCCTATTTCTATAGGACAACAATCCTCACTCGCCGGCACCCAAGGGCTGTAAAGTCTATAACATTGGCTCTGTTTGGGTAGCTTAAGTCTAAATAAACAATGACCTGCATGTGCTTAGGCCCACTGAGCAGAGGACATTACCCATATGTTTGATTTTATATCCAGACACTGCACCTGAATGTGTTTACTGATACAACAATGACAGAGAGTTTTATGTGCACCCCTGTCTCAATTCCAGGTGGTATCTCTATGCCAGGAAGCTGCCCTGTCAGCCATGCACGAGGACATTGCCTCGCCCTCTGTGTGCCAAAGGCACTTCCACTGTGCTTTGAGCTTGGTTAGGCCACAGACCGACCCAGCCATGCTCAACTTCTATGAGAACTACTGCAAGTCCAGGGGGGCAAACGTCCCTCTTGTGTACATGTAGTGCAAGTGCAGTGATCGTGGCCCCCACGTGTCATTATTGTAATTTTGTAATTCACGTGTAATTCATTAATGATCCGCGATCGCGCCATAATTAGAATAATCTGATTGGTCGATAAGCTCACTACGCGGGATAACGAAAAAAGGGTGGGTACTTGTATCTTACGGAGATAGATAGATACTACTAGTGAGTTGTAGGCTTATGCGTGAATCGGTATTTCTGTTGAACGTGAAGTTATCAACTTCACAAAAGCCAGAGTACGGGATCAAAGTATCGGAAGGTCTGCGATGGATGCGGCACTGACTTCATTGCAGCAGAGCGGAGACCGGGAGTTCCTGCGGCTCACCCACACCGCGCTCAAGATAATCCAGAATGTTCTGTCAGAGCCACACGAGGAAAAGTACCGGAGGCTGCGGATTGCCTCAAAGGTGCCCGTAGCTGTGTATATCTCTACCCATACGCGTCTTGAGAATGTGCGCCTGACCGCACCTCTTGTAGAGATAGTGGGCGAGACAGTGTTAATGAGTTTGTGATTAACGCTTTCACGCTAAGCAGAGCTGTATATACTTTAATGGGGTGTCAGTGCTTTTAGTCTATTGTCTTGGATAAACGACTGCAATCTACACTAGAGCTTTTGTGTGTTGACAAGAATTGTGTAATTATCAGAGGTTGCATCATGCTATGAATCTATGCCTGTTTCCCCTCCTCCATACATAGTATGTTTCCAAACCGGGTGTCCCGGAGCTACTGAGGGCCATCGGATTTGAGAAGGAGGTTAATGGATTGTTAATGGTTAATACTGATTGTTTATTACCCCTCCAAGATGCTGGTATGCAAATTTGTTTACTACCAAACCCATACTAATTAAAATGTAGGTATGTATGATCCACCAACCAGTGTAAAGTCATTTGCTGAGTAGCATTCCAATCTACCCACAGCACTGCTATTAGAACTCCCTTGCATTTTTTTGCATGCTTCTTTCCTGTAGCATTCCTTGCTCATAATTGAGCATTTCTCTTCTATAGCCACAATTAGGTGTGCTTGAGTGGCTGCTTTGTATGTAAACAAATCACCCCCTGGAAACAGGGGAGGTGGAGGTTGGCATGGGGTTAAAATTAACGAAATGTGGTTTTGGTAATCAAGGTTACAGCCACAGTACATCTACCACAGGTACAGGCTTAAAATAAATTAAACCGCTTTAGTGCAGGTGGCCTCACTAGCTGGCTACTGCCAGATGCTACTGCTCACATGGTAAAGTGAAACTGACATGAGTACTGCCAGCTCACTGTGACCTTTAGTAGTGTAGTTGTGAGTGATTGCCACTCACCAGACACATGCACCAAGCCACTCATCAGTGCAGTGCCCCCTTTGCCTGCAGGAGGAGTATTATCTGCTGCCAGACCCCGCAGCCACCCCTGAGCTACTGCTGGAGTGGAAGTCTCAGCTGGTGGTGTCCAGGAAAGCCATAGGTTCCATCCTCGGGTGGGAGGTCCCCCCTTCTGCCCTCCAGTTCTCCCAGCTTCTGGGGGCGGGGCGGTATGGAGACATCTTCCAGGGACGAATGGATGGAAGGGAGGTGGCAGTAAAAACGCGTCGGCCAGATGGTGCACAGAAGGCCAGGGATGCCTTTGACCGGGAACTTGAACTTCTTTGGTGAGAGACAGGCAACTGTATTGAGTGGGGTCAGCCTGGTGTGTGTGTGTCATGCATGTGGGCAATGCGTATTGTGAGCTGTGTTGTGCCACACCTTGTTTGCCATGTTTGTTTGGGTTGTGGGTCTGATAGGAACTGGAGGGCCCATTAGAGAGCCTTACATGGTTCTGCACACTAGAGTACTACAGTCACATGCATAGTCACATGATTTCCGTGTCCCTCTCTGTGCAGCAAACTGAGTCATCCCCATGTGGTCAAGCTCTATGCTGTAACTCTGACCTCTGACCCTGCATCCCTAGTTCTGGTGAGTGTGTGTGTATGTGTATAGCGGTCACTACTGGAGGCTAGTGGAGATCATGTGGGCTTGTCTTCCTTCTGTGTGGGATGAAGGCCACATGTACACAGTGTGGTTGTGGCATGCAGCCATAGCAAAACATGGGGCCATAGTGATGGCATGGCCAGCACATGAAGGGTGGGTGGCTAATCATAATGCCAGTGTGTGGCCATAGCTTCCTTCCCTCTCTTTTCAGGAGTATGTCCCCCAGTGCTTGCTGGGTGTCCTGCACAGAGGAGAGCTGGCTGACCCAGAGGTGGTTAGGTATGCCAGGCAGACCGCCGCAGCACTGGAGTACCTCCACTCGCAAGATGTCATCCACTGCGACCTCGCTGCCAGAAATATATCCTTCATTCCAACCAGCATAGCCACAGCTTCCTGCATGCTTAGGGAGATGGTACATAAGATGGAGGTGACCTCACTGTTGGTGAAAAATAATCCAGGTGCAATGACTTATTGGGAACATTGTTTGAGGGTCATGTTTCACTGTGACGTGTATCTGAGTTCTTCCTTGACTGTGGCCACATTCGGCTGGACTCGGCAGGGATGGTACGGGTTTGTGACTTTGGCCTGAGTCGTCGTGATGGCTCCCCCTGCTGCCGACTGACTCCCTCACAGGAGGGAGCCCTGGCAGTGAGGTGGACTGCACCAGATGTCCTCAAGCTGCTCTTTATCTCCAAGCATGCAGACGTTTGGTGAGCCCCCCTCTGATCTTTGCTAACATATCAGGTTGCAAGAGTATGTCAACAATGTAACTATTAAGTGGATTTACAGAATACATAGCTGCTATACAAACTTTCACAAACCCTGTAGTCTAGGGCAAACCCTGAGACAGATGATAGATAATGGCACCTCCCATGGCCAGTGGGTATACTCTGCTCTAAATTGGTCTTCCCTTTGGATGCCACTGCGCAGTGACCTTCCCTCTCCCCCACCACAGGAGCTTTGGAGTGCTGCTATATGAGCTAGTGTCTGGTGGCTCTGTGCCCTATGCCAGCTTCAGCAATACTGAAGTCAAGGCCAAGGTTAGTGAGTGGTACCTGTCTGACCTCTGACCCTCCACCTGGGAGTGTTCACCCTCACTTGTAAATAGGTTGTTGATGGCTATCACTGAAACTCATGTTCATTTGTGGTGATTCTTGGAAACAATATTAGAGGCCTGTGCCTATGATAATGTGGTGAACATGCACACTAGTGTTGTAAACTCTAGCTCTCTACATTCATTACTGTGTCCTGTGACCCCGTCTCTCTCCCTTCCCTTCCCTGCCAGGTGCTGGAGGGCTACCGTCTGCCTCAGCCACAGGGCTGTCCTGATGAGTTATATGCCCTGATGCTGACCTGCTGGGCCCAGCGCCCGACTGAAAGACCACACTTCCCAGAACTCCTTCGCAACCACCTGGAGCCTCTGGAGGCCAAGCTGGCCAGGTGGGCATTATACCGTCATCTCCCACTCACTGTGGGGCTGACTGGCATTACAGCACAGTAAAGTAAGTTGTGCTCTCTGTTATATAGTGGTGAAGGGAAACTTAGCAGGCAGATCAGCGAAGATACCAGTTCTGCCGACTCTAAAGGGTAAGTATTAGACCAACGTGGCCTGAGGATTTTCACCGTTATTTAGTCATGTTTATTGTTTTTTGTATTATGAAACTTGATAGCCTATGTTTTGTCATGGCCTTCTTCGGGCTTTACAATGAAACAACACTTACAGGAGAAGGCAACCAACACACTCCCTTCCTCTAGCCCCATCCCTAATCACATCCTTTTCAGTCTTACCTTCCTTCCTCCCATGTAGCTCCCAGTCCAGGGGTCGGAAGAGCTCCAAAGTGAAGGAGTTGTCCTACCAGTCGGTGGAGGGCAAGGGCGGAGGCCTTGTGAGGGTGTACACGGCACTAGTCTCACCCTTCCACTACCGGATAGTGGTGGTCTGTTCTCGCAAGACCACCCTGGCGGAGGTGGTACAGACCGCACTCGCCAAGTGCGGCAAGACAGAGCTGGACGCCAAGAGGTGAGCACAGGACCCTCTCCTTGTGGTAGCTGCCTGCTTCCCACGGGATTAGGTAGTGAGTTTTCAGGTCTCAGGAGCAGTCGGGAAGAGGTGAATGTCACTAGGGGTATCCTCAGAATGTTGTAGCCCTCCATTGCCACCTCTGCTCTCTCCAGCCACAGCATTGCACTGGTCACCCCTGGCAACCCCACCCGCTACCTGGACCCAGAGGACAGGGTTTTGTCTGTAAAAGCCGGAGCCCCACCCACTTCCATGTTTGTCCTGTGTGTGCACATGCCTGGGATTGCACTGCTGGAGGTCATGAATTCCTTGAGGCAGAATGTGAGTCCACAGCTACTGGTGCTAGACCCTGTATTGTGGCTAGCCTGAGCTACACTACTAGTGCCTCACCTACACTTTTGCTCCATGTTTGCCAGGTGTACGTTACTATGGTATTTTCCCCTACAGCCTGCCTATGGCTCAGCATTTGCTGCACGTACCTGTGGCTACCTGGTTCTTCGAGAAGGGGGTGGGGTCGGGACCTTGCCCAGGGTTAAGGGTCAGCGACTGTGGTGTGTCTTGGATGGCTCTACCCTTCTCTGCTACAGGGATGAAGAGGTGGGTGGAGTTGTTATCATATGGTTATTGTAAGCCTCACCACAAAGTCCTGACCTTTTGGTCACCTGATTACCTGTATGGGTTGATGGTGTGATGAGGGCAAAGGAGCTCCATCTCTTAATGAGTTCCCCCCTCCCTCCAACAGGACGAGGGAGTGAAGCAGTTTGAACGCTACCTGGATTTCAAAGGCTGCTCCATTGCTCTGGCCAGTGTCAAAAAAGGGTGAGTGTCTTGCATGGAGTGCATCTGGTGTAATGCCTCGTTGGATTCCTATGACGGAAAAACATTGTATGTCTACATTCTTTGGAGTTTTGAGTGCATTCTTTGATGTCTTAAGGTTCCAGTCTCCCACAAACTACTGTTTTGGGCTGTGGAGCTGGGCTTCTCCTAATTAAGGAATTATCCACCCCCGCCCCACCCCACTCTCGGGGAGGGGGGGGGGGGGGGCTACTGTGCATGCCCAATCCCAGCCCCTAGATATTCTCTCCTTGTGTGCATTAACCCCAGGGTTAAACTCCATTCAAGTAGTGCTCCTGATAGTACCCACTGACCCAGACCAGAAGGGAGCTACTAATGAGAATGATTGAGCCATTGCCTAAGCTATCATGGTCGGCTGCTTTATGTGCTTCCCCTCAATTATGGACTCATACCTGGAGCCAGAGTGTATTATCCCTCCCCCATCTTGCGCTCCCTGCAGGCACCACTTTACAGTGAGTACCAACTCGTGTGCCAACTTCACCTTTACGGCCACTGACAAAGCCGACCTGCTGCAGTGGATAGAGGCCATGGAAGCAGCTGCTCCTCTTGATGCTTCCACACTCCTCTTACAGGCCAGTGGCGGCGCTGTTGTGCAGACTGGTTTTGTCGATTGTCAAGAGTTTGCTTATGAAACGAGTGGGGTCTCCCCCCTCCAGCCAATTGTTGAGCGTAGGCTGGGCAGCCATTCTGACTTTGCTGGGACATATGCAGCTGTGGACCATGGGAAACACTGGACAGTGCTGAAGAGCTCGGGACTGTTCCAGTGCCTTCTGGAGGGAAGGCCCGAGACCCTCTTCAGCCTCACAGAGTGTAAGCGGGTCAAAGTGCACAACCCCAAGGAGATGAAGGAGTGTGAGGACTACAGCATTGAGGTGGAGTCGCCTGAGACTCGGTTTGTACTGCAGGCAGTACTACCCTCTGAGCACTTCGACTGGGTGCTCTCCATTGAACGAATACTCCGAGACCACAAGCGAGAGAGGATCCTCCGGGGCCACAGGAACCGGGAGAGTGGCTATGTCAACCTCAAGAGGCTACTGATGCAGCGCAAACATCCCGGAGAGCTCTACTCCCTCCCCAAGTGTTTTGATGACATGGTAGACATGTACGAGGCCCCCAGCCCTCCACCGGAGCAGCAGCCGCCACCGCCTCCCCCTCCAGGTGGTGCAACTGGGACCAAGAGGTCCACACTACTGCAGTCTCCTTTGGCTGAAGAGAACAGTGTCCCACTGCCTCCAAGAGACTACCTCCCCCCTCCCTTGCCGTCCAGGGACGATGTCGCTCCTCCACCCTTGCCCCCGAGGGATGATGCTCCCCCACCCCTACCACCGAAGGGGAAATCCCTTCCATCACCCTCATCCTCCTCCCACATGCACGCCCACAGTGTTGGCAGCAACACCAGCAATGGCTCTGATACCCTCGATGACGAGTATGTACTTATGCAGCCCAACCAGTCCCGCTCAGCTCCCTCTCCCAGACACAGACCCTTGGCCACAACACCCACTGGTTCAGGCCCTGTTTCCCGGCTTAGCCGTTCCCCCTCACAGCCCATCACCATCCCCAACCGCCGCTCATCCAAGCGCTCTGCTCTCCTCCGAACAGACTCTGAGTCTTCCAGCATCACTGGCAGTACCCCACCTGAG
Source organism: Phakellia ventilabrum (assembly GCA_963921505.1). NCBI lineage: Eukaryota > Metazoa > Porifera > Demospongiae > Axinellida > Axinellidae > Phakellia > Phakellia ventilabrum. The sequence goes on along the minus strand of OY997399.1, from coordinate 5,496,429 downwards.
CTACAGCAACATGCAGAGTGGGTGGGCCACACCCCCCGCTCTCGTAACACCTCCATGTCCAGCCTGCACTCCCTCCCTCGTGACCTCTCCTCTCATAGTCTCAGCTCCTACCATCGCCAGCTCTCCACTGAACTCTCAGCCGGGAGCCTCAACTCAACCCCACCCCTCCCCCATCGCAATGGGGAGCGCTCCTCGGGATACAGTTCTCCAATGGGCATGAGTCCCTCCCCCGGACTGCACCGCTCCCAGTCGCAGCGGGTGCACCACTACGGCCCCAGGATCAAGACCGCACTCCCAGAGGACACCAGTTGCAGTGATGGGATGATGGTGAAGGAGGCTCAGCAACAACTGCACCCCATCAGCACGGCCAGAAGTGTGGCCTGTTCTTTTGGCTCTGACGGCTACTGCAGCAACTCCTCAGAGGACGAGGAGAGACGGGTAAGAGTGTGTTCACCAGTTATAGCAGAGGAATGCCTGCTAGGATTCTCAATAAGTGGCCTGGGAACAAGGCTGTACTAGTTGTCACCTGTTATGCTAATGACATAGCTATAACCAAAGTGTGAGGAGTTGGGAATTAATACTACAGGTGTGTGGGAAATTGATTATCTGCCTCATTTGCAGCTGCCCCCAGGATGGAAGCGTGGCTACTTTGAGGATGGTTCACGCTGCTTCTACTTCAACTCTGAGACAGGAGTCAGTACCTGGAGTCTTCAGGAGGTGCTACTTCAATGCCAATCTACCAGACAGGTCTGTTATGTGGATAGCTACAGCATACAGTTAGCATTTCTAGTGCCACCCCTTCCTTGCTGGTCTCTTATCTCGTAACTTCCCACCCCTATTTCCTGAAACTGCTGTTTCCTGATAAAGGTTTTGGCTATACTATCAGCTACCTGTATCAGGCTAGCAGCCATGTCATGGGTTAGTTGTGCCTAACTTGAAACTGGTCCTTGAGTCAGCTACTGGTAGCCTGGGGGAGAAGCCAGGAGAGGCCTAAGGCAGGGCTTGTGGCCTGGGCAGTGCAACCCCACAACTGCCAGTGGTTAGTCTGTTTCTTCTCCTACAGTCACCAGATGCCAGTCCTGGGGACGGCTGGAGACTGGTGCGGACTGATGACGGCAGAGTTTACTACTACCATGAGCGAACCAGACGAACCACATGGGATGTTCAAGATACATGGGCATAGTAGCTCTGGACTTGTCGGCTCAAGAAGACTAACAGACTGACTACTTGCATACACGTACCAGACCAGGCTATACATTTTTAACTGTGCTGTCCCCTGAAATCAAGATACTTCTGTACATTTTCTTTGAGTTTCTGTACCGCTGATCTCTACCCTACAGGTGTCTCTGTACTCAACGCAGATGTTTGGCTTTATATTTCAACCCACTTACAGCCGATTATTTGGCATACACATTTTTAAGAGCTGTATCATCATTAGACAATCACTATTGAAGATTAAGACAGGATGATTGGAATAGGATTCTAGCTAGGTCATCACTCTATACCTCTGCTAGTACCTGGAATGTGAATAAATGATGTCATACGACAGGCATGCTATACCAACCGCTAAAATAAAAACCGATTATTTGTGTGCAGGTCATACAGACACAGTCATACATGATGCAAAAAACAGGTCAACAAACAGATTATGCTGAGATAATGTGTGCACATTGAAATGACAAAATAGCCACAGGCAATCTGTCCCAAAAAATAGCCTTTTCTAGGTGCCATCTGGTGTCACACCATAAATAGACAGATAGTTGTGGTGTATGCTGATGTAAAGATGAAGCGCTTGTATTAGTCTCATGCCGAGCTCTCTGCAGCCATTAGCTGCTGGCGAAGCAATCTGACTCTCTCCTCCTGGATCTTGAGCTCCGAGTCTGTCACCCTCAATGGCAGTCCTGGAGTTGCCGAGGGTCCATTTTGTAGGGGCACCCCCTGGTTGGTAAGCTGTTCTGGTTGCTCACTCTGTTGCTGGCCCACAGGCTGCTGGTTCTGCGGTTGTAAGAGAGAGAGATAGATCAAGTCCTTGCTTGCGAAGTGACCCTGTACAGTAGGTCGACTGCTGGCTGGCTGTCCATGTCCGCTGGGTAGCCTCTGGGAGGCAGGCTGCGCACTGCTCGGCAACAAGCTGGGTACAGGGGGAGTAGTTGTGTGGCCAACACTTAGCTGTTGTTTGAGGGTAAGCATAGCCTGGGGGGCTTTCAAGGGTGGGGAGGTAACTGAAGGCTGGGGGGCGGGTACACCGGGGGGGCTTTGGGGCTTGCAAATCGGAGTGAGGGCAGCCGTCTTTATCAACTCAGAATCAACCATGCCATTCTGGGGTTTCGGTGATATTTCTGAGCCTGTCATGTGGTCGTATGCCTTCACACCAAAGAGACGCTTCTCCCATAACGACTGTACAATGACGTTAATGGGGCTTTGTTGCTTTGGGTCCGCAGGGTTGCCAGCAACCAGGTTATTTCTTAACTGCTCATTGCTGGGCGGGGCCACCCAGGTCACAGGAAGCTTTATAACTCCACAGGTTCGTCTGATGGGCCCTGAGGGCCTCAAGGGATTGTTGCTCAAGGGGCGGATCAGTGGCATAGGCTTTGACAGCAGCGCTGTCTTAGTAGGGTTTCTGTCCCGGGCTCTTCGTCGCTGAGTCCCATCACCAGGACAGCCTGCCCCACGGCTGAAGTCAAAGGCTGTGAGGTCAGCTTGTTCACCCAGGAACCTTGCAATCTGAGGTTTTGAACGGAACTTTTTCCCACAAGGACTGGAGGGAGATAAGTGAAGGTAAACGCAGTGTCGTCAGTAGAACAAACAAAACACTGTGCGTGATTAACTCACCTGTAATAGTAGACATCAGTTTTCCCAGCCGAAAGACCATTCTTTCTGACGACAACTTCTCGCCTCCAACCGACGGGCAGGCCCTTCACCCTGGTCTCAACCTTCTGAACCTCATCTACCTCACTTGGTGGAGCCACAGTAGCCATGGCTCGGGGCTACAACACATACAAAGGTGGGGTGATGTGAACCGAACACCTTATTGACTGGATTTTATAGAAACGATGGGGTGGTCGTAAATAATTGCTCGAATTAGCACTTCACCGGAGAGCGAAGGTTTATCCAGATGTAGATACTATCAGAGGTCTCTTGGCCTTGTGTACAGGAGGGATAGAGTTGGATCTTAGGTTCTTCCTCCGAGAATCGCTTTGTGGCTTTCTTGGAACAAAGACAGGCCGTGGGAATGGACACGGGTACAGCGTGTACACACACCCGCCGGCCCGACGCTTATTTAGAAGGGAAATAATTCTGCACACAATTGGATCTCGGAAAGTTGCAAGTGATGTCAAGGGCATACCTTCCCTTCAGGGGTTATTCTGCATGGTTCTCTTCCAGTGTGCATCCCTCTGTGGTCAGAAAATGGGGTAAGTACAGCCTGGGGTGTAGGTTTCCACCTGCAGCTGCAAATTGCTGCCACAGTTTTCAAGTACCATGCCAATTTGATGCAGTGTTTGAGACTAGTTTACACTACTGTTCACTGCACAATAGTATCATGCCAGCCCTATAATAATCTTATCCCTTTTACTGCTTGCAGACCAGTATGGCGGGACGCTGGAGCCAGAGGGTGAGGCACAGCTGCTATTCAGTGACGATGCTTTTGCAAAGGATACAATCAGGTGTGCCTCAATCTGGGCATCCTAGAGACTATGGCCATTCTACAAATCATTGGCACTGCACCTGAGCTTGTTTCTGTTGCTCTGCAGGGTATACAGCGAGCAGGAGGTCCTGGTGTTCCTCTCCTCTTGGGTGACAGAGGTGGTGCAGAGCAGGAGCGAAGCACTTAATGTGCCACTAGGGAAGTTCTGTCTTCAGCCACACTTCAGGATACAGAAATCAGGCGATCCCTTTGCCACTCCAGAAAATGCCCCTATCACAAACCTTTGGAAGGGAACCCACAGTAAAGATCCACGATGTGAGAATGAGACCCAATATAGGCCTAGATGGCTAAACTCCAGACTCCTTCCAGGGGGAACTGAACACAGCAATCAGTCTCCTAGGACTGGATCCAGCGTGGAACAGGGCCAAGACACACAGCAGGGTGAGAATAGCCATGGCTGGCTGGAGGACAGCAGTGGGCATGTCTGTGCCTATTCCACAAGTGACCCAGGGACTGACCTACTGATCGAGTGTGGTGCACTATGGGAGCCAGCAGTGGGTACCATGGCAACCACTCAACTGCAAGGTGATTGCTTTAGGCACTATAAAGACATCGCCACCATGTATGCATGCTGCCCCTCCCTCTCCTCAGACATACCCCACGTACAGGACCTGCCAACCATGACCCTCCCACTGTATGACTTCCTACCACAGCTACCACAGTTCACCATGACCCGCAGAAAGAACTAACTACACGCAGACCTCTTCTGCCACTATCTGGCCAACAAGCCCTCATCATCACTCCCTTCATATCATATCAGCTATATCATTTCAGTACACAATCAGACCTGTCCATTACTCATATCATTTCCCATACTGCAATGCCAATACATGTACTATGTGTATACTCCAGTGTCCCATCCTCAGGTGGGAATCCCAGGGTGGTAAGGATAGGCCTGGAAGCGGCAAGCTTTGGAGCCATCACTGCGGTAGTGTAGCTTCCGGAAACAGTCCTCACAGTAGAAGCAGGGGCTCTCTGGAGCCAGCTCATCATCCACTGTGGCCCAGGTGGGACTGAAGATAGAACATACGCTACACTTTTTCCTGCGGCCACGATGCTGAAAGATTAGCCGAGGGTAGTCAGCTCGGTTCTGGCTATCACTGGGGTGGAGCAACCTGTGGGCGTGGTCAAGAGTTGAGTGGCACTCCTGCAGAGCTCTCTTAGCAGTGTCCCCAAAGCTGGGGAATCTAACAGTGGGGAGTGAGGTCACAAGTCTCACCTGAGATCCTGGAATATAAGGAGGTGCTCGCAGTTTCCATGGTGACAGTAAAGATAAGGGTAGCCAAGCCGTAGGGAAAGCCCGTCAAACCTGGTGGTTGCCATATCAGCAGTCTGAAAGTGCTCCAGTCGAGAAGAGCGCTCACATCTGTTCCCTGTGTTTGTCCACTCAATTATGCCTCTGGAGTGGGTGGCAGAAAAGGGGGCGGGTAAACCAGTGCCACCAGGACAAGTCAGCAATCTTGTTCTGCACCTGCTAGTGTCCTTACTGAGGGGGTGGCGCATGTCATTGTAGAAGGTGTTGTTGATAAAAAAGAAGGCAGAGTGGGAAGGAAAGGGGACTCGTCCCTGGAAGGAAGGAAGGAGATGAATTACAGGTCACAGTTAGTACATCAACATTTCTCTCTTTCTCTCTCTCTCTCTCTCTCACACACACACACACACACACACACACACACACACACACACACACACACACACACACACACACACACACACACACACACACACACACACACACACACACACACACACACACACACACACACACACACACACACACACACACACCAACTCCATGGTCTTGCGGTCAAAGTTGTCAGGGTGCTCACTAAAGTCTTTGTCAATAAAAAAGTCATTGTGGCACAAAATGTGGTCCCTCAGTTTACAGAGCCGCTGGGACCCAAGCACCTGGTGCTCTTGGTCTCGCCGTTTCTGCAGAGGAAGAGGAACAGCAGCTGGCCAGTTGAGCCAGAGTTCTGGTTTTCACTATACGATCTGCCGTATGTGCCACATAGCCCGCTAAGTACAACTCGTAACAAACTCCCCCTCCACTACTTCGTGAGGAGGGGTCAGGCAAACACTATGTGGCCTACCCTTGTTGGGTGGTAGATGACGACTGATAGCACCACCTCTGGCATGGGAATCAGCTCACCGCCTGGAATTGGGTATGGCATGGGCTGCACGGGCATCAGTGCATTGGGACCAGGTAATCTCTTCTCCATTAACACCTTTACTGTATCACGAAGTCTAAAATAAATGAATTAGGATGAAGTCCTGAAATTAAATGAGGACAACTTTGTTCTACCTGAGACTGTACAGAGGGGAATCCTTTGGCAGTTCGGCTGCAGTCATCTTCTGAACAGTGTCGTGCCCACCTGGGGGCTGGGGGGTGGGTGGAGCCAACAGGCTCAAGGCTGTACAGCTCTATTAAGTTACAGAACCTACCAGCAATTGTGAAGGGCTAGAGTAGTGTGTGTGTGTGTGTGTGTGTGTGTGTGTGTGTGTGTTGTGTACATGAAGTATCGCCTCCCTAATAATGTAACAGTACTAAAATGGAATCAAGGCATTACTGGCCCAGAATGGGGTCAGCCACCCACTTGCATGCCTCCTCTAAAGTGTGGAATTCCTGAGGTCCCATTCCCATATCCTCCGCAGGGGTTGCCCTGTCCAGTTGGTCACAGGAGAACTGGGAGTATAGCTGACGGCAGGTGTCCTTGAAGCGAGCCACAGAGACCAGCTCAGAGACATCATCACACTTCCTCTGGTGGTCCTTCTCACAGCCCTGATGTCCAAGGAAAGCAGACCTCTGTAAGGCCATCAGTAATTAAAAGTTTGTTCCGGATTGCTCAGGTAGGTAGGATTTTTTTGGCAAAAATTTTAAATTATGCATGAATGTTTAAGAACCAAATCAATAACAACGCAATATCATATGTGTACACTATGCTGTTAGTTGCGTTCATGTACATGATGGTATCAAGGTGCCACCACTGCACCAACTAAAACTAGAACAAGTACCCAGCTCATCTTTCTACCAGCCATTCACTGCATGCTATTTGTCCCTTTAAAATGCCACAGAGGCTAGGAAGCAATCGGGAACAATGATGGCTGAAGGTATCCCATTGGCATTGCACCAAAGATCAGAAACAGGCTACATGCTATGGCACCCTCCCCTCTCACCGGGGGTTCCTCTGGAACAAAATCATCTTCTCCCGAGTCCGAGTCCAGCAGTGGTTCTAATGATGCCATCTCCTGCAACTGCAAGGGAAGAGGGCTTTATAATCATAATTCAAGAATCAGCACGCGTATGTTAACCTACCGCTAGCGCTTTGTGCTGAAAACTTGCAAAGTATATTGCCTTCGAGCCTGGGAACGAGCTTTCCGGAATGGTTTGCAAGTCTGGCCTCATTCGGAATCCAGATCCAAGATCCGGTGAAGATGGCGGAAGAAGAGGCACTTGGTGATTGGGGTGAGTGACCTTTCGCGTTTCGGTAGCTGAAGTGGAACGGAGGGAGGGTGCATTATGTTGTGTGACACTGTTGGGTGAGCCATTCCTTCACTGCAATGTGAGGACATGGCAGTGTAGCTAGGTAGAGAGGCAGCTCCTTGCAGTTGAAGTGCATGTTACATGCAGTAGGCGTTGGCCACTCTCTATTTTGATACTCCCTGGCTACTATTCTTATCTCTCTCCCTGCAGATGCAGAGGACTTTGATCCTGATGCCGGATTTGTCCGGCCTGGTGATGCTGACCGCTGGGAGGGGGAGGACGAGGGCTTGGACCTCACAAAAGTGAAAGAAGAACCTAAACAGCCGCAGGAACCTGTCAAATGTATGCCAAAATGTCTCTGCAGAAAGGTAGTCTTGCAAGTTGGCCACGGTCTGGCGGCTGGCTTGTAAAACTAGCTGAAAGTATCATAGCTCTGATAGTGTTTGCCCCACCCTGAGGTGTATCTCAATACAATTACTATACTTGATTAACTAGTTCAGTGAAAGCTAACCAACTGTGAGCCTTCCCAGAACTATTACTGGAGGTGATTAGAGCAGTAGATGGCACACACTAAAGACCTTTCTTCTCTCCTTGTGCACGTAGCTAAGAAGACGAAGGAAGAGAGAATAGCTGAAAAGAAGGCCAAGCGTCGTGCAGAAGAACAAGTACCCAAGCAGGGCAGAGAGGAGGGTGAGCCCCTCTCATTAGAGGAACAGACAGCGGAGAAGCTAAGACTGCAACAGGTCCAGCAGAATGCTGACCTTGAGGTTACCAAGGAGCTCTTCGGAGGTGCAGCTTTCAAGTTCCCATTGAAGACCATATAGAACATTACTGCCTGTCCCTTGCTATCCCCAGTGTCACACACAGAGGGCTCCATTGACTCCATGCGGCCTACCTCGCTGGAAGACTTCGAGAAGTTTGAGCAAGCATTAGCAAATAAAATTGCCGAGTTTCGGGTAGGGCCTTACTGTAGTCCCTAATCACTCCTGGTTACATACATTTTCTTTACATTGACCACACGCTTGAATCACACAGTCGTCACCTCATTTTGTTGGCTTTCTAGACCAGCTAATTACAAGAACTTGTGCTGGACGTAAGTGACTCTAGTTCATTGACATTTGCTGGCCTCAGGTCTTGCATATGCTTCCTCTTACCCTGTGCAGTAGACGTGGAGGACTTGCGAAGGCTCAGCAAGTCACTGAGTACCATGGCAACCGAGAAACAGAAGGCAAAGGTGGGGTGCATGTCACATATGTTTGGGGAGGACACAGTTGAAATGGTGTCAGGCTTTTAACCCTAACATTGGTCGTATCCTCAGGCTCCCAAAGCCAAGAAGAAAGCTAAGGCCACTCGCTGGAAGACTTCGAGAAGTTTGAGGAAGCATTAGCAAATAAAATTGCCGAGTTTCGGGTAGGGCCTTACTGTAGTCCCTAATCACTCCTGGTTACATACATTTTCTTTACATTGACCACACGCTTGAATCACACAGTCGTCACCTCATTTTGTTGGCTTTCTAGACCAGCTAATTACAAGAACTTGTGCTGGACGTAAGTGACTCTAGTTCATTGACATTTGCTGGCCTCAGGTCTTGCATATGCTTCCTCTTACCCTGTGCAGTAGACGTGGAGGACTTGCGAAGGCTCAGCAAGTCACTGAGTACCATGGCAACCGAGAAACAGAAGGCAAAGGTGGGGTGCATGTCACATATGTTTGGGGAGGACACAGTTGAAATGGTGTCAGGCTTTTAACCCTAACATTGGTCGTATCCTCAGGCTCCCAAAGCCAAGAAGAAAGCTAAGGCCACGCTGGGTGTGGCTGGAAAGGCCGCTAAGAGGACGGTTGATCTTGGAGATATTGACAACGATCTTGGAGCAGAGTTTGATGATTTCATGTAGCAATGACCCGTCTAGCCATTCCATTCAATACCCACTTCTAATACTTTCTCTGAGAGAGTGCTGCAACTTTATGTGGTTTTATTTATGTACCAGTTGTAAATTTGTTTTACTGGTGTCACACGGCTGTGTTCAATGCCCCCCAATAATTATGCCTGGTAAAGCATGCCTGGTCGTGACATTTAGTCTTAAAACCAACAGTGTGCAGAGAAAGCTTGCATGGGGACAGGAAATTGCACTAGCTCTTGAGTATCACCAGTTCAGTAAAAGACGGTGTACCCCCTCCCACTAGCCTCGTTGCCAGGCACCCCTCCCCCTCCCACATGCAGCTGTCTAGATAGGAGACTACGCACTAGTAACCAAGTCTGTAGAGCTAATGCTCTAGATAGGAGACTACCTACTAGTAACCAAGTCTGTAGAGCTAAAGCTCTAGCTGGAGCAGAAGCTATGCGGCCTGTATGAGTCAGGTTCATAGTTACAACTAGCGCTACATGTATCTGTAGCTAACTAACCTTTATCCCCAGTGCTTGTACCATAGTGGGACGCTCTAGCCATCCTCTGCTGACGTGACATGCAGTGCCAGTTGTGCGCTCATGCTAGGAACAATTCCATTTAACGCACATCACCGTTACAGATTTATAAGCCCAAATTTTTCACACATCTGACGGGAAGTCAAGGTGGCGCGTTCGGTTAGACTGGGGTCGGAACGCGGCCTCCCCATTAATCGGGTCGCGTGTTCGAGGCGCACGCGTGCAATCTGATTCTTGACTTTCTAAGCCTACAGCCAATACGTCGGTAACTTTCCTTCGGGAACTCCGAAACTAAAAGGATGACTGGGTACGTTACAAGGCCTCCTGTGATTCCCAGCCATCGCCTATCCAGCGCTCCGGGTGTCTGACACTCAAGGAGGGATGGGAGGCTCCCTGGGCTTTTTTTTATTTTTTAAAGTTACATTTTTTTTCTCTCCAAGTTTTTTTTTCTCCTTTTTTCCTCCAAGTTAAGTTATTCTCTTTATAGAAATGCCACAATTATTAAAAAAATTAATTTGAATTTTATAACATTAATATTTATGCTATTGGCTGCTAGGCTTTTTTCCCTCCAACTTACTTAAGAATTGTTTGACCAACCACGAGCTATAGGCTTCTTTTTTTTCTTCTCCAAGTCAAGCTGTTTCTCTTTATACAAATGCCACAAATCAGTACTAAGCCTGTTTGTTTGACCGTCCAGGAGCTATAGGCTTTTTTCCCCTATAAGTGGAGTTGTTTCTCTGTATAGAAATACCCATCTATCTATCACTACTAAGCCTGGGAAGAATTCTTTTCAAGTCTGACAGGCTGATGGCTACCAACACCCACCCACACACACGCAATAGTTACTAAAAGGACAGTGTGCAAAATCTGACACTGCATGGGGGGATTTAGCTTACAAATGACAATGTACTTGGATCAATTAATAAAACTCTGATAGATTTTATAGTCAGTGATAGGCCCTCTGAGTGGCAGCATCCAACATGGCGTGAGTTTCTTCCACCAGTGCCGAAAGAGCAAACTCGAACTGTGCCTGGAGTGTGTATATATTTGTGTGTGCACGTAAGGGGATGTGAATGTTCAATGAGTGTACTACTGTGGGAAGCATACTTGGAATCGGGACTCAGGAAGTAAATACAGGGGTTGGCATGTTCTGTAACTAGGGAGATAGCTTCAGCAAGCATTGGGCCATTAACACAGGGAGTAGCCCCTAATCAGGCGAACTTAACAGCAGACTTCTGTCTCTCACATCAGTCAGGGGTATAGACAGTGAGGAGTCCAGTCATGTATGTGCTAGAGACTGTGTAGGAAGCCATCCAGAGGTGCTGGTCCAGTGGGCAGGGCCACAACTAAACACTGCTGCCAACATGCAGTTTCACAGCTGCACCATTAGCTAGCAAACACCCCTTTGAGAGTCACCATTTGTGATGACAAAGACTGCTTATGGTCCAAAGGTTACATCTGGCCCCATATCCTGCCCAGACACCCATGCTTTCCCACCACAGCAAAAATGGACAAAGGGAGGAAGTGAAGCTCCCTTATCAGAATGATGTTCAAGAAGCCTATACAGGACTAGGTCTTCCTACCTTGGTCTTCACCATGTGCGGGCGGTGGTCTCGGAGGTGCTCCACTGTGGCTGCCAGGTTGATCTCCTTGGCACCAGCCTGAATGCGGCTCAGAGCCATGTCCATGAGGATATAGGTCCCAGTCCGCCCCACACCACCACTGGGAGGAGGGGGGAGGGATCAGAGGGTAATGTAAGTGGTTAAGCAACTGATGATAACAAGCTACTGTTCATTGCAATAACTGATGCATAATCTTCCGCTGAAGATCAGTGATACACTTTATTTCTGAAAGGTTTGGCAGACATTGTTAGCTCAAAGAATTAAAATGGACTGCCTGTGAATAATTATTGTAAACACTTACGGAATACGCACTGTTCGGACGGAACTGAAATGCACTGAATGTATCACATGACCCTTCAGCTGTGGTGCACGAAATGTGCGCATCACAGCTGAGAATACTAGAGAAAACATGTTACAGTAGTTAGGTCTGCAAAATTCAAGTATCCTTCCATTGCTCTACTCCTACACCCACTCTGCAAGACCATCTACTGTACTAGAGTCTACCTACCCAGCTACTCTACTGTTCCTGGGAAATATTTTCCAGGAAATGACGCACTTCAAGGGAAATATCACAGATAAACCCAGTGGATTCCTTTGATACACCCATGCAACAGGATACAAAGCTGTATGTTTCCATTACACTGCTCAGCTTTACCTGCAGCTGTATCCTTCCTCCAAAGTTCTCCCATTTCCTTTATCATAGGGGTTCCATACAGAGGGGGAGGGCCCCTGGGATTCCTCCTCCCCCATTAATTACTCAGTAGTTTATTAGTAGCTAACTTAAGGGCCCCAGGAGCCACCAGAAGCAAACTCAGAGCAAACTTTCCTTTGGGGAGCATACCCCCACCTCCCCACAAGCGTGTGTGGCTCCATGCACATTTTTCCACCCCCAACTGAAATATCCTGTATGAAACCCTGACCATCTCATCACATAATGCTCACTGCTAGGAGAGAACAGAGAGATGGCTCTCTTCTTTCAGGTCTGCATAGGCAACCCTAGAGCATACTGCTGCTACCCAGAGTGGGTACGCCACCAACCTCAATAATTATCTCTACTGAGCCTAACTTGTACTTCTCTTTGTTACCACCTCTCTGAGGTATGTACCAAGTGAGAGCTAACCTGCAGTGAACCAGCAGTGGGGTGTCCTGCCTGGTGTGGGCCTTGTTTACCTTCCTGCATTGGAGGAAGCAAAGGGTGAGGGTCACAACACCAGGAAATTCCAGAGACAACAATCTTTCTGCATACAGGAAGCACCCAGTGATTTAAGCACTCTATGGCTGCCCCACTAACTTAGTCATTACACAACCACTGTGCCTAGGTCACTGCCAGATTCTGGCAGGCAGGGTGGGCTACAAGGATGACACTCCACTGGCAGGCAGGGTGGGCTACAAGGATGACACTCCACTGGCAGGCAGGGTGGGCTACAAGGATGACACTCCACTGGCAGGCAGGGTGGGCTACAAGGATGACACTCCACTGGCAGGCAGGGTGGGCTACAAGGATGACACTCCACTGGTAGGCAGGGTGGGCTACAAGGATGACACTCCACTGGCAGGCAGGGTGGGCTACAAGGATGACACTCCACTGGCAGGCAGGGTGGGCTACAAGGATGACACTCCACTGGCAGGCAGGGTGGGCTACAAGGATGACACTCCACTGGCAGGCAGGGTGGGCTACAAGGATGACACTCCACTGGTGCAACAGTTGCTGACCTGCGGAATTCAAGTAGGGGTGTGGCAGAGGGGGGAGCCCCCAGTGATGTCCAAGTAAGGTACTGGAACTGGGTCACAGTCCGAGACTCCTTAGCCTGGAGTACATGGGGTCAGAATTGCATTCTATGTCACACCTCATAAGCCTGCATAATTACTCCATATCACTTCTCAACTCAATTGATGATTGCAATAAGTGACCAACCTTGGTGTTCTGGAGATAAAAGCTTCTGATGATGTAATCTTCAGAATGAGGATGTTCTGAGACTAGTCGCACCTAGAATGGAATGTGGACAGTTCCTTACATAAATAGAGGCCAGTACTAATAACAAGACTAGTAAATTGTCTTTGCTCACAAGATTTTAAGTCTTCTGTTTTTTGACAGAAGACATTACATTGTGTGGGAGTTCACACACACTCCTATTCAAGCTAGGTGAGTAGCACTAGGCATCCTGTTGACTCAGCACTGATCTAAGAACAGAGCTTTGAACCACAAGCAACAACTATGTAATTGTGATGTAATCCTTAGAGGTGCTCTTCCTCATCATACAAGGGGTTGAGGCTACTGACCTCAAACTTGTCATAGGTAGCCACCCCTCCACTAGGCCAGTACTGGCAGGACTGGGTCTGGAGAATGTCAGGGAGGGAGAGAGAAAGGAAGGCACAACAGGAGAGGGAAAGAAGGAAGACAGAGGCCATCTTTCGGTCACATACAGCCACCACATGACATGCACTATGCTTCTAGATACTTCTGCTGCCCTTTCTAGGGCCTCAATGGCCCAGCAAGTACCCTGTGCTACATGCCCTGTGCCACATGACTACTCCATGATTTCCTGGACAGACCACAACCATGATCTCAGAGCTGTGGGCAAGAATGTGCTTAGAGGTCTATTTATAGGTTGCCAGGACTACCAGCTAATAACTTTTTGATCCTGGACAGCTAATACCCAAAGGCAGCTCTTCCTATCAACAGTAACCACGGCAGCAGGATGATTGCAGTCTTACCAGCCCCATGTCAGTGAGGGTAGTCAGCATCACAACCACTCCAATGTTCTGCTCCCACACCATCTGTGTGTGCGTGTGTGTGTGCGCGTGTGTGTGTGTGTACTCGCATACCGGTAATTATGTAGGAATTACAGCTATGGATGTGGTGACCATGCTGGCACAATTGCAGGAAGCATAATGTGTTTTTCATGGGTGGGCTCGGAACAAGCTACCTGGCCAGAGACCAATGGAACACTATTATGTGACGTAATGCAATAGTGACACACACACTGCCTTCCACCCTCCTCTGCTTATGCACTATATAGAACGCACAGAAAGGTTGCCATACCAACCAATTATCTTTCAACAATTACAAGCAATAATGTCTGGCCAGTCCCCCTCTGTTTAGTATGTCATGCTTCATTAACAGTGAAGAGACTTGGTGGCTGACTGACTAGGGTACAAGTTTATACCTGCTAGCACTAGTTCTTCCCACTGCCCAGCAGTATGGAAAAAAAATTCTGGGCAGTGGTACCTGGAAACAAGGCTATACCTGCCAGAAATCTATAACAGTATTCTGCAGGGGTCCCTGAGTGGCTATGTACTTGGGGTGCACTGGGTCAGTGTCCACCTGCAGGAGCAGTGAGCAATAACACATGTAACCATGGCGATTGTGAAATGTGGTTTGCTAACCAGTTTATTAACACTACACCAAATAGTGTTCACAATTGGTTTTATACTCATTAACCTCTTGTAATGGCATATGAAATGAAGACAGTGAAAATACAGTATCACATTCACTTACAATGAAGCTGGCATTGATGTAGTCAGTGCCAGAGGCATTCCCCTCGGGTGAGAGCTTCACTCGAGAGTGGTCATCTGCCAGAGAAGGATCAGGAATCAATAACGAAGGGGCAAAGGGGCAGGAGGATTAGCTCACAAGGGAGGGCATCTGGATAGCGGTTCTTCCCTTTGTTCTCAGGCAAGGCAGCAGCAGTGGTGCTGGACTCTGCAGGCATTGGTGTGTAAGAGCTGAGGCCCTGAGGGAGAAGAGTGGTGTAAGGGCGGCTGGCAGATGGCATACATCCCACATTCCAACAGGACTTCTATTGAGAAGACAATGGTTTGAGCACCTAGCTGTCTTCCACCCACACCATCCACCCACCTTGCTGTATCTCATGCCCAGACACCAGATGCAACAAGTTGGTTACGAGGATGGTTATCAAACATCCATGGCTACCATGATATATATAGCAATTAGTCACGGGTACAATCTGATTGGTCAGTATGTGCCAGGGTGAGGTAGGATGTAGCAGTATTTGTCACTAGCACATGTAGTGTGCTAGTGAGGTCATCACTATTCTCACCACAACAAACAATGGTCAACTCAAGAAGGGTGGGTGGAGGCTTGATGAAGGTTTTCTAGGTCTTCAAGACAGTTCTGTACCCTTCAAAAGAGGCCCCCTGCCTTTGTCTCAGTGTCCTCTCTTTTTTCTGACCACCTTTGTGCACTTGCTCTAGCTCAAGCTAACTCTAGCTGTGCAACCACAACCATCCGAACTTTTCTTTCCCCCAAAGAAAACAGAAACAAGTCACAAAAAACATTTTTAAAATGATGAAAGAACATATAAGCAACCTAACATGGTAGGAACGACACCACAATACTCTTGCGAATTGTCATCCCTATATCTTTTGCACACACCATACTCCCCTACACCCTACACTGTTTCTCTCCATATATATATATAGGCACTGGTGGATAGTGTAACTCCTTCCTACATAAATAGGGGAGAAACAGGTACCCCTATATTCTTTCTCTCCTATCATGATATAGTGACCCTACACTGTTTATAATAATTATAGGAGAGAAATAGTGTACCCCTATACTGTTTCCTCCCTATAGTATAGGAAAGATTTTCAAACAGTGGAAGTTTTCTACCACCCTTACAGGGAGCAGCTTGGGCTGATACCTAGCACCACCACTATTTACTCCACCCTGTGGGCTGAAGTAGTAGAGTGTCAGAGTCATGTTCCTTATCGGAGCAACACTAATTAGATTGTTATGAGAAGAGCAGAAGCTTGCATTCCACCAGTAGAGCAGCCACCATCTGGAGTGGAGCGGCAGCCCACAGTTTCCCCAGATCTCATATCTCTGTGGGCTATCTAGCAGGCACACACCTATATTCAGCAGCCACCCTAGTAAGAGCCCACCTCTGATTTTCAGTCCGTGAAGGCAACAGAGGGAAATGGAAGAAGCAATTCGAGCCTGAAGTGAATGTTGGAAACTTGAAGCTAAACATATCTAGCTAAGTATGTGTCACACTCCCATCCCTAGTTCAATCCTGCAATGGCAGTCTCGTCTCCAGTCCTCTACAGAATGGTCTGGTGACCACAATGGCAGTCTCATCCCCAGTCCACTGTTAAACCCCCCCCCGAATGGTACCAAAAAGCAGCCCACAGTCACAAAATGAGCAACATTTTCACGTCTAGCATAACTTTAAGAATCACATGAAAGTCACTAGACCATTCAACTGAGTCGAGCAGAGGCTTGGCTATGAGATTACCACAATGTCCTCTAGCACAGCTCATTTGCTAAAAAAAGTTGTAAGTGCCCCTGGGCTAGCATATGTAAGGGCTCCCCAAGCTTTGCCCTAGTAAGGTACAGGGCTCTGCTAAGGGGAACAAACAAAACATAGTTCAGTTTGTCAAAACTCACCTCCCATTCCTGTTGAAGTTTGTTCCCATTTTGGAGGTTATCCTCAATGTAAGTCTGTGGGAGCAGGAATGGGTTTGTTATTAACAGTAGTCAGTTAACTAGTGATCAATATTTTGCACAACTCATGCAAAATTAATGTACTTATACAGCTTCCTAAAACAAGAGCCTTAAGATGATCCAAATAAAGTGATCTAGCAACTACTATGGAGATGAGATCATGGCTAGCCCTGCTCTTCAGCTAATTTGGACACACCTAAACCTCTGCTTCCCAAGAAATCTTATGGCAATAAAAACCACTTCAAAAATTCCCAAACTTTCATCTTATCAAAATGCCACTTGCCTAATGTAATGTTAGGAGTGTGACATGACAAGTTAGTGAAGTATGCTGGTAGCTGCCCACAATATGAGCAAGTGCCTTGATGGTGGCAGTCAATGACAGGCACCTACTACATCAATTAGCAACTTCCCTGCACCTAATGTAGAGGTCATAGCTACGATACTGAGGATTGCATAACATTGCGGGCAATGGTCCAGTACAGCAAGGCATGCATTTGTGTAGCAAGAGAGACCCCACATGCACGTTATTATGAGTAACGCAAACAAGCTGGTCTCATTAACATTACAGCTCTGGCTTTCCATTTTTAGTACTTTCAAAGCAGTGGGCCCAGGGCCAAACCTTCAGCAAAGGTTTATTAGCCCTAGCCACAGCAGCCAACACCCAATGTTAGTGAGTAGCAGGGAGCCATTTAGCAGGCACAACAAAACAATGAGCAATGAACACCCACTCTTATGAAAAGAGAGTGGGGAGGTCCTTGAGCCTTTGAGCTGGGCACTCACCAGCAGCAGATGGCCAGCACTGATGTCCACATGGGGGCTGACAGGGACGCTGGCCCTAGAGGGGGGGAGAGTGTGGGAACACTAACTTCCTCATAGGACTGCCAGACTGCAAGTGAGCAACAGCACCCTCAATGGAAGGTATTCAGGAGCTATAAACCACCACTCTACTGCTCTAGGACCTCAAGAGGAAAAAAGGTATTTACTACACATGTGTACCTTCCCGGTAGAAGTCTACCAGGACGGATAAGACAATCGCACACACACAAGTCAAACTGGCACGTTGTAGGGGAAGTCAGGAAAAAGGGTCTGGAAGCAGCTTGAGGCTGTTTAAACAGTGTGCCCCCCTGGAAATCTTTCCCCTTCAAAATTGCTGGTATAAGTATAATGCTTCAGGCCCGAAGCAACTTTTGCTGTTAATGCCCATGGTAAACAGTCTTGTACTGAAGGTAATTGAGTGTGCCCCCATCACATACCTTGTGTAATAATAGTGAGTTATAGCCATTTCAGTGAGCCCATCATATACCCCATTGTTACAGCAGGCTATTGGTATACCTTCTCTTGCAGTGATCATACTATCCTACACACACACAAAATCACACACCCCTGTCCAGTAGACTTGGTAGGTGAGTAGCGGTATGCAGTTTCATAGGTCGGTCCTTGAGTCTTTGAAACTGGCATTTTCCTCTTCGTAGGCTTTCTCTCCTCCTCAGACTATAGCAGGTGAGTCAGTGTAGCAAAAAAAATAGCAACCCTAATGCTAATGACCTACTAAGGACCCCTGGGGAATAACAATAATCTCTAACAGTTAGTGAAATAACTGAAGCCAAAACGGGTTCTTCACATGCAGGGAGTAAAACCAATTAGTCAGGAAGCTACACACAGAAATTCATACCTCACTGTGGTTGACGGGCGAGTAGCGAAAAGTCTTCGTGGAATATGTATACTGCTCTCTAACTCTGCAGGAAAGAGATAGATCCAATGCTGTCGTTTGGCAGCTTTGCTTGGGCATGTCTCTGTGTGCTAGCCTGATGCTAGCATGTGACTGCCTCTTACGGCCAGCACACACTACAAGTGAGGTACACTCACGGACCAAGCCCACTTCACTTAAGGACTGCACTTTACACCAGCCATGCCAAGTGTATCTCAACACAGAAGCATTCTAACATACTAAGGCACACCCACATAACTAGTTGGAATGGCATTTCATTGGTATAGTGGAACTTGCCTGGTGAAATAGAAGTAACATAGACCCAGTAAAATGATGACAAGGATCAAGAGGACGCCAACGCTGACTACAGTGTACGTTGTTGAAGTCATTACATAGTGCAGCACCGAGCTGGCCACATGTGTGTGGTTGACATACTGCAGGAGGGAGGGAAACTTAAACATTGAAATGTCCTCAAGTGCTACAGGAAAGGGAGGGGAGCTTGGTTTGGAAACATTGCCATGCCCTCTCCCAATCTAAGGTCCTCTTCCTCTACAGCAGCAAGCCCAATCATACATAACTCTCTGCATGAACAGCTCAGAAGAAACTATCAATCGGTGTGTTCTGGTGTCCCATTCCATTCCCTCCCCTCCCTACCCTCGGTCACAGCACTCTTGATTATATGTGCAAGTAACCTTATGGCATACATAACAGAGAAACGTGCTCTGTTATCTAAGGGTTAATGATTGACACATTAAATCATTGACACATCGCTGATAATTCGTCGGCACACTTGATCTAAACGTACCTGCCCCCCAGAACCTTCTGTAGGCTCCACAGTCACGGTGTTAGAGCCGTTGAACGCCATCACGGCAGGTACGGAGGACTGTCTTCATAAAAACATACTCTCCCTGTGAAGTTCTCACATTACCTTCCCGGTAAAGTTCTCACATTCTTCCCCAGGAAGTTTAGTAAATTTCACCACACCCCTGCACTATACTAGTATTTAGAGGCACGAGCACCGTGTATAGTATAGTATACACGTACAGTACACATGCGCTACGCGCGTGCGGTGGTTAATGTTCACGTGATCCTTATGAGGCCATGCGTACGCCGCAGCGGGAACTCTCTTTTTCATTTACAACTTTACACGCCTGAATACTCTCAATCTGCAGTAGTGTCAACTGTTGTTTTAGGCGAGACAGTGAGTAAATTTCATTGATTTCTCTTCAGATATACAATAGTGATTTGAGGACCAATAAACATTTGAGTACAAAGATTGAAGGAGAGAAACAAAACACCAAACTATATACACAATAAAATTTGTCACAAACACTGATAAAATCAGGATCTAAATAAATGATTCAAGAGAAATAAGGGGATTTGTAACATAACTCTGGGTATAGCAGATGATAATAGCTCTGATCTGCAATTAAGCTCATGGGGAGCATAAAACATAGAAGACTCTGAATTAGTGTACAAGGGCTTTAGATATAAAATTTGCACTCTTATGAAAATGATGGCTACAAGAATAAAGCATAGGAAACTGCCAGCAAAACTATTAAAGTATTCATGTATGATGCATGAGAATGGGAAAGTCACTTTCTTGCACTAAGGACTAAACTTTCAAAGAATGAAGAGGGAAAAATATAACCTACCATCTTTACAAATATGGGAATATACCTGAAGCTTTAGCTGGTGTAGATACGAAGCATTGTAGTGACCTGTGTACTGCAGACGGGGCAGTTGCCAGCGTTGTGAACGATCTGCCTGGCACAATGGTTGCAGAAGAGATTATGGCCGCAGGGAACAAGGGCTGCCACTACCTCCTTCTCACGGCACAAGCAGCAGGCAATGGAGCGGCGGGTTGGGAGTTTGGGAGACTGCTTTGGGGAGGTGACAGCCGTGCCCTCAGAGGAGTTCGAGCAGCAGGAGCCAGTAGGGCTGGGAGGGTTAGGCCTTAGGCCAGCCAGCGCCTCCTGTACCTCACTGAAATCAAACACCCTCAAGCTAGTGACGGGAGCAGACATCGGCATGGGGAAGGCAGTGTCGTGGCTGTGCTCCGGGCTAGAACCGAAGACTGCACTGGACAGGGGAGAGCTGCGGCTCGGTTTCTCAGACCAAGGTGCACCAGCGAAACCTTCGAGGCCACTGCTCTCAAACCCAGCAAAGGGAGCACCATCAGGCGGACTCGCACTTGATCGAGCAACACCAGGGAATTGGAACATCTTGGAGGTTTCTGAGGCACGGCGTGTTAATGGATTGCCAGCCGGGGAAAAGACGGAATCCACAACTGGGGAAAGAAGAGCCTGGTAGTCAGTGTTTTCAAACTCTGAGTCAATACTCCCTCCAGTTCGCATGGCAATGTAGCTCTCTATCTCCTTTCTGGCTCTTTCCACATTCTCTGGAGTGCCAGTAACCTCAAAGCAAGGTTCTTTGTCACGAGAAGGAGTCACTATGTAGGTATTGGTAATCTGCTGGATTCTCTTCACTGTGGCGCCTTTAGGTCCCACCACCAAGCCCACAACGCGGTAGGGCACCCTCACAAATATAGTAACCTTGTTCTCTTCGACTGGGGATCCAAAGCTGTTCGGTGAAGCATTTGAACTGCTTCTTCGGGCGGCCCTAATCTGGGTGAAGTGCTCTGCAGCTCCCAGGATTTCTCTCTTGGCTGCCGATACATCTTCCGGGCGGCCGGTAATGACGAAGATCGGTTCCTCTCCCCGCACCGGGGTCTTGATATAAGTATTGGTCTTGGCTCGCAACGCCTTAATCTTGCAACCTACAGGGAGTTACAAATAGCATAGGTCAGCCAAGCAGGAAGACGCACTGCAAACACAGTTAGCTACATTTATGCATCATAAAGTGCAGCTAAATACTGAACACCCATGAATCATGTTCTTCATTACGAAGTGTCTAGCTGTAGCTCATGCACTTAATAGTTACAATAGTAGCTGCAAATTCATAGTGCCCCCTGTTGCATACCTTGCCTCCCTACAATCTCTGCCACATGCTCAGAGCTGGGGACCGCGACGCACTGTGTAATGTTCTGAGAAGAAGCCTTCTTGGCTAGCAGCGAAGTGTCGTCGAACAGTCCAAAGGGAGGATCGGGACTCGCCGTGCTGTAGGTAGTATTGTTCAGGTTCAACATAGACAGCTCGAGCGCGGCCTGCAAGGCTTGGTTGCTCTCCATGATGGGGCGGCTGTCGATCTCCGTCATCTTGCACAGTTGGCTCGGGCTGCAGGCGACTAAGTAAGTTGGGACGACTACTTCGGGTTCATGGATCTCGCAGTACTTCAAAGCTGCAATTATATTCACTTCAGCATGTGTGCAAAAAGCTTTGAATTCTGGAGCAATATATAAGATCTGGTTATTAATGAATCGCATCGTCTGCACAGCAATTGGACGCAGGAAGTTAAATTACTTTATGTCGAAACGGACCAATCAGATCGCTACAATCACCAATGGCAGGAAGCTGCGGAAACTTTTTAGCGGAAATAGTGTAAAAGTGAATCATGATTGCAATTGAGTTCAAAGTCTAATAACATTGTTTACGAGCATAACAAAAAATTGAATAATAACTGCACTTTACATTTACATGATTCACAGACTTCAATGGCACAGTTGACTATAAATGATGGAAAAAGCTAACAGTCGCAAGGAAAGATGGTGATGGCATTGGTTCTGAAACTGTGATCTGAAAAGCAAGCATAACACATGATCATGAAATAACTTGCAGGAGATGATTTTTATTGTAAACAAACCTGTGCATGTTTAGCCGGTGGCTGTGGTGCTGGGGAGCTGATGGGTAAGGTAGGGAGCCTAGCTGTGGACGGCGCCAGGGGGATCACAATATGCTTTTCTTGTGCAGAGCCAGAGGGCACTTTGTGTGACCCAGAGAGCTGGATTGGTCCCCTCAGGGCAAGTAGCAGGCCCAGGAGCACCTGGAGGAACACAAACAATGCCCTGTGTAGCTCCCAGAGCATTGTGGCCTCAAGATATTCACTGGCTTCAAGCTGTTTGTGGCTTCAGCCCTAAAGACAGTCACCCTATTGTACTACCTAAGGATAGTGGCCAGAAGCACTGGCAGTAACCTACTGCTGATCTCTGTAGCTGCCTGTCCAGGTTGCTCAACATGTGTGGTAGGAATACATCCAGGTCAAAGGGGTCTACAAAGGCCTGCAGCTGCTCAACCAGTCCCTTCACCTCAGCCTAGTAAAGATACACAGCATGGAAGGAAGAAGCTACATCACACATGTACAATACATCACAGAAGAAAAGCAGCTACTCACAGAGCATTACATGTATGCACAAGCAGATTGTTTCAGTTGACTGTATGCTGTGCTTTGTTAGCCTCAATTACGAGGTTAATGTTTGTATTTTCCTGGTTACGGCTTTTAGCCCCCAGTACCAATTCAACAGCTATGCAGTTACCCCTGTCACTAAAGAAGGCCGACTATCCTCCAGATCGCCCCCCCCCCCTCCCACTTATGCCTGGACACATTACCTCTGAGTCTTTAGGTACTGGTAGCACTCTGGCCAGGAACTGCAGGTTGAACATCAGCTGGAGAGCACAGTTCTGTGGCATGGGAGACGAGCTAGCAGCCAGCCCCTGGAGCAGGGCTCGGTAAGACCCCAAGATACCCCCCAGCACCTGCCCACTCAGCTCCAGGAGAATGGATCTGAGGGGTGAGAATGCAGATCACATCTACAAGTGTCTCCCTCAGTCACCAAAGGAGGATATGAGTAATCAAGTGCACTTCCTGGTAGCTTCCTCCCTCCCTGTACCTGTCCACTGCATGCCCTCCAATCCTGCTGATCTCTTGGCAGAGCCCGAACAGCAGCGATGTCACATACACTGAGGCCTGCAGGGCCAGAGAAAACAGCAGTAGCAGAGAGTGTGTACAGCCTTTGATGCCCCACCCTACTCCACTAGTATTGTGATGCTAATGGGTTATTAATGAGGCTTGTTATGCAAATGACGGACTGCACTGGCAGACAGTAATGGGAGACACTAACTTGAGCTGGGACTTGGATTTCAGATGAGATCTGCTTCCCACTCTCGGACTCCTCTGCTATGGTGACGCGCTCCCAGACCTGCAGCAGGGAGAAGGCCAGGTGAGTGCTCCTCATGCACAAAAAACAGAGAAAGGTCAGGTTTGCAGTGACCATGTCTTCAATATTTCAATACCAGAACAAAATTCAATATTCAAGCACAAATCTAGAGAAGATGATCTAGTCTCATACCCAGGCACTCAAAAGGGGGTCTAGGAATGAGGCAAGAGGAAGACCATACCAGGGTGGAGGCCAGAGCATTTAATTTCATCTCAGACGAGAGCTGCTCCTGAAACTGCAGTCTGCACTGCTCAGCACACCACTGCACCCAGACCCTGCTCACAGAAAAGTCATTGTTAGCTGCTCAGGGCTGGAAATCTGATTAACAGCAATGCCTTAAAAGGAGACCAGCTGGGGGTTCTATGTAATAGCGCTGCCTTTGAAATTAGCGGAGCATTACTGTTTGTTCTAGCACAATTACATAGCACTCTACAGGTTAAGTCTATTACGCAACATTCCACTGGTCAGAGTAACTGTATTTTAAAACTCTTTGGCAGCCACACTGTTAGCTACACCAATGCTGTTTGGCCAATCAGCAGCCCAGAAGTGCAAACTGGAGCTCATGAAAAAGTAGCCAAAGTGAAAATAGGGCATGTTGTCAGTCTGCTAGACTACCGTCTTCTAGCTATGGAGTGCTAATTAAATGATGCCCTAGCAAAGCAGAGTCAAGCCATAACAATGTGAGCACAGAAGCCTCAGGCACTGGCCTACACATTAACTCATTTTCATATGCTATATACATGTACCTCTGTATACATAATTAAGAGTGCATAATACAAACACCTTTGTTTGTATTATAAAATTTGAATTTGTTCCTTGTCCTCACAGTAAACTACCTGTAAATGGTCAGAGCTCTCTGCTGTAGCATTTCACTAGTGGGGTTCTTTTCAGCCTCTGCCTGTGTAATACAATAGGGAGAATAGAAATTTCATTATTGTTATTAACCTGGCTGAAAACTGCATTTGCTAATTGAATTAGAGCAGAGCACATTAAGGTAGCATTGTCATCTCAGTGGGCATTGATGAGAAGACCCTTGACAACAATGATTAGCAGTGTTCAGACAAACAGACAGACAGACAGACAGCAGCCTACCTCTCTTCTCCGGCTGTGGGAGAGCAGCCTACGGCCTCTGGCGGGGGGGGGGGGGGAAGGGTAGGGAGGAGAAGGGTGCATCATGAGAGGAACCCTACCCTCATTCCCAGCTGGCGCTCACTGATCACTGATAAAGAGAGCTATCTACCTAGCAAAATTCACAGTCACTACTTTACTTTCAGCACAGTGAATTTCATTGTGTACAGAAGTGGATTCACACCCAAAGGTTGGCCAATGCATGAACAAGCTCAGTGGATTCACAATTGCACAGTGCTATGGCTAATGACCCCAAGACAGGTAAGATAGCATTCCATGCAAGAATTACTGTATCACAATCTTTTTTGTGCAATAATGAAGTTCGAGATCCATGAGGGAGCCACAGCAAGAACCAGCCATAATCACTACAGTAGTTGCTGTAAATTGTCATGGTAAGCACAGTCAATAACCGACAACAGACTCCAAGCCTACCGTCCTCCGACGAGAGATGCTAGAGCAGCTGCCTCCTGCTTGCGGCAGCCGAGGGAGAGCCTAGCCAGGGGTGGGCAGCACTCCACCAGAGACTGGCAGATCCTTCCTACCACCAGTAGCCTGTGGAGGCCAAAGGACAGGCTGGGGGATAAATCTGGGACATTGCATTGGTGCAGGCGACTAAATTCATGACTGCAAATGCATAAAGGAAAGTGTGAATCTTGGAGTAAACAATAGTGAACTGCTGCTGCTGCACACTGCAGTTCAAAGGTCACTGCAACACCACAATGACATTTTTAGTGTACATAAGCATACCTGTCCATGGCTGCAGCCTGGACCCCTCCCTCCTCCCCACGCACCTCTGCCACTCTGCGGTCCACCCCAGCAAGAAATCTGGCAGAGGGTTATGAGAAAACAGCTGACAGTGATGCCTTATGAAGAGACGCATAAGACCACAGCCAGCAAAAATGGAAGTGCTGGATGTAAGGTCACACACAGTGAATGGAAGCAGATTTGGAGAGGCAACATTCTGCCTTTTAGGTCAAGTGCTGCAAGCAGCCACCAGCCACAAAAACCAGCAAACAGCGGAAGGAAGGGCCTGGGGCCAGTAGTCTAAATTCTGTTCATGACCCTTAGCTCACAGGAGGACAAAAAAACAAGTATTTATTATTTTTTAACTCTCATTCTCATTAACCACCAGGCTAACACAGAGTGAAGAGTCTGAAGGCTCAATTTCCTCTTTCAAGGCCACAGTGACAGTTATTGTAGCCATGGCTAAAATAACTATGACTGTCACCATTCACTCTCTAGTATCACTTCTGCTCATCATATAATGCTGGCCTAATTCCCTAGATGCATGTAAACGGCACACATGTAGATATGAGCAGAGTGTGCTGCACATTATGCAGAAAATGTAGATGCACATATTTAGCTCACATCGCCCAATTTTTACTGTCCTGTACACATCCTACACACATCCTGCATATGCATGTGTGCCAGATCACATGTATGCCAGAATCACTTCTACTGCAACTTTTCAACAGTAGCTGAGCAAGCATTTTCATTGTCACAGTTTTCTTCCGCAAAACATCCTAGTCAGACTTGCATTGAGGCATTGGCAATACAATTACTGATAGAGAATTTCTGTGAATTGGCGAGCATAATAGGCGCAGAAATGGAGGAATAAAATGACTACTTCATGGGAATTGCCCAAAAGCTAAATAAACAAAATTTCTAGCATGATGTGCACAAGCCTACCTGGTTTAGTCTCCTCCCTGGACCCCTGCTTGACACTGCTGAACAGGCCAGGAGACTAAGCTAGTCTCCTGGCCTAGTCTAAGCTGTCCACCCCTTGACCCCCTGGCTTACAACTAGGGCACAGAGCTCACACAATCACCACAAAACAGCATAAGGCAAGCAAATTTCTCCCAGGATGCTAGTATAGCTACAACAATCACGAACTCTATTACTGATAGTCTCTCCAAACAAAACTGACCTAGATATACAGCCAGTGGTAGAGTGCTCAAGGAAGTTATGCACAGCACTGGAATCACCATAGAGGTCAAATGGGAATAATACCGCCTGAGAGAGAGAGTGCATTTGTGTGTGTATGTGTGTGTGTGTGTGTGTGTGTGCATGCGTGCATGATGCACTTGGATGTCTGTACTACTGCTGTACATGTATTCCGCTAGGGCTTACAAGACCACCAAACTGGCTAACCCAGTCTGGTGGGCTCCCTGAGAAGCCACAGAACCCCATGTCTGGAATCCCCCAGCTACAGCTTCTATCAGCCCATCTTAGGTCCTCCCCCATTGTGTAAGCTCAGCCAGAACACAAAGGATCAGCAACTGCACAGATGTGAACCCGCAACTTGTTCTGTTTACTACAGCAGCGGCCCAACTGTTGTCTAATTTGCACTATGATAAGTAGTGCAACAGGTGCTTGGAAAAAAAATTGCATGGTATTAGCATAATGATACAATATACCTACACAGTAGGTAATGATGATGTAATACCTTCCTGGTGGGTGGCTGGGATTCTGGCTGGAGGTAATGTGAGGCATCTTGGATAATCTCTTCAAGCTTAACTCCTAAGCTCTGGCAGAAACTAATGAAGAAAACAGAAACTGAAAAGAGCTTCAACTTCAAGTTGCATATGGAAGGACATTCATCAACACATAAGATTTCCAAGGAAGGCACTTATCACAGCACATCTCCAGCCCTCCTAGTTACAATGTAGGGCAGGGCAGTCAACAGTAGACCACCAGCTATGGAGCTACTGATAACTGATAACAAATCTAGATGCAACAAACATCTGTCACTGACCTTCAAACCAAACTGGGATAACACAGCAATGCTGTAGCTACACTCATAAGGGCATTATCTTATTGGAATGCAAATTCCCGCCAGCTACACTCTAAGAGATGTAAATACAAGTATGCAATAATTAATACCATTACCTATATACAGAGGGTGTGCATGCCCTGGCCTTTAGCCCCAAAGTGTTGATTCCATTGCCACGGGTGATGGAGGGGTGTGTGTCCTCTTGCCAGAGGTGTAGGGAGGCATGGCAGTCAGCTGCATAGTGGGTGGGGTAATCCTTCATCGCTGTCAAGAGTTGACCCAGTGTAGCAATGCCATGCGACCCTGCCTCCAGAAACAGACCAGCCAAGATGGCCTGAGGGGACAGAAAGAATTCCGCAAATGCTCATTATAGTGCTTGACATAGCAAATATCTCGAGCTTTAGACAATTAACCCTCGCAGTAAGCCTGGACCTCACAACTTAGGGTGCATATGTCGGGTCAGGCTATAGTTGCAGAGGAGATGCCTGAAGGCTGGGGGTAGGGTCAATCAACCCCCCAGGCACAATCAGTGACTGGCCAACAACAGGCTAACAGGGGGGGCAGTGGTGGCATCAACAGCTCCAGATGTAGGGTAAACTACGTCTCTTTGTCAGTGTACTAGCAAACAGGAGTCAACAACATCCTCACTACAGAGCCCTCTTGTAATGAGCCATTATGTGCAAGATATCAGCAGACAATATGACAGTAATTGCCAGACAAGCACACTCTTAAGGTGCAGTTTGTTCTTGCAGTAGCTTCTCTGAACAGAAGGCAGATAGGCCACTGTACAACCCTATGGAAGTTATCCAAATGCATAGTTTTTCCAGCCAGCCAGCACTCACAATGTATTATGAAAGCAATGCACACCATAGTTTACACTCTGACATGGGAAATTCCAACACTAATACTGCATTAATGAATAAATTTTACTACACAGAGAAGCAGTTGGCCCACCCAAACTGTCTGGAATCCTGAACAAAGAGAAACCTTAGCAGGTTCAGAGGGTAATAGTGGACATTTGAGTAAATGGTCTTACCAATTATCCACCCAAAGTTGTGCCATAGTGCAGGAGATTCCACAGACTACCTACTAATCTGTTCTCTATGATATTGGCATGCAGAAACCTTGAAGCACTTTTCACATGACCATTGTACCCTAGCGAGTGCACACCTATACCACCCCTGCATGTGTGCATGCCCCAGCAGCCCATACATTTATGTGTGTCCATACCATCCCAGTGTGTGTGTGTGCACATACCTCTACCTTATACAAATGGTCACCTGGTGTAGGTTTTATACCTGGAAACATTTCTTGTGATGATGGTGTCTGTATAGTCACTCAAAAATTACTAGATCAGACATAGAGCGAAGTCATTGCATACCAAACTATTGGTGAAGGTCTTCAGTGCCAAGTGACTTCATATCCATAGCAATGCTAAACATTAGCAATGACATTAGTAATAGTGGCAACCGCATCAGGCAGTTCTACTGCCACCACACCTAGCTCAGCTATTACACAGCTCCACTCTTTAGGAGATGATGGCAACCGCATGTGGACACAAGATAGGAGGAAGATGATACGTCCATCTTACCCTCTGTCTGATTAGCTCATAGCTCCCCAAAAAGGTAAGAATGCACATCTCCAAGTGGTTGCTATTGGTTTAGGCATTTGAAGACATTGTGAGTGTTGACCCTTTTACTTATTCTCAGGTGACTTTAGGTACAACTAAAAAGGTATTTATTCACAATCCTAACATTTCAGAGCATGCATTAAATGCCTTTCGGAGTTAAGATTTCTCCCAAACGTAATTTCTCCCACGTTTGGGTTTGTTTGAGTCCTTTGTTTGATGAAACTGTTCTTGGTTGAGAAAAGGCATTATCCAACCTCATTCCCAGGCTAAAACCCCAAGAATGGGGCTTGCAATCAGCTATGTTACCTAGGTTACCTTGGCTCGAGACAGCAGGAGTGGGCAGAGGAATGTGTTCCAAATAGAGAGCTCTTGTCCCACCACACGCTTACATATCTCCATCCACTTGCCAGCAGAGTGGGCGGTGTCCATTTCCTCAGGGGGTGCTGTGTCAGCTGGCTGCAGAGGATTGTTATTACCAGGTGGTGGAACTGTGGTCACATGAACATAAGGATCAATTTCCTGGGACTTTTTTTTTTTAACATATCCCAGCACACAGTCCACAAAACCACCCAGGAATGCCCCGGCAACCATGGCTACCTGGTGGTGGTGTGAGTGGGCCAGCAATGGCTACAGCTCACCTGCTGTAGCAGCGTATGAACTGCAGCCCTGATACCGGCCAGGGCTCTCACTGACGTCACGTGCTGCAGGAGAGACCCCACTCCCCTCTCCACATCCTCAACACATCTATGAGTGCGTCAATGTGTGTGAGAGTATGCACATGTGCAGGAGTGTGTGTGTGTGTGTGTGTGTGTGTGCATTAAATGTACAGTGGGGATGGTACTGCACTGATAACAGAGAACATCATGAACTGAATTCTCCACATGCTTTTGAAGTTGCTAGTATACTGTACTAGCCTTTTGGAGGTAGTGTAAACTGTCCACCTCCTCAACTACAGCCCATACAAAAGTGTCCTGAGCTAATTCCCAAGGGATAATAGTGTTGGATTTTGCTTCCTGCTGCAAGTTTTAATTACCAACACTACAATACATGCCTCAGCAGTTTGTGTAAAATAAGATCTAAGTTGAGGCCTTTCGTCTATCTAACCTAGACTACACATTGATGCAGTGTACTCACTTACATCGACAGACTCCTAGGTTATGTGACTTGTTTCCTTCTGGTGCAGCCCCAGACATTTTAGGTACAAGTTATGTACTGTAGTTTCTATGTATGCACTGCCTGCCAACTGGTGATGTCATCACCACTGGGACATAGTACATGAGAGACATACTTCTCTCTGTTACTGTAAGTGCTGGGACACCAAGCAACAAGGCCTCCACCCACTCAACTACAACTTCCTACAATAAGACATCATCAGGGACAAATAAGGCACTCTACAGTTCTCTGCCATCCTGCTATGAGGATCAAGTCAGGAAGCAGAGGAGGTGGCTAGCTGACTCACCTGGTGATCCACTCCTCACAAGAGCTGTGGATGTCTGAGGGAGGTATCTCACCCATCCCAGTTCGGAGGGGAGGCACAAACCCTGCAGGTGGCATGGCAGAATGCTGGGCTGAGGAGGGATGCTAACCTCATTCCCAGAATCCATTCCACTACGTTTTCATTCCTAAGCTCCATTCCACAGCTTTTTCTTTTGCGGCAAAAATATGAATTTATGGAGTTGGCTCTGGGAGCCTGCATCACACACTGAGGTTCTGGGAGACACTGAGGTTATAGGGTGTATGCACTCTCTAGTTCTCAGTCATAACATCCTACCATTAACATCCCCTACTACACAGGTTGGTCCAAGCCCTTATGTCTATGGTAAGGCATTAACTACAGCTAGTGTCTACTAGTACACATGGTGATGTCATACTATACACACAGTGATGTCATATCACCTCACTGGAAGGAAATACCTAATCTCCATGTGCCACTGCACTGTACCTAGTTGTTAGTGATCGAATGACATCATCTTTCACAAAGGATATGGCTGTATCACTGCCTCTACATGACTCTTTGGCTCTCCAATTGACCTGGTCCAATGGTCCATTGATAAACCAATCAATAACCTTACTTAGGAATCAAATGAAGCCATATTCACACCCAGAGACTCTCTGGCTCCACAGATAATGGAGTTACAAATCAAAGCCTTACAGCTGCTCTGCTACCCTTGCAGGGCCTAAGAGTGCACTTTAAACTCTGGCCTAGCAGTATATATTACCAGGGTCAGCCAATTACCATTGGCTCACCTGTCTGCTTGCCAGCAGTGAACTCTTGCAGTACTTTCAGCAAAAGTGGCGGTGCTGGAGGATGCATTAACAAATGGTAGAGCAAGAAAACTGATCACAACCAGTCTCCTTCCCAGACTGAGTACCTTAATGAACCCTTCAAACCACTAAAATTAGTATCAGCCAATATACCAGCCTTAAGGTACTCTGGGAATGAGACCATCAGACAGTCTCATTCCCAGATCAAGCCACCTAAAAATGAGCTAGCCTGGACTCACAGTGTTGTCCAGAGGGAGAGTCCTTGCCACAGAAGATCGTAGCAACGTAGGACAAAGAGCGCCAGACCACACCCACCACCTGGCACACCTGCACCTTCACACTCCTATGCCCTGGGGGAGAGGGGAGAGCTACCTTGACTACCTGCCCAACCCGGATCAGGCCAAGTGTCTTCATTAAGAGCAACAGAGGTTGGTATGCTATTTGGGGGCTCAGACTAATATGGAGGTGTCCTACGTAGAGGCTGTCAAGCTGTCCTTATATGGAGGTCCTCACTTTCCTCAGAGTCTATACCCAGCTAGCTAGGTAGCTCTCTCCCACCTTGCCTGCCTGGGTGAAACACCACCTGGACGGCAGCCTACAGAGGAAAGAGACACAGACATGGCTTTGAACCAGGGGTATGGACTGTGAACCACACAGCTGTAAGCTAGACCCCTTATCTCATGCTGTCACCTTTCTGGCCAGCAGGAACTGGGCAAAGGCCTGTCTGAGAGAACAGCCCTCCAGCAGGACAATGGCACACAGGGACTGCACCATAGCCTCCTCATCCGCCTCACTGGACTGGAGGTGCTGTCGACAGCACTGGGAGGAGGAAGGATGGGCTTCGTTAGTTTAGGGCAGCCTTCCAGGACATGCTCTGAGAGACAGTAAGGACCAAGGCTGGCGTTGGGAATTCTTCGTGTAGCTGGAATGCTACATACCTCGAAGTATTCACACGGTTGGCAGCTTATAATGAAGAAGCCATTTGTAAGCAATGATTGCTAGATTAATCACCAGACAGACACAGTGCTTTACTTATGGCCTCACTGTCAAACTATTGAGATGTCTACTGGTGTGGTCTCACTTGTAGAATGGTGTCCTTGAAACATCTTATGGAGTGCCATAGGCGTTGTACAGCTGGCCCAGGCTGAGCTCCGCCCCCAGCCCCTCCCCCCAGCTGGGAGAATACCTGCTGAGCCAGGAGAAAGTGATGCGTGGCGTGGAGGTAGCGCTGGGACTCCAGGCAGCACCAGATCTGGGAGGGACAGCCAGTCACTGAATAGCAGGAGACAACACCCCTTAGAGGAGAGGTCTGGGTGCGCTTAGTTCAAATCCATTCCAATGAGACATGGAATGGGATTCGCAGATAATAGCTACTAATAATTATATGCATGTCTCATAGCTATCTAAGGTAGGTCTCTCTCCCGTCTCATTTCTCTACACTGAGTCTCAAAACAAGGCTTTGTCAACGCCAGCCTCCTCACAGCAGCCCAGGCCACTCACCTCCTCAGGAGTGTCCGCCAGTAGCTTCACCCGAGCTGCCAGGCTGTGGGCCTCACTGGGAGGGGAGACGAGGGGCTCAGCGGTTGGATCACTCACCGCCTTCCACTACCTACCTCTGGGCAGGGGGCCCCCTGAGCCCTCCGGAGCCCCTCACCAGGTGTGTTTGCTGCAGCCGCTGACACAAGTGCTCCATCTGAGACACTGACTGCACTACCTGTGTGTTGTATGAGGTGCGTATGTGTGTGTGTGTGTGTGTGTGTGTGTGTGTGTAGTGTGTGTGCATGGAAGTATCAACTTTTGTTCACAAGGGCACTAGCGGCTCATACAACAGTGGCTCCTCACATGCCCACAGGAGGTCTTCATGTCCACGATGGAGTCGGCTGCATCAATCAGGTCCCGGTATCTCTCACTAGGGGACAGAGTGACACACAGTCACTCACAGTACCCTGCAACTAACATGGCTGTAGTTTTCCTTAGGATGCTGAGCACAGGAAGGTCTGTGCTGACCCTCCCACTGGCCCCACCCACCCAACCATCTGCCGTAGATCCTCCTTCTTCCTCTCAATGTCCAGCCGTGTCCGCTGTGCAATCTGCCGCACCTCCTCCACCGTGTGCTGACAGAAGAGTGCATTGGTGTCCACCTCTGCATCCCAGGATCCTGCGAGTGAGAGAGAGAGCGAGAGGGTTCAGTTCAATGAAGTATCACATTCGGTAGCAACAACAGCAAATACTGAACATCCCATAAAATTGT
Source organism: Phakellia ventilabrum (assembly GCA_963921505.1). Classification (NCBI taxonomy): domain Eukaryota; kingdom Metazoa; phylum Porifera; class Demospongiae; order Axinellida; family Axinellidae; genus Phakellia; species Phakellia ventilabrum. The sequence continues at coordinate 5,462,860 of OY997399.1, read as the reverse complement.
GGGGGTATGAAGGAGAGGGGATGGAATTTGACCAGAGTCTCCTTCCAAGGGTTTCATACAGAGGGGGAGGGGGACAGGGATCTCCCCCCCCTCCCAAATCTGAAAAATTGATGAAGTCATAATACCCGACAGATTCAATCTTAGAGCAGCAGAAAATCCTGCCCCAGGCCCGCATACTTAGTGCACATTCTGTTACTACACCAAAATTATCCCCCCCCCCCCCTCCCCAGTAAAGTCCTAAACCCTGCTTCCGCATCTGGCTCGTGCAACTAGGCAGAGAGGAGCGTCAATGACACACCCCTGGACAGATAATACCTGTTATAGATTGAAGTACTCAAACTCTGAAGCGTTTACTCCTAGTGTGGCCAGCCTCTCACACGAAAAAAGGAGGGTCTGGTGAAATACTAATATGCGAGTATATAGGAATGTGCATGGAGGTGTGTTATACAACAGCAAACTAATTAGTGTGTTATTAGGCAATAAATTAATTAGCTAAGCTACAAGCACATATATATATACCTTGCTGGGCAGTCACGAGAAGCCATAAGATATGTGCTATGTGATGTATTGCCTGCCCCCCTCTGCGATTTGATTGGGTTGCATTGCATGCTGCAAAGTACAATTCTGGAGTAGGCATTGGACCAGGCTCTCTACTTTTCCAAGCGAGACGTTGGCTCCTATGCAAGGCTACGTACGTCCTCCAGGTATTCTACTGAAGTAGGCACACATGCTCCTAGCTAAGAGTCCAGAAATTATAAGATTCCATGGGTACTATATACAACAGCTCCTCCTAACCCTTTGAATTCCATGTGAGTTTGTATTCACTCAACATGTGCTGGCACTAGCGTAGATATCTATGGCACTAGTTACAGGAGCAAGGATGTGTCCTGGGGAATACAAACAGTTCTTTGTGTAGCCATTGCTAGTTCCACACAAAACAGCACATACTTGACTGTGTGGCTAGCTTGGTAGGAACAGCAGTCAGACCAGAAGTAAACCGGACCTGCAACGAGATGGAGAAATCAAGGAGGCTTTATTTGGAATGCATTTCCACTCCAGCAATATCTAAAATTATGTAGAAATGCCTGATCAACATTTCTTAACATCTTAGCATCCAAACGAATGCAGCTAACCTCAGCCATTGTAGCACACGTCTGTTTACAAGGTCTGCTTTGGCGTCTCGCCCCATCCACGTACTAACTACACGCATACACACCCAGTCCAAAACCCATTCCGAGTCTAGCCTGTACTGCTATTATATTCCGTGTGTGTGGGTGTGGTAGCCAGACTTGAAAAAGAATTCTTCCCAGTCTTAGTAGTGATGGCTATTTGTGGTATTTCTATACAGAGAAACAACTCCACTTGTAGAGGGGAAAAAGAAGCCTATAGCTCCTGGATGGGCAAATAATTCTTCCCAGGCTGGTTGGAGGGGAAAAAACTATAAAAATGCTTGTAAATGATAAAAATAATTTTAAATACATTTTTTGCCATTTCTATAAAGAGAAACAACTTAACTTGGAGGGAAAAAAAGAGGGGGGAAAAGAAACTTGGAGGAAAAAAAAGATGAAACTCGAGAAGAAGAAAAAAACAAAAGCCTAGGGAGCCTCCCATCCCTCCTGGAGTGTCAGACACCCGGAGCGCTGGATAGGCGATGGCTGGGAATCACAGGAGGCCTTGTAACGTACCCAGTCATCCTTTTAGTTTCGGAGTTCCCGAAGGAAAGTTACCGACGTATTGGCTGTAGGCTTAGAAAGCCAAGAATCAGATTGCACGCGTGCGCCTCGAACACGCGACCCGATTAATGGGGAGGCCACGTTCCGACCCCGGTCTAACCGAACGCGCCACCTTGACTTCCCGTCAGATGTGTGAAAAATTTGGGCTTATAAATCTGTAACGGTGATGTGCGTTAAATAGAATTGTTCCTAGCATGAGCGCACAACTGGCACTGCATGTCAGCAGAGGATGGCTAGAGCGTCCCACTATGGTACAAGCACTGGGGATAAAGGTTAGTTAGCTACAGATACATGTAGCGCTAGTTGTACTATGAGCCTGACTCATACAGGCCGCATAGCTATACACATCCTACTTGTATACTATAGTAGTATAAGTTTAGTATATACATGCATATAATAAGTCACATGGCTGTAGTAGTTTTCTTTCGTGAGTCTGGCTACGCGAGACTAGCTGGTCGAGTCTAGCGAGCTAGCCCCACCCCCCACCCCTGCATGGGTGGGGCTAGCTCGGTAAAAGCTCTGTAGTTACACAATGTTCAAGGCAGTTCTCAAACCATCCTTCCCAAGAACTTTGATATTTACCAGGTTTCATCCCACTATCTCTTCAATGATAATTGACTTATGGGTCACGGGTTTTCATATGTGTGTGCCTGGATGGAACAACAAAGGACACCTACCACATCACTTTACAGTAAATAACATGTTAGCCAATACACTTCTAATAACACGTTATAAGTCAATTTAAAAAAATTTGCCCTCCGTATTTTGGGCCGGGTCTAAGCCTGTATGCGAACTACATGTAATAGCACAGCACGTAATTAGTCTCATGCCCAGACCTTGGCTCCTCCCCCAACAGTGTGCAAGATGAACCTAATACATGTCCACACTCGTAGGTACAATATAATATTTCTTTCCCTCTGGGAATAATACTACATAAAAATAATTTGTTGATACAACCATTGGCTATAAATAGCCTATAATACTCCGACAAGAATACTCTGACAAGAAAACACAATCATTGGGTCATTAGTCCTTCATCAATAGACTCTCCTTCTCCCAAGCTGGGCTCTTCTTGAGCCCCACCTCTTCGTCCTCCTTGCTCCACCCTGACCCCACCTTTTCCACCACACCCACGTAGTTGCCAGGGAAGTCCACAGCCAAGCCCAGGTAAAAGCCAATGATAATGAAGGTGTCTATCCTGGATGGGCAGGGAACAGCTTGCATACACTTTCCTATATCAGCTTTGTTCTGTAGGCTGCACCCTGCAGCTCTTAATAATATTAAATTTTACACTGCCACGGTAGTCTACAACTAGCTGTGGCAGTGTAAAGTTTTACCATGTATACTCGAGTACTCACGGAGTGAAGCCTACAGTAAGCAGCATTAGAGGATGTATTTGCATACCACTCTTTAGCACATACAACCAGCCATACCATGGCATCTATATTTTAATATTAACATTCCCAGTTTCTATTCAGCGCTATATATTATAATAACTGGCAGAATTTAAAGCTTGTTCCCAAGTCTCTGTATGGCTTTTATCACTTGCAATATACTGATTATACACGGGACAAAAATAATTGAGCATATGGTTAAGAAAATTCATTCCCAGGGTACGTACACTCTCAACTTATGTGGTTATCATAGCTTTGTGAAAAAATTGCAGCTAGGCTTTGCAACTCACCACTCCACAACGGCAAGCCAGGGAAAGTCTGAAATGATGAAGTAGTCAATGTGAGCAAACTGAATGATCACTACCAGCAGATAAGGAACAGCTTCATATTGGTCGGTCTACTTCTCATGTGACCAGTGATAATATACTACTACTATATTCATGATACTGCTGTACCGCTTACTCCATTGACCATGCACCCACAGACGCATACACAATACAACCTCAGACTAGTTGGGAACACTAACCAACAAAATATGTTTGTTTTGTCATATATGCATATATACAGTCAGACTCTGAACTGCTACTATGAAGTACCTCACTCACTATCCCAAATCCTGAACACCTTAGCTACACACTGAATGGAATAATAGAGAAATGCATGCTCCTGCTATTGTTAGGATACATCTCGTTACTGTGGCCACCGTCCCTACTATGGAGCAGAGCATCTTGATGGCCAGGGAGAGGTGTGAGACACCCAGCAGGGACTGCATAGTTATGAGAACCATCAAAATATTCTCCAACACAAAGAAAGTGACTGCTGATGCTGCAGAAGGAAACAATGTACAAGGTATCTATAATATGGCCATAGGCCAGGCTGCATGTTGGGACGGTAACAGATCTTTAATAGCTGCAATCTCATGATCAGAGACAAATTAAAGATACTAAAAGTCTTTCGTTGCAACCTAATTTTGGTTTTGGAGTTTCTTTTTATAGTCTGATCATCAAGGCTACCCCTAGTACCTTGCCAGAGTACAGCAAAAAATCTTACCTGTGTGCACTGAATCCACCTCCCGGTCACTGACAACCGCCACAATCCCCAGACCCAAGGCAGCCACCAGACCCACGGTCAGGTTCACCAAAGATCTGGAGTAGGGCTTGTTTGAGCTGTAAATAGCCAGCGTCGCGATTGCTATAAGAGCTGACCCCACCGCGACACCCAGCCTGAAGATGAACACCTCAGGAGGTCGGTCCCCGCAGGCGCTGATGGTAGGTAGGAAAGGCTTCTCGTGGCCCTCCTTGACTGCCAGCCCATAGCAGACGAAGATGACTGCAGTCATCTCAAAGGCTCCTGCATAGAGCAGGGTTTTAAAGGGTATCTTTCCCAGCACATCCATCAAAAAAAAAAGATAGGTGCGCTCAACTATAGACTTCACCTTTTATAGCGCTGCGTGGGAGGGGCTCACCACCCATGTGACCATGCAGACTGGCTTAGCGTTGTGGGTGGAGCTCACGCATGCACGAATAGCGGCAATCGATGAGAGTAATGCAGGAGAGCAGTAAGGAGATGCCCACACTACCACTGCCTAGTCTAGACTTGTAAAGACAGAAATTGATTAGAATATGTACCCAACCTGGCCTCTCAGCATGATGTACAGACCAGGTCACCAGTACATGTAGGCATGTAAATTTATGCATTTAATGGTCTTAACGGAGTCCTACTTACTATTTATCATTGAGGACAAGAGCACGATTATTATATTAGTACTACCAATTTAACTTTAGCAATTAGATGCTGAGTGGGAAGTGAAACCATGTAGAGGTAGGCAAAGGAAAACTTGGATGAAAGTAATTAATGAATTGCTGCTGCAGTTAGATTTAGATAGCCAAGAGGTATTAGCTGCAGATAATATTAATTTGTTTTTAGATACGGTAGACGAAGCGTTGAGGGATAGAGAATACAAGGACTTTAATGACAGCTTGAATACTAAAGTTAAGTTGAATCTGTACAAGTCTTTCTGTAAGGAAATAGAATTCAAGAATTATTTGCAGGGGGTAGGTGATCCGGGTACAAGATTATTGTTTAAGTTTCGGTCAGGTACGAACGGTCTGAATGAAGAGTTAGGAAGACATAGGGGTAAAAATGATGATAGGCAGTGTAAATTATGCAGGGGTGAATGTGAGAGTGTGGTACGTTCTCTGGGAGTGTCCAGCATATGACAGTATTAGAAATAATTTCATGGTAGAATTAGAAAATCTATTGGGGGGGAGGTTTGGGGAGTTTAGTACACTTGATAATTTTAATAAGGCAAGTTTTATTTTAGGATTTGAGAATTGGAACAGGGATGATTTTAAAGCATTATTAAAGCTAGTTAAGAGCTTTGTATTATTGATATGGGAGACTAGGAAGAAGGAATTGTATGGTGATCAGGATTGTGTGGTCTCTGGTTGTTCTTGCTCTTGTCCTCTGACTGGAGGTCTTACAAGCTCCGCCTGCGTCTGTGGGTGCGTGGTCAATGGCGTAAGCGCTACGGCAGCAACATGAGTATATTATTATTATTACTACCAATTTAACACAAAAAACTCTTAAAGGGAAATCTTTTTCTCCAATTGCTCCTGCTTTGCTGGATCTGGTCTGTCCTTGGCTTCAGCAATGTAGTACTCTCCCAGGTCACCTGCAAAACTCCAGTTGAAGAGGAGGATGCAGAGGGTACCAGTCCTGTGCACACATAGAGCAGGAGTCACCCATAAAACAGTGAAGACATAGCAGTACATGTATGCATTTTCAGTATTGTATAAGTACAAGTGAGGGAAAACCCTTTTTGTTGATACTTAAATTCATAAACAGTAACTGTTGTGATAGAAAGTAAATTTGACACACATACACATGCATAATTATTATAAGCAGTAAGTGCTGATCATGAAACATATACTTGCTAACACATGCATATCACAAGCTTACCATTCACATATTGCAATAGGCAGGGAGTACTTGCCCCAATTAGTGCCTGATAAAGAAAGGTTGTCAAGGAATAGGAACGCACCATAGAATACGCAACAGAGGAAACTAATATAATATGTACAGCTAGTGCTAGAAACAGTGCACAGAATTTTTTTTACTGAAGGATACTCATAACTACAAAAGCCACTAGAGCCACCCCGGCTACAATGGCACACAACTGCCTTAAGATATGAGACCATCGGATATGGCCTTCACCCTCTCCGAAAGGTGAGTACCAGGTTAGGAACACCATGTTGATCTCATACAAAACAAAGAAAATGACAGCTGCCCCTGCAGAGGGAAAATTGCAGGAGTATCGAATGATTCGTGCAGCCTCAGAGATCTATAGAGTTTAAAATATCAAAAGTTAACACTGAATATCTACAGCCTAGCTATATACATACACCCTATCCTCATTCTACCAGTCCACCTACCGCTGTGCACGGGGTTGCACTCGACCTCGTTGACCACCCCCACCACAGCGAGGCAAAAAGCGGACACTGTTCCCAGCGCCAGAGAAATTTTGCTCTTCTTGTCTGCATAACTGATTGCTACGGTTTGCATAGCAATAAGCACTGCTCCCACCACGAAACCAAGGCGGAAAGGATACTTCTCTGGGGCTAGTATAGCACAGTCGCTAATCATGGGGAGCCAGGGCTTCACATGACCGCAGCCCACCGCCAGCCCGTAGCAAAGGAAAATGGTTACTAGCATTTCCAGCGCACCAGCATGCGCAATAACTTTCACCGAAATTTTGCCAAGGATCTCCATTATACAACAGTAGCTCTATAAACTAAGACTGGAAAAAGTATGAGTAAACACTAAATAGTGGGCGTGGTTCTAGCCCCGCCCACTCTCAGCTGCTTACCGCTACGCACAGTCTCGCTCGCTCACTGCTGCCACTACCCCTAGACCCAAGACAGCTACGATTCCCACAACCAGGGAGAGAATGCCCATGGAATATCTCCTGTCAGCGATGTACACCATTAGCACCTGAATAGCCATCAGTGTGGCCCCCACAACCACCCCAAACCCGGAGACATACTTTTCAGGGGCCTGTACCTGACAGTCACTGATCATAGACAACCAACCAGGGTTTAACATGGCCATAGGCCACTGCTAGTACACAGGACAGCAAGATGCTACCCAGCCACTCGATAGCTGCCAGATGAATGAAGACAGTTACAGAAATTCGACCAAGAGTCTCCGGATCCATGGCTGGTTAGCTGTACTCCTTACTAATCAAAACAATATTATGCAACACCCCTGGGAAATAAAATACATCAATCAATCTACATAATGACTTTATGGTATCACAATTTTTTTTTTGCAGATGCTGGGTAAAGAATGTCAACTTTTTTTTTTGCAGGCACTGGGTAAAGAATGTCAACTTAGTGCCACATATCCACTCCTCCCCCTTGTCTTCACCCATCTCACAACGTTCTGCCAGGGTTTCCTGCGGTAGAAGACATAGCCCCCTCCTGCTAGGATGACCACCACAGGAATACCCAGACCAAGGAAGATGGTGATGATCACCAACATAGACAGCTGGTCATGGGGCACCTCGCCATAGCCCACTACTGCAGTCCTGGGGAGTGGAAGCCACATTACAGCTCAGGGAGTGAATACTGCTATGAGAAATGGCAATACATACACAGAGCTATAGTCCATATGTTCTGGAAAAAGTATGAGTAAACACTAAATAGTGGGCGTGGTTCTAGCCCCGCCCACTCTCAGCTGCTTACCGCTACGCACAGTCTCGCTCGCTCACTGCTGCCACTACCCCTAGGCCCAAGGCAGCTACGATTCCCACAACCAGGGAGAACTTTGGTGGCACACTATCTAGCCAGACCAGACATGAAAGCAGCTACAATCAACCCTACCACTAACCCATCCCTGGCCTCACCAGGTCATGTAGCTCGAGTGGTTCCATGTTTCGTCCCCTGAGGTTCCAAACACTATGTACACCAAGGTCACATTGCTGACAGTGGAGGGCTCAAACACAGCGCTGGCCAGCCCATTGGGGATGCTGGCATACTCTTCCTGTGTCTTATTACTGGCATAGGCTATGTTAGCCTGCTGGGAGCTGGTGGACTTGCGGCCACCAGTCTGGTAGGAGATGGGTTTCCACTGGAAGAAGCCAGTGGTCTCATTGGAGACGGGATCCTTGCCGAAACGATACTGGAAGGTGTCGAACACTGAAGGGGTGTACTCATCATCCACTGTGGTGCTCATTGTCACGTTACCGCTGGGTGTATTGAGGTTGTGTACCAGGAGCATCTCCAAGGCAACCCGACTGGTAGTCATGCTGTAGGGGAAGTTCTCAAGGATGAGGTCAAAGGTGGTGGAATTCTCGGTATAGAGGCTCTTTGGGAAGTAGGACAGCCTCTGCTCATCTGCCTTGATAGGGAATGTTGGCTATAAGGGGAGAGGAAGGGAAAAAGGTCACGGGGCAACGTATCAGGCACTTAACATCAGTTAGTGTCTCACTCGAATGGAGAACTTAAAGGGACCATCACTGAAGTTGGTCTGAGTGGAGTTATCCTCGAGGCAGAACATCTGGCTCTCATTGCAGAAGGACCACATGTTTGGCTTGTCAAGGTAGTAGCTGGTGTAGTTTGAGCTGCCATTGAAGGCTAGGAAGGGGTCAAATCCTTCGGCACCTTCAAATTTCTCTGTTATATTGAACTCAATAAGTCGATGTAACACAACAGCTGTGGCAAATGCCCCATCAGCTCCAGAGATGTTGACAGAATTGTAAGTCTGATTCTCCCGGAATGCATCCAGGTTAACTGACAGAAGGCTGGAGTTGCAGTACGGAGGAACTGGGCCATGGGAGAAAAAAAGGGTGGGGGCCCCCACCGTGCTCCAAGCATATTGCATGCTCTCGTCACTGTCAGGGGGTGTGGTCCGGTAGTAGAGTGCTCATTGTCACGTTACCGCTGGGTGTATTGAGGTTGTGTACCAGGAGCATCTCCAAGGCAACCCGACTGGTAGTCATGCTGTAGGGGAAGTTCTCAAGGATGAGGTCAAAGGTGGTGGAATTCTCGGTATAGAGGCTCTTTGGGAAGTAGGACAGCCTCTGCTACTCTTCGCAGCAGCCATTCTGCTGCAACAGAGCAGATACCAGACACACAAGGCCACTATTCTCGCACTCTGAGACGTCATCGTTGCTGCAGCAGGCTGGCTGATGTGCTTTAGTTAGAATCAAGAGCTCTTCTATGCACTTTGTGAGTCCATTAGCTCAGCTGTTCCCTGTTCTTCTATCAGATTATTTGTTTTCCTGCCAGAAACGGAAGATTTCGTAATGAATTTACTTCGCAGTGCGCCTTTCACATGACTGCTACGTCCATATTATAATCACGTGGGAAGCCATGCTATTTTTAGCATGTTTGTGCCACGTTAAGCGTAATGAATTTTGGTTGCTGATCGGGTACATCGAGCTGTGTACAGCAGTGGCTACTACGGAGGAACTGGGCCATGGGAGAAAAAAAGGGTGGGGGCCCCCACCGTGCTCCAAGCATATTGCATGCCCGACTGATGGGTAAACAGGAGAACGGAGAGAAAAAGAAGGAAGAAAAGACGGAATCTCCTCGGCCTCAGCAGTTCTTGGACCCACTGAAGGTGCTAGCCTGGGGGCACGATGAGGGGGCGGGTACTGCGGTTAACACTTACCCTGTCGGGCGATATTCTGGAGATAGCTAAAGTTTCTGTGTATACCTACTAGTGGCAGTATACAGGATATTCATGTTCACCCTCCCCGACACACACACACACGCCCAACTCACACATTTCATCAGGCAGATGCAGTAGCACAGTCAGATTTCCAAAAGAAGTATGGGTTTGTGAAGAAGCCTCCAGCGGTGGCCCAGAGGAAGATCTCCCAAGTGAGTGATGGGGTTTTGGTGTGAAGTCATACAAGTCTTGTAATTGCCAATTATCTGTAAACAACTATCAGAGAACCAAGGTTGACCTTTATGATATATGCCTTAGGGTCTCATTCAAGTTACATGACAAGTAAATCCATGTAAAGTAGTGGTTTGTCCATAAAGTTGCTTGTGGTAAATTGAAGCTTAACTTTTACCTCTAACTGAGCTACTGACTCTTCCATATCTGAGATGGCTCATAGCCTTCCACTGAGCCACGGAGATATTTGGGCACAAATAACTATAGACCCTCCGATAGCAAAAAATCTATAGCAATAATGATTCTTGAAGAGTTTGGCTTCTACATTGAGAAGATGGCCATGTGTCAAGCCATTTGTTAGGCGTCCTTAATTCATAAAGGTCGATCTTTGGTCAACCTCCTCTCACGCATAGTGGCCTGTTTAGATGTTATACGACACACATACACACACACTCTCACACACACACACACAAAGGGAGGGAAACAGTATTTTGATTCAGGAGATTACAACATGCAGGAGAAGAAGAGTGACCGGCAGGACATTGCTTCTTATCCTCATGCTATGAAGGAACAGATGGCCCAGCTCAGAGCCAAGGCAACAATCGCCAAGGCCCAGCCCAGCAAACTTGCCGGCCCAACCAACTATCAGAGAACCAAGGTTGACCTTTATGATATATGCCTTAGGGTCTCACCCAAGCTACCAGGCCCCAGTAGACTAGCCACACAGCCTAGCCAACTAGCTAGCGCCACCAGGAGCCCTCTTGCACAGTGAAGTAGACGTTTTTGCTCACCTGTGGTCCAACCTCACTTTCTCTCCATGTGTGTGCATGCCTCTACTGGTGCAGCGGAGGCTCTGGCACATCTCTTTCCAATAGATCCCAAATCTTTTCTCTAAAACGTTACAAAACATGTACATTCTTGAAGAGTTTGGCTTCTACATCGAGAAGATGGCCATCTCAACTTTTTTGTCCGCTAGTTTGTAATTTCCCATTTTATTTTTGATGCACTAATGAGTTTCTGAACCATAATTTTACAGTACATGATTATAACCATAACACATTTAATTACATCTCATGAGCTCCTTCAGATACTCTTAGCACTGAATACTGCATGTAGGAGTCATTGGCTTCAGAAACGAGGAGTTAAAAAATGAGATTGGACTTGACACGACATGGGGAAGTGATGTCAGATGACATCATAGTGTTCATATTTACGAATGACTGATGCTCCATGGTAAGCCGTAAATGAAGCTACAACCTGTATGTGAAAAGGAGGAGACGGTATAATTAGTCATGCCCAGTCCATTCACCAGGTCTGGTTCCTGACCTCCAGTACTGCTCCAGTGAGGGAAATCCCTAGTACAGCATCCATCAGGGGTTTCAGTCGGTCCAACAGAGCCTCCTCGCAACCCTACAGGACAGGAGGGGGTGCCATGGCCACTGCTGTTGTGCAAACGAGTATTAACTACCCATGTAATTACAGACAAGGAATGCATTATTTATGCCTGCCAATCACAACTTTTTTGTCCGCTAGTTTGTAATTTCCCATTTTATTTTTGATGCACTAATGAGTCTCCTGAACCATAATTTTCCCGGCATGATTATAACCATGATCACATAATTACATCTCAGGAGCTTCTCAGATTACTGTGCACTGAATACTGCATGGGGGAGCCTTAGCCCTTCCGGCACGACAAAACTCACCTTTTGATTCAGTTCTCTTTCATTTGTAGTGCAGTTGCAATAACTTGAGAAGCTCTCCTCACAGCAGGAATGAGGTGCCAGCTGCCATTTGTCCACTTCTTCTTTCCAGTTTGTGTCCAGGCCCTGCCAGTCCAGGTAGCTATGCACCCCACAGCAGTCATACTATTGGAGGCAGGTGCAGGCACACACTGTAACCATGGCTACGAATGTGGCACCACCTCTTTAGACTTTTTAGCCACTTAAACGATCATAGTGGACCAATTGCAATGCACAATACAGAAACCCGAACCACACCTTTTTCTGTAATGTATCCACATCTGAAGAGGTGTCATTAATGGAATAGTTCAGCACTTTTTGATTCAGTTCTCTTTCATTTGTAGTACTATTCAACTGGTCGCTGATCTAGCCAGGATGGAAAGTACAAGAGATGAACCATGTTGGATAATACGTTCCCCTACAACTCTGCCGGGCAGGCACACACACACACACACACACACACACGGCTGAGTGGCTTACTTGGTTGGAGTATGCGAAGGCAAAGACAACTCCTGCACTAGTTGCCTCTACCACCACTATCATCAGAGCAGCCACTGAGAACTGATGGTCGCTGATCTAGCCAGGATGGAAAGTGCAGTATCACTGTACCACTACCCTACTACTCAGTCTCCAATGTCATGCAAAATAGAGCTGTAGAGTGGAGACTTGGTTGGAGTATGCGAAGGCAAAGACAACTCCTGCACTAGTTGCCTCTACCACCACTATCATCAGAGCAGCCACTGAGAACTGAGGGAGGATGGGGCAGTATCACTGTACCACTACCCTACTACTCAGTAATTGTACGATGACTTGGAATGGAGACTGGGAAATAGCCTAATATTAAGTGTATGATGACTTGGAATGGAGAAGGGAAAGAGCCTAATATTAATTGCATGATGAGTAAGTAGTAGAAAATTTAATTAGCCTATTATTCTGTAAACGTCACTCTGCTCTAATGACCGGATACAGACGTTATTGCAGGAGACATCACAACTATGACATCACAGCTACGTCACAGCTATGACATTACCAGAGGATGCACAACTGACGATTTCAGCAGTTGTGCATCCACTGGTGATGTCACAACGCACCACATAATAATATCTGAATCATTATTGATACACAGCCAATAATTTCAGGTCCACCATAGAGAGCTACTGCTGACGACCAGGCCCTCACCACATATAATGCCATCTTGGTGTCTCTCACAACACCCCAGCAGCCGACAAAGCTGGCTAGCAGAGCAGCCAAGGCAGTCATGAACAGC